>JALMQS010000127.1:869933-1378250 GCA_024734495.1 Forficula auricularia
CGCTCCGACTCGTGAGAAGTCATTATTTATTTTTCCCTTTATGATGGTCTCTCCTCGGGTAGCCCCTTCCCGGAGATGCCGAACGAGGGGCTAGTTTACCTCCGGAATTCTTTACTCGAAGAGAAATCGTCATGTTGCATATTCTGAATGAAATTATATAAAAATAATAAAAATAAATACATTTCATTCTGTTAAATTCCGAAAACTTTTCTCTATAAAAATAATTAAGAGTAAAAGTAAAAAAATAAATTATATTTTGAAAAACTAAAAACATGCTTCTAAAAAGTACAAAATAATGTAATACCTAATCAAAAAGAGTGGGGCACTTTGTCGAAAATAATTAAAAGTTTCTGCGTCCCAACACTTTTTGATTAAGTATATTACATGATTTTGTACTATTTAGAAGCATGTTTTCAGATTTTTTTAAATATAATTTATTTTTAGTTAGTTTTTATTAAAAATTTATTATTTAATTTAATTTTAATTTATTTATTATTTTTTATTATATAGTTTTTATTAAAAAAATTGCACCAACATGTTCTTAATAAACTTAACTACACACTTTTATTTGTGTGTTTCCCAATTTAAACCCATAGTACCTACTCGATGTTTACTCTTCATTTTCGTCAATACTGCGATACGGCATAATCTAATTAATATCATCATACGATCCATGTGCCTGTGCGTGATTATTATCAATATTTTAACTACTATTATTACTTCATTAATACTTAGAAGAGATTTAAGTAGTTTTAATTGTTTAATTTATTTTTCCAGAACTTGTGAGTGAAGATTTATTTCTTGAAATTTCGACGGCTGCTAATTTTGTAAATTAGTATTATTTGTTATTTTTAATTCTTAGTACAGTGTCGCTCACCATTGGTAGACTATTCTAAGAAGTAAATGTGGTATTAGTTTCTGGAGATTTCTTCAATAATAAACATCTCATTTTTGTTTTCAAAGATATACACTAATACATAGACATTCCTTCTTTTAGTTGAAAATAATCAAGTGTTTTTCCTTACTATTTTAATAATAAAAATTAAAGAATATGATTGCTTGTTTGTCTTTTGTTTTCTTTAAGATGTAGTATTATAGCTTTCCCATATGACATTAGTCATTTTATGATATTTGTCAAAGCAGATATCATTATTGTACATTATTTACTATTTTGCGCCTAAAAACTATCATTAGAATCAATATATTTTATATGATGCCCGAGAAATTTTTTTCTACAAATGTGACCCAAGGAAGCTAAAAGGTAAGACACCCCTGTCCTAAACTTTTTCATTTTCATAAATAATAAAGTTAAATATCCTATTATATTCTCAGGGTTCAAACTGATCAATAAAGAAATCATATAGGTAGTACTCTTAATACTTGTCTCCTCTCTCAGTCTCAGTCAGTCTTAGTTGGTGTGTATGTAGAGAATATGTACTTTGAGACTACCTATCATCAGTAGAACAGATTTCGAAACCGACGTCTCGGAGGATTTTTCCACCTTGCTCAGTGTTCGAAAGAGTCAATGAAGGACTGTCTTCATCCAATCCTGAGATATTAATATAATATTCCGTCTCCAAAGAAAATATTAATGTTGATACAATTTGATGGCTGTATATGTATATAATTAAGTACTTAATTGAAAATATTAATGTATTTTGGTAACAATTGTTGCGATTTAAGGGCTTTATGCGACTTTAGGAGAGCCCTATAATCTAAATTGGTCAGGTGTGTATAATGTTAGCACTCTGAATAAATAAAAATAGAACAAAATTTAGAAAAAAACTATTTATTAATAGAAAAAAATAATTCAAATTATAAATATAAAAGAACAAGCGGTTCAAGGGTTAAACCTGCCAGGCACGTTTAATATAATAAATATAAATGAAATAAAAAAATGATATATTTAAATACAATACTATTTAAGAAAATATTGATAAAAGTTATTATGATTGGCAGGGATAAGACCTGTCTGTTCGATATTGAAGTTATATAAAAATATAAAAGAATTAAACAAATGAATCACTTCGATAAGCTATAAAGAAGGATGAAGTTGAGTGAAAGAAAGCAAGCGAAAGATGGCGAAAGTAGAGAGTATTGCGTAGGCGGTCCGTAGGTCTGCTCAAGGCTTCAGCTCCTTCTCTACTGAATGAACAGATTGTCGCCTCCAGGCTGACTGGCAGCGGACCTGAGATGAGCAACGCTCAGAGCCAGTCTCCAGGCTGCCAACCGTGGAATGCTTTAATCATCCTATAAAAAAAGAACAAACTTGGCAACGAAGTTGCCCATTAAATGAATGGGGGGGGTCTGCCCCTTATATCATTACATCCCCCCGGCCAGAAACATTAAAATTGGAACCACTTAAGAAGGTGACAAGTTTAATGCCTCTGCCTCCAGGACCGAATATCATCGGCCAGCACCCGCACAGTATACTGTTACCATGAATTTACTGTACTGATGCTAGTTAAAAAAAAACATATAAAAAGATAAAAAAATAAACAAATAAATGCATAGGCATTGGATGTCCATGTCTGGGTGTCAGACAGGAACGTAGCTTTCCTGATCTTCCAGTAACATCGGGACAAACCAAGGCGAGCGCACCGCCACGGCTGTAACGTGGGAGTGAGAGATTATTTGCTTACAAGGGGAAATTTAATGACTGTTCAGAGCGCTTTGTCCTACCTTGAGGCCTCTGAAACCTTCAAAGCGGTTACTAGCTGTCCTCTGAACAAGTCGCGGTTAAATGGGAGCCGGAGGGGATGCTGGGCAGCCGTTTCAGACCCCGTGGTGGCCAACCCCAACGTCTTCCATCCAACCCAATTCTTAAGAAAATTACAATACATCGGGCACACAGCCCGGCTCAACACATAGAGGGAATGGCCCGTGCCCAATTGTCCGGGAATTGCCTCGGCGGGTCACCGTCGGCTCATTCCTCTACAAACTACTACCATCAGGCACACAGCCTGGCTCACTTCTTAGAGTGAATGGCCCGCTCCCAATTGTCCGGAAATTGCATCGGTGGGTAGCCGTCGGCTCATTCCTCAAGAAAAACAATGGGTCTATGCCCCGCGGACTTAGCCGCCCATTAAACCTGCCACACAGTAATTAATTCAAAAAAAGGGGGGGGGAAATTAATACAAAAATCTCACAATCCAACACAAGCCTGTGACAGACGACCGCAGAGATAGGTCCGTCAGAACTGGCTTCAAAGTCCAGCCACGTCCACATCAGACACACAGCATGAGCCTCCAAGGTTTCTCTACATTTTTACGAAGAGACCAAAATTGGCTTTGACTAAAAAAATAAAAAATTAATTAAACAAAAAAATTAATGTTTAGGCAAACTGCAACATTATACTACTTAGGTCCGGCGGACAAGGATCCTTATAGCGTCTTTCCTCTGAATCCTCGACCAGACTCCCGCACGCCATCACGTCACTCTCTCGCGTTTTTTACGCGGCTTAAATATTCATATAAGAATATATATAAAAAAACTAAAAAAATAAAAAAAACAATAATTAATAAAATAATTATTCGCGACCATCGGCACACATCAAAAAAACAAACAATGCAACGAGCCTCAGGGGCTTTAGATTTTACCATTACAACAAATATACAAACCAGTCACAGACCACAACAAGCCACTAGGCAACAAAACAATTCTCCAGATAGGGCCCAGACCTTGCACTCACTTTTGACAGGCAATCGGTTTTTGGCACTTAGAGAACATAAAAATGTCCATAGGATGGCAAAAGAATGTAAATAAATTCCATTGGTTAAAAAAATCATGTTACTATTACAGGTAATAGAATAAAAAAACTCAAAGGTCAGAGAGAATGGTAAATAAACTAACCATAAAAAAATTCTATCGATAGAAAATACCGAATAAAGGACCTTCCTGTTGCAAATTAAGGAACAGAGTTCACCTATTAATAGATCATAGAGAATGATCGCAAGGAATAACGGTAAAAAAATTAATTTTATTAATAGTAATTTCTGAATTAAAAAAACTTAAAATTCCATTTTAGTTCGAGTAATTGTGACTTAATAGGGTCAGTAAAAAAACTCGACATTGAACTTAGGCAATTGCCAAATGGTGGATAATATTTATATATATAAAAAAATAACCAATAAATTTTATCATCAGAAAATAACCTAGTGGGTCCGTGTTATGATTTATTCGCATTAATACCAAAAAAATAAATGCTAATTATAATTGATTCCAATGAGAAAGAGCAGAGAGAAAAATGTATAGGAGACTCTGAACCCAAGGACAATAAAGAAATAAATGGCTTCAAGAGTGAACAAAACGCCGGTTCAATTATGAGAGTGGTTGACAGTAACTAGAATTACGCTTTGCAGATCTCATTGCTGAAGATTGGTGGGGGGGGGGGGGGGGTTTACACACCGAATCGCTATTTTTCTGCTTAATCAAAGTCAATAGCAAATAACTGATTTGCCAGACCAGGTAGCAAATAATTATTATTTAATAAAAAAATAAAAAGACAAGAAATTTCATTTTAGACAGACCGACAGACTAAAAAAAACAAACAAAATCATTTTAAAAATAGATTGTGTTTTTAAATAATTAACGCCAAATTAAATCAAATTGAACTAATAATCAATTTAAATTGAATTTACAAAACGATTAAGAGAGAGAGGATTAAGGATTATCTTTTTATCTATAGATTTGCCTCTCTAATTAATCGATGCTAATGATCTATTAGCGATAATAATTACTATTAAATGATTTCAAATTTAATCAAAAAAATAATTAAGAAGACTTATCGGACTTAATTGACAAAATTATTTAGCGGAATTTCAATGATTTTAATAATTTAATGACAGACAGATTTTAAATTTTATTTTCGAACTATTTCAAGATTAGATAAAAAAACTTAATTGATTTTAAATGCAACAATTATTACTCTAATTAAATGACAATTTTAAGAAAAATTACTTTAATTAAGACAAAACGACTTTAGCAAAAGAAAGAATTTCTTTGTTTCATAATAAAAAAATGATTGGACTTCCCGACGGACTTAAATAATTTACTGAATAGACAGACAGACTAATGAAATTTTCTCATTTTGATAAGAAATTTAATGAAATAAATTAATAAGAAAATTTACAAAAAAAATTTACAAAAAAATATACAACTATTTACAACAAAAATTAATAAAATAAAAGGAAAAAATATGAAAAGAACTAAAAGGTTAAGGGGGGAAAATTAAGAGATAGAATTCAACTGGAACAAGCCCCTATGTGGAATTAACACATAGTTTGTAGTTATATTTTTAACTACTGCTCCGGGCTGAAGTTCAATTTTTCTAGTGGCCGATATTTGTCTAAGCCTGACTGAAAATTGGGCGGGGAAATAGGGATCCTATTTCGGACTTTTCCCGACTGGCCCTGTCCTTGATATGGGGATAAGAGTCCTAGACTGATTGTGGCCTAGGGATCGCGATAATTTGTCAAGAATTGTCAGCACGGTAGATTTAATACCGTGATGCCTCAAACGATTCGTTTGATTTTCCGGGCTTAGTTACTTTACTAAAGAAAAGTATTTCGCCCCGTACCACCTCAAGGATCTCCCTCAATCCTTGTTTTTGATACTTGATAGAGGATTTTACCTCTACTCTCCTTAATGGGAATTTAACCAGTTTTTCAGGTTGGGGATTTTTGATTACTTCAGGATGGTGAATTTCTGTGTAGACTATTTCTACTTCATCCTGGAACATTTGTAACCCATCCTGGTCACAGACTGCAAGCCGCCGTCTCTATTCTTGGGCTGTCTATAATGATTTCATCTGTGGTTTCCCATATTTCCCCAGATGTGCCTATTTTGATTGCCGTTACGTCATGCTCCCTTATACTTATACCCAGCCTTATACTCTGGTCGTCCATTTTCTCATTAATTTCCTCTATTCTACTGTTCACGCCCTCAAATTTATCATTAATGCTCTGATTCATTACGTCTATTTTGTAATTCATTTCCCTACTGCTACTGCTCATTTCCCTGCGCATTTCCCCCATTTGATTATTCATTTCCCTACTGTTACCACTAAAATTGCTCTTTGTCTCTCTGCGCATTTCTCCCATTTGTTCCTTATTGTCTCTACTCATTCTATTCAATTCTCCCATTTGTTCCATCATTTTTGCCATCATTTGTGCCATGTCAAACGGTGCAGTACTCACCGGTGCCGGCGGCTGCACTTCCGGACCGCTATCCGATGAAAGGCTCGGAAATTCAGCTGTGGCCGTTGCTATCTGCGCCTGGTCTATTGGTTCGGCTGGTATTTCCAACCTGGTTGAATGTGCCAATGGTTCTTGACCTTCTATTAATCCCGTGATTCCCGGCATTATAAAAAGGCTGATTGTTCTTAAAAAAACAAAAAAATTAAAAATTAAACGAAAAAAACAAAAAGACTTTCTCTCACTCAATTATACCCTTCACCCTCCTTAGGGCTTTTCAAATCTCGGTGTGGGACCTCCATGTTGGGATTTAAGGGCTTTATGCGACTTTAGGAGAGCCCTATAATCTAAATTGGTCAGGTGTGTATAATGTTAGCACTCTGAATAAATAAAAATAGAACAAAATTTAGAAAAAAACTATTTATTAATAGAAAAAAATAATTCAAATTATAAATATAAAAGAACAAGCGGTTCAAGGGTTAAACCTGCCAGGCACGTTTAATATAATAAATATAAATGAAATAAAAAAATGATATATTTAAATACAATACTATTTAAGAAAATATTGATAAAAGTTATTATGATTGGCAGGGATAAGACCTGTCTGTTCGATATTGAAGTTATATAAAAATATAAAAGAATTAAACAAATGAATCACTTCGATAAGCTATAAAGAAGGATGAAGTCTGAGTGAAAGAAAGCAAGCGAAAGATGGCGAAAGTAGAGAGTATTGCGTAGGCGGTCCGTAGGTCTGCTCAAGGCTTCAGCTCCTTCTCTACTGCATGAGCAAATTGTCGCCTCTAGGCTGACTGGCAGCGGACCTGAGATTAGCAACGCTCAGAGCCAGTCTCCAGGCTGCCAACCGTGGAAGGCTTTAATCATCCTATAAAAGAAGAACAAACTTGGCAACGAAGTTGCCACATTAAATGAATGGGGGGGGGGTCTGCCCCTTAAATAGTCGATAACAATGTTATAATGTTTTTAGAAAAAAAAATGTTGAGTCCCAATTAAAAATTTCATCGGTATAGTGTCTTAACACCCGATATATTTCTCTAGTTTTTCACACCAAGCAGATGACACATTCTAGATTTTTTCTTTCACATTTAGTATTCGAGTAGAATATAATGGAGAAGTATTGCGATGGACTGTCTGGGTCCTGACTCTTTGAGAGCTTGTATCTCAGAGATGAAAAAAGTTAATTTCATTTTGTAACTTCTAGGTGGATTCGATGCCCTTAATAGTTGGAAATCAGGTTTAGGACATAAAACCAGAAATTATGATCCCCAGAGCCCAAAAATTCACTGGTCAGTGCATACGTATGTACCCCCTACGTTTCTTAAACATTCCTACTTTACACCCCCCTTCCTTTATTTGAATCGGATTAAAAATTTGACACAACTAATGACTCATGACACTTGATAAATATTTGGAGTCGTTTTGGAGAAAATCATAAAAAAAAGAAATATAGGATGGGAGTGTAAATTAGTAGTGTCGCGATGATTTAAAATAAATGAAAATTTGAAAGTCATGTAAGTGAGTGTATTTAAAAAAAATTCCACGTTTTCTGTGGCATGACTTTTTTCTTTTTAAATAAATATTAATTTAATGTTGCACAATATTTTTTGATATACAATTTATTTTATTTAATTAAAAATAATATGTATGATCATTAAATTAACACTCCAGGGTAAATGAATAAGATATGAGCCCCTTATCTCCCCCTCCCCCAACGATGATTGAAAGACTCGAAAATGAAGATAATGTCCCGAATATCTGATAAGAAATATCGATTAAAATTTTCTAATCAATTTCAAAAGTAAATAAAATATAAATATATTGGTTATTTCATTCAAGATCTCAACAGAAACTAGAAAAGGGGAGCGAATAATTTTGACCTTGGCTAGTTATTAGAGTCTCCCCAATCCAATAGATAGTGAGATTAGTAGGTGTATATATAAATGTTTATCCGAACAGCGTAGTAGTTTAAAATTTCAGTACAGAATGGATCACTTAAAGGGTCGTGTCGCTGTGATAGGAGGAGCTTCTGCAGGAATTGGCGCCGACTTCGCCAAGCAACTGGCTCTCAAGGGTCTCATCGTGGTCGGTTTGGCCAGAAGGAAGGAGAGGGTTGAACAACTTGCCAAAGAAGTCGGCAATAAGGGAAAAATTCATGCAATCAAATGCAATATTGCGGATGACAAGCAAGTGACTGAAGCTTTTGAGTGGATTGACAAGAATCTTGGAGGAATTTCAATACTGATTAACAATGCAGGATTATCTCATGCAGCAAATTTTGAAGGTGAGAATATTTTTATTTTAGGGCTATACTTATACGCATTTACTAGGTAATACTTAATCTCAACTAATACAGAAACATTCTTTAATAGTAATTGTGGTATTGATATTGATATCTCATATAAAGTCTTTAGAATAATAGTGTTTGAAAAATATTGGATTTCATTTATTGCTTCAAATATGGTATATGGTATCTCAATATCTATACATATATTATAATTACGGTTTTGTCTGTAAGTTGCTCCAAATTTTGAATGTACTTACTCGTTTCAAGTAAAGTTATGAAATACATTAGGTGGTTTCCTCAAAAAAATATCCTGTCTGTCTGCGTGTATGTCTGTCCGCTGAAATTTAATTCACGATTCGCCATAAAAACGGCTTAAGGTTATTTTAAGAAATGTCGTATTTGGATCAAGATGTCTTCGAACATAAAATACTTGATATAAGGGATTTTGATATTTTGACCCGAAAAAGGGTTTTGGGGGGCACTAATGGAAATTATCAAATTATTAACTCTATGGCAAATATTTATTATAGGATAATTTTATAGGAAAATCCCATATTCATTTTTTTTTCATTTTGAATATTTTTTCAATTCTTCTTAATATTTTAAGAACAGCCATCCCCTAGCCCTAGAGCGTACACAAAATTTAGTAACGTACTAACAGACATTCTGATAAAATCTTTAATATCTTGTAAAATATAGGTAATTTTTTTTGATATTCATCGCTTTTTACTTTACATACAGGGTATGTCAATTAATGTAATCGTGCATGAAAAAAGTGGATTTTTTTTTATTCATTTTGAAATATTTCAAAAACGGCGGAAACTATTTTGGTTAAATAAATTGGGAAAGACCAAGCCATTTCGGTCTACAAAAAAGCCCAAATAAGTCATCATCAAAAAAATTATATTTTCGAGATAATAATTGTTTTGTCAAAATGTCTGTTTGTCTGTGGGTTACCAAATTTTTTGGACCAGCCAGCTCAAAAACTAGTGGGAATATAGTAGTTTTGGTCCATTGGGATTAAGAGCTGATTAGATTTTGGTGCATTTCGACCCAAAAATTAAGGGGTTGGGGGAAGGTTAAAAATTAAAAATCTAGGCCATTTGAGCAAACTCAACCAAATTCTTGTATATATAATCAGTGGGACCCCAGAAATCCAAAATTGAAAAAACTACCCCCCCCCTCCTTACATGATTATAAATAATTTTATTAAATATAAAATATAAGTGAGAGGTCAGGTTGTCAAGTGAAATTTTTTTGTAGAGTACAACGCCTGTTTTCTCCTCAATTTATTTTATCAAAATAGTTTTGACCGTTTTAGAGATGTTTCGAAAAAACGAAGCAAAAATCCACTTTTTTCTATGCACCATTTACAATACAGTAAAGTAAAAAGCGCTTAAATTTTCATCTTGCTTCAAAACTTTTTTTCGGAAATTAGGGAAATTCAAATTGTCTTCTTAAAATTTACTATTTAGTAGCTCGAATTTGCGCATCAGAAAAGTTTCTATTAATAATGTATCTATGGGTTATGTACCAATTTTCTATTTCAATCCTATCAGAGACAAACAAAATTGCCAAATCATTATATTATTTTGAGGAAATGTATACACTCTTGAAAGAGTTTTCAGTCGCTCCAATTTAAATATTACTTTAACTAGGGACTTAATGGAAGAAAAAAAGAGATGTAGCGATTTCAGGAAAATTTCATGACCTATTGAAGATTTAAATTCATAAATATTTTTTTCAATAGGCAGAGGAGATCCCACTGAATGGAAGGAAGTCCTCGATGTCAACGTATATGGATTGAGTCTTTGTACTCGACATGGTGTGCAGAATATGCTCAAGCATAAAATTGACGATGGTCATATCATCAATATCAACAGGTTGGCAAAAATTTCAATTTTCTAAATTTCATTTAGCATTTGGAAAAGGCTTTAACGGTGTTGATTTTTTAACTTTTTCTAGTTGTGCCGGTCATAATTTGGTAATTCCACAGTTTAAAGATACCGCAATGTATTTCGCCAGCAAACACGCTGTCACCGTATTAACCGATGCTTTGAGAAAAGAGCTTGTGTTGTTAAAATCTAACATTCGTGTGACGGTAAGGTTTTTATTACGGTATTAATATTACTGGTTAATATATTACGAGTTACTTCTTTTATCTAACTATTTATGGCCTCGGATATTGCTCCATTTAGCCCAAACTATTTTTAATGGTAGTTAATTTATACATATGTATTTATTTGTAATGATCCATATTAAATTTCCTCTTTTTGTGCCGAAAGATAGATTCTGTGTTGTATATACTTTTTATAAAAGTCAGATGTTTGTGAATAAATTTGGATTAATGTTTTTTTAATTTATACTAAACAATATGTGAATAAAAAGTTTGTTTTGTTTGATTTTTTAAATCTCATCTTTTAAATATAAAAAGCTAACAAATTCACTATTATTTCAAAGCTAAATTATTTTAATTTTTTCTTGCTATTAATGCGGGAAAATAAAATAATGTAGTTTCCAAAATATTTTTTCTTTATTTCGTTGCCTTGAAAATCTATCAATCCAAAATCCAACTAAAACAATTTTATTTATTTCTTTATGTCATGAGCTGATTGTAAATTTAAAATTATAGATGGTTAAATTTTAAGCAGATGCGTGAGACTTAATTTAAAACCCGGCTTGTTTAGCACGATTGCTACCACTTCGTTCAACCTGCCCCCCATACTAATTAATAAAGAAAAAAAGCATTTATATATTAAATTATTCATGTTCTTTCAGAATCTAAGTCCTGGTGTGGTCAAAACTGAGTTTGTCGATGCAATGGCGGATCCTACATGGAAAGCTTCTGAATTCTATGCATCGGTCCCTCATCTTTTACCAGAACACATCACTCAAGCGGTTTTTTATATAATTTCCGCACCAAAAATTGTCAATGTATGTATTTTTTTAAAAGTGAAAAAATTGTTCTTTTTGAATCCATATTAATTATAGTATTATAATTTAAAAATTTCTATACATGTTATATATAATAGTTTTATCATTGCGTATTTTAATTTTTTATCATATTTGTTAATTTTATCGAATATGAGCACAATATGGCAAATAATTTACTAATTTGTTTTTTTCCAGATCTCGCAACTTACCATCAGACCAACAGGGGAGACATTTTTATAAAATAAATTTTTGGAGTCTACAAATAGCTGTTGTAAAAAAAAATATAATGAAACCCTCATTTTGAATTAATTTATTAATAGCATAATAAAAAAACTCACTATACCTGTTTTCACCATCCTTTAACATCATGAAGTGGCATCACTTGTCTAATCAAAACATCATATCTGTATTGTATTTCCAAATATAATATCTATTACTCCTAAATGAAGTTTTGAACGAATAATTTTAATATTCATCAATTTTAATATTCAATGCCACCATTAAATCAACCAATTTATTTGGTGATTAGTATATTTACAATCAAATTTAATCATTAAAAACATTTCAATTGTTAACCCAATGACATCAAAATTTCAAATCTCAAATGTCAAAAATGTTAAATTAAAATACTATAATAAATTATAAAAATTTCAATAACTTGTTTCTTTTCTTATAATCCTTATTACATTCATAATTCCATATCTAATACCTAAATTATCTTGATAGCTGATTCCTAGTCCTTAAAAAGTTTTAAAAGGAACCAAACAAACATTTCTTTTTGAATAACAAATAATCATTTTAGCCTTGAAAATCTAATAATAATTACTCATGAAATATTATATAAAAATATAACGTTCAGTGTTGAAAATTTGATTTGCTCTACAACAACATAAAAAATTTTCGTTTTAAAAATGTCGAATTTTGTTCCGACAGCATCACATTTTTTGTTATCATTTAAAGAAAAACGCGGCAGAATCTCACCGAATGCTTGAAGAAGCTTATAGCAGTCATGCTCTATCATTAGCAACATGCAAAAGATGGTTTCAACGATAACGATGGGACGAGAAAGGTGTCGTCTATCATGAGCTATTCAAACCTGCTGAAACTGTAAATGCTAAACGCTAGCAACAACAATTAAAGATTTCGTGCATTGCAGGAAAAACGGCCAGAATTTCAAAAAAGGCAACAAAGTGATTTTTCTTCATGACAATGCTCCTTAACATAAAGCAAAAACGGTTCAGGATACGATGGAAGCACTCAACTGGGAATTGCTACCCCATGCGGCTTGCTCACCAGACCTGGCACCTTCCGACTACCACCTGTTTTCGTCGATGGGCCACGCACTTGAAGAGCAGCACTTCAAAACTTACGAAGAAGTCGAAAAACGGGTCAATCAATGGTTTTCTTCCAAAGTCCAGCAGTTTTTTGGAAGGGGATCCACCAATTGCCAGAAATGTTGTCAAAATGTGTAGAAAGTGATGGGGAGTACTTTGAATAAAATATTTTTTTATTTCCTATTAAAAAAAGTGTTTTATTTTCATAAAAAAGGCTCATTTCATATGCATACACCTGGTAATAATATTTTACTAACAATATTAAGGAGTAAATAAATGAAATGAGCTTTTGCAAAAGACTTGACAGGTTCTTGTTCAATTTCAAATATTAGCATAATTTCAAATGGGACTATAATTAAAACACGATGCGAAATTTCAAATAACTAATTTTCATTAGATCTAATTGAAATAAATACCTAGAGAATGATAGTATCTCAAGAAACACTCGCTTGTTCCATTTTTTCTTTTCTAAATGAAATCTATGTCAATTCAATTTGGGATTAGTTGAAAACAAAGACATCCAGGCAGCGCCGAAACTTGGTCTCTATATTCATGGATTGATTCCCAAAGGGGGCAACTTACCCAGTAAATACTTTGTAAATATATATCATTTATTGTGACATTTTGTTTGCCTCCCCGGAGGCACCGAATAAGCATTCCAAGAAGAGACTAATTTAATTATTTCAACTAAAAGCCGCTATCTCCGAGAGGATTAGCATTATCATTTTAAATTAGATATGAAAAGGAATTTCAAGATTTTAAATTATATTCATACAATTTTACCTTTAAATAATGATTTTTTTTATATTTCATTAAACAGGAATCCATTTTATGTGAATCTTTTGTCAAAGAATTAACAATTATTATTTTTAGGTCAATCCAATTGAATTAATTTTTAATTTTATTAAATTCTACATCAATCCACACAATCTTTTACATATTATGCGCCAATTCTTTCACATACGAGTTCATATGCTCCCTACAACTCAAACACATTTTCTACTTTCTGCTGAAAGGAAATTGAGCCAAAGAATCGGCAATATGTGTTTTGGGTACTTGAGAAAGTTTATGATGAAATGCGCCATGTTTGGCGTATCCGCCATAGATTGGTGAAATTTAGAAAAAAAAAAATATTTTTTGAAATGATCAAAATTTTAATCAATAACTGAACTAACAAAATGTCAAATATGAACTCTTTTTCTAATATTTATCAAAGAATTTTAGAGGAAAATATTGATTAGTAAATATTTATATTTTTTATTTTTATTCAAGGTAATCTCATCACCAAAGACAATCTGTACCATATCGTCTATATTCAAAATATTTATTTATTTAGTGTAGCTTATATTCATTTAATAATGCAACTTTTTCTTTTTTAAAATTCGTAAATTAAAATACCATTTTGATATAGGAAGAAATTCTCCCTAAACGAATCGTATTTCAATAGACGTTTGAAGATTGCTAACCGACTTCAAAAAAGGAGGAGGTTCTCAATTCGACTGATTTTTTTTTCTTTTTTTTCTGTCTATGTTACCTGATATCTTCGCCAATTGGGAATCGATTTTGATTATTTTTTTGCATTGGGTTCAGTCTAGTTTTCGATTGGTCCCGTTTTTTTCATCGGTATTGGACCTTTTTTGCAATGTTTGTTCAGGCATAACTTCTTTGTTTATGAACCGATTTGAATGATTCTTACTGCATTTGGATCAGTATAGCTCCAAGATAGTCAAGATACCTATTTGTTTATTTATTTATTTTATGTATGTTCAGCAAGAACTTTTTGCCACGTGGACCGATTTCGATAATTCTTTTTTTATTGGAAAGGGGTACCTTAGGGGTGGTCCCATATTAATTTGGTCAAGTTCTGATGATATGATCAATAACGAAATAACGTAAATCTCTAATTCTTAAGAGCAAATAATCGAAATTATAATAAATAAAAATTAAAAAAAAACTTAAAACATTCATTTAAAACCCTCAAACGTTTCGAGAGAATTTCTATATTTATGAATTGAATTTTATTATCATTTTCTGATTCATTCGACCGACGCTTTCTCTTACGAGATGCATACAAAATATTATCTTAAGTCACAATTAATAACATCACTAAAAGAGTAAAATAAAAATAATTTTTATAAAAAAAATAAAACAGACTTCAAAAAAATTAAATGCAACAAATAAAATAATAAGAAATCAAAAATAAAATAAAATGCACTAAAAGTATAAAATAATTATCTAATTTAGTTACAACTAAACGACAAAATATTAACATGAAATCACTTTTTGAAGTCGGTGCCAAACAAACTATATATAAGCGAGCGTACCCGCCAAACGTACTAAGTAAGATCCGTCGAGTTCGATTCATAAAATGTATGTAAATGTAAATGTTTGGCACCGACTTCAAAAAGTAATTTCATGTTAATATTTCGTCGTTTAGTTGTTATTTAATTATTTTATACTTTTAGAGCATTTTATTTGATTTTTGAGTTCTTCTTATTTTTTGTTGCATTTAATTTTTTGGAGTCGGTTTTATTTTATTTTTTATAAAAATTATTTTTTATAAATATTTATATTTAAATTAATTATACAGGGCGAGTCGGGAGCAAAGGACCAAACTCCAGGAGTGTATTGTACACTTGAAAAATAAAAGTAAAAAAAAAACTAAAATGTTGTTATCTGATTTTTATTTGCTTTCAAGTTATAACGTAATTTTAAATAAACAAAATTTCATACATCAACGTTTTGGTAATCATAGCATTCTTATAATAAATGTCCAAAAATATCGCCATTCACCTTTAAACTAGGAATGACAGTGATTTGAATTTTATTTTAAAGTTTGTACCATTAAAGACATTTCACCAAGATCGAGGGGGGCGTACACTGCCAGACTACCCTTTACAGGAAACAACTCGACCCATTTTGACGCCTTTGTAACTTCGCACTGGAAACCTCTTCAGGGCTGAATTTTTTTCCACAATACTGGTCCGTTATTAGATAAGTTTTTAGAAAAGCAACCAAGTGATTCTGACCCAGAACTTGCTTCCCAAGAAGAGAGAGTCTTCCTTAATCAGAGGGGGACTCTACTTCTGTACAGTAACCCGTTTCGTCTTCCCTATCGCCATTCAGGACTCTTCATAATGGTAAACTACGGTTATATTATCTACAGTGTTATTTATTAGGAAAATTGATTTTTATGTTGATATTTTTGGATTAACTGGATTTCCATTATTTTCAATCGGGAAGTTTGTTTCTAGATACGAGAAATTCACTATACGAGCTCAATGCTGGAACGAATTAAACTCGTATCTCGAGGTTCTACTGTATAGTGAAAATGTCATTTATTTATTTTAAATTACTCTATAACTTGAAAACAAATAAAAATCGAATAACAACATTTGAGTGAGTTTGGCCATTTCCCACCGACTCACCCTGTATATAGTTGGAAAAAAACTCAACAAGCTAGGTTCGTTATATCTGATTTATTTATATAATTACTTACTATCAGCAAAACAAATATTAATAATTAATAGTAAATAAATCAAAAAGTTAAATAACATTTTAACATGAGATTAAGATATTTTATCTAATTTTAAAATAGAAGAAGTTGGATACCCTTCAAGAATCCTTGAATGTGAGATAAGTGCATTTCATGCTGTATAAAAAGTGAATTTCGTTATCTATTATTATTTAAATACTAACTACACAACTAGATTAAATATTTTAAATCAAGATTTACTCTTAAATCTTAGAACAAGAAAAGAGGTAGAACTTTACAAATAGTCAATTGTTGTTAAGGAATATACAGGCAACTCTCTTATAACGTGGGGTTCATATTCCACAAAAATTCCGCGTTAAGTAAATCGCGTAATGCGAAACTTGCCAATTCTACATTAAAAATTGCCAGCTTTCGAGTTAAACGACCCTAATAGCAGAATGTTTCAAACTATATATTATAGTAACCATAATGTTGAGGTTCGGCCCTTGAGCTTACCCTAACATTCCCACGGTACTTTTCCAAATCCTTAATTTCCTTAATTATTGACAAATCGCTGGTCTGGCAATCTTCCTACAACGCCTGATATATTTCACCACTTGAAAATGCTAGCTTGCATCACGTGGAGGCCCGGAAGAAACCATTATCCACAACCTTTCTAGATGCCAGCTTGCATAAACATTCATTAAAAGAACACCCCTCCCCTTTCGGGAAGCCAGTGGCCAGTGGGCAGTAGCAGTGGACTCCCAAAACCTTTGCCAGGCGAATCTCCACCAGTCACTCTCGTGAGTCAGATGTAATTGAGGCACTAAGCCTCGACAACCTATTTTCAATAAATCACATGTAAAAACCATATCATCTTTTGATCAACTACCCCTACAGACCTTCTTCAGCAGGGCACCAGTCTGTTCGACATCACAGAGCGCGGGCAGAAGTACTCATCCTTCGACACGTTACCCTGAGCAATTCTTCGGAAGGGCTCAAACCCGCATCAAGCCTTACAAGCAAGGGTTGGCGCACAACAATATAGTGCCTATATAGATTTCGAGAATCTGTATAGGCACTA
This sequence comes from Forficula auricularia, assembly GCA_024734495.1. Taxonomy (NCBI): domain Eukaryota; kingdom Metazoa; phylum Arthropoda; class Insecta; order Dermaptera; family Forficulidae; genus Forficula; species Forficula auricularia. The sequence continues at coordinate 887,257 of JALMQS010000127.1, forward strand.
TACAAGAGCATAGCCACGGGGGGGGTCAGAACCCCCCAAGGGAGAGCTCATGGGATGAGTAAAGGCAACGACAAACCGTTTCTTATGGCAAACTAACCGTAATTAAATATAGAAAAATGTTTTTTTAATTTCTTGAAGTATCTATTTGTTTTAATAAGAAAAATCCCACTAAATATTTTGCTTTGAGGATTGACCCCTACTCCCCCATGAAAATTTTCTGGCTATGCCACAGGCACAGTATAGTTAGTATCGAGGGGTGAACCGCGACCTAATATCGTGTACACCTATTTACACTTACACTTTCATTTCTAAGTAGAAGACAATAGATGAAGGGTCAAATTCCAAAATAATTCCAAATAATTCCAAAGACGTGTACACTTAATTCCAATCGCGGTTCACCCCTCGGTTACTATAAAGTTTGAAACATTGTGCTACTAGGGGAGGTAAAATTGCGCGTTATACAGAAATAGCCCACAATTTGTAAATCGCGTTATATTGAAACCGTAGGCTATTTATTAAATTAAATGTAATTTGGAATAAAAAAACCCAGACAGACAGACAGAGAAAACAAATTAAACAAAAGCATGTCAAAATGTTTGATATATCATTTTCAATTTTTTTACTTTATCCAATGCGAAGCATGGGTAAAGTATTGTAATCGGTCTCGCGGCAACCGCGACTTCAAGGGGCCCTCATGTAAAGACTACGGAACTCATGGTCTGAATTAAAGTCACAAATTGTAGTATTCAATTAGGTTAAATTTTAGCACGTGATATTTTTGCCAAAAATTACATGGGGTCTCGTCGAGAGGCCAAAAAGTGGGATTTTTTCAGGAAGTGCGTGTGGATGAATGTATGTATGTATGTTATCGTTTTTTTCGTCCACGATTTTTTCCACATCGTTGAACCGATTGAAATGAAATTGAAAACTTACCATTTTTTAACAAAATGAAGCGCTGATTAGTTTTTGGTACATATCGTCCCGCAAACATTAGTACTTTATTTCAGTACTTTTTTAGTTTTTTCTAAATATCTTGAAAATGAGTTAACCAATTTTGATGAAATTAAATATGCTAATTAAGGACCTTAGGGACCACAAAAGGTTAAATAAAGTTTTTAGTAAAATTATATATTAAAGTACTTTACTCTAGAGTAAGGTAGTACTTTTTTTAAATTCTTTATTATTTTATTTTAAACATGGACCGCAAATAGGCAGTGATATATGATTAATAATAAAGGAATTTAAAATATTGATATTTCAAATGACTTTGGATAAAGTTTAGCAACGTTCCGTTGCAGTTTATTTTCTTCTGCAAGAATTGTCATTTTCGTTTTACTTTTATTTTATTTATTTATTTTCAATTATTTGTAGGTGTAGGTTTTTTTGGAAATAAAATAATAAAAATATCGAAAGTCGTACGTTGCTAAGAAATATTTGATAGGATTTGACCGGAATGTTTAACTAATTTCAATTTGACTGCTTGTTCCTTTGGGATCTCACCTTCGCTATTCGGCTAGTCCACATTAAACATTGATCACTGCTCCCTTCGTGCCTCCGCTTGATACGTGCTACTTTCTCTCAAGACAAACTCTCAAGAAACAGCTTTTGCGCATTTTCCGCCTTACAGCCGATATTTCGATCCCCTCTTGGGACATTTGAAAAGCGATCGCAAGAAATTCCTCAAGGATTCAAAAGAATCAATAAATAATTATCGGAGACTTTTTATTACACTACCAACTTAGTTTCAATTAACTATTTATTTATCTTCCAAAACGTCGAAAGTTTAGTTAAAGAAATTTTAGTTTTAGTTAATTAATTAGTTTTCTATACCAAAGTTTTTGGTAAATAAATAAAATTATCAATTATTTCCTGCGTTTCGTATTTTGTGTGTGTGGGATTAAATAGAAAGAGAGAGAGCGATTTTAATATGCTTTTGATAAATATGTAATAGCTATATATAAATCTGCTTACTAATTTACCAGATAAACTTTGTTTCAAAAAATCGTAATTAAATAATTGAAATGACGCACAAATTAACTCTGATGTTTATAGTTTTAGCGATCAATAGCAGACAAAATGAAATAAAATTAATTAAATAAACATTTAAATAGGAATTTTGAAGCATTTTTAAAAAGGTGATATGGAATGCCAATGTGAATCCAAATATGTACCAGAAATAAAGGTTCTTTAAACTGTCGGTATATTTTGACTCATTTTAAATTTTTAATTCAAGTTTTAATAAGGAATACTGATAATATAGTTGACTTAACCGGACTATATATTTTCGAAGTAATACTATTAAAGTAATAGTAAATTGATTGCATATCCAATGAATCATTTTCTCTGTCATTCTATTTTGATCAACATTCATATAAAGGTTTCTATTTTACGTAGGTATAACTTTCTTAATATAATTGCTGGAGATTTTAACTCCCACTCCTATTCGTTTGGCGCAAACTTTGAAGCTGGAAGATCTCTAGTAGATAACATCGACACTGATTCTCTGGTACTTCTTTATAATGGAAAAAACACCATGATACCAAGGCCAAACAGGAATATTTATCCAGTAGACCTCACCATCTGTAGCTCCGCCATGTCTCATCTACTAAAGTGGTGTCCACTCGAAGAAGAGTTAGGATCGGATCATTTCCCGATTGAAATTCTGGTTCAATTACCAAAGTGCACACTGAACAGTTCTAACTTTTCTTTCAATTGCTTTCCAAAGAATATTAACTTTGATAAATTCAGTGAAATATTACTAAGTTCTCATCAGGTCCTTTCTGGTGACCTTAATATTAATAGCTATGATTTATTTATTAATAATATTCAAGAGGCCGCAATTTTAGCTTCTAATATAACTAAAAATTCCAATTCATTTCCCCGTTCCTCTCCTATTTGGTTTGACGATGAATGTAAAACTGCTATCAAAGCAAGAAAAATGGACTTTTCGAAATATTCTAAATGTATTAATTATTCAAATTTTTTGGAATAAAAAAATAGATGCAGAGGTTATAAAGCTGTTAAAATATAAGAAAAGAATGAAATGGAGAAGATTTTGCTCTGAAATTAATAGAAATACTCCTGATTTTCTTATCTGGAACAAAATCAAAATTTTCAATAACATCCATACCAACCCTCCAAATGACTCATCTATTCTTTTGAACCAATTTGCTGATATTATTACACCAGCCAATGTTGAAAGTGACCTAAGAGATTTTCCTTTAAATCACACTTCACATTTTATTTCAATAAGACGAGAATGTTAAAACTTGTGATTTATTTCATATTTATTTCTTATTGGTGGACTCTAATTTTGTATATTATTTATTAGTAATTATTATATATAAATGTATTAAAATTTGTTAAAAAAAACTATCTTATAAAATTTTTATATTACGTATGACTAATGTTCTGTACATCTAGTTTGTTACATTTCCTTTGATTTATTTGAACTTTAAAAAAAAACATTGTAATACTATTTTCATAATGTAATATATATATATATATATATATATATATATTTATGTAATTTTATGTAATTTATTTGGCCTAATGACCTAATGTTCTCTGTAACAAGGTTATATTTTAATAATAAATAAAAAAAAAAAAAAACTTTCTTAATTCTAATTCATTATAAAGCTATACTAAATAAGATGGCCAAGTCCGAGTCGGGCAACATAAAATTTCCATGACTTATAACTTCCAAAATACTTGAGATATATTTAAATTTTGTTTTGATTTCGTGGATAAGGAGCGAAATGGTGAATTTGTGAAATTTTTTTATAATTTTAACTCACGTCACTTCCAAACCCCTGACAGGTATATAAAATTGCATAAAAAAGGCCATTTTACGACCCTTTAATATCGCAATTTTAAAGTGAATTAATTTTTTTTTAATTGCCTCATTCTTCTCTCTTTTTACAGAAATATACCTACACCAAATAATTAAAAAACAAGTGCCCTCCAAAATATCAGGTGAAATCAAATAATAATTGGATGAAACACTTTTTGAATATTTAGTAAGTGGTCCATAAATTTGAGTGAAAATTGCCAACACCCACTGGCGCTCACTTGAGACAATTTGAGACATCAAAGTCCATAAACTCAATTTCAGTTCAAATTTGTAGTTTAAAATTTTATTTTTACTTTCCTACTTATTTTGTCTATTTCTAAAAGAACCCGTCGTCAGATAGCGGCGCTACACGGAACCCGTGATACTACGGTTTTTGTGGTTTCTATAAAAAACAATTGAAAAATAAAATAAAATAAATACAAAAACAATCATGGTAGATCTTCCCTTGGTGATGTGATTTGACATGGAGATACTATTTTTAAATATTTAACTACTTTTTAACTCTTTGACTGTTTCTCGTCGAATGTATTCTTTCTGGAACTGGTCCGTCAGGAATGGATAAGAACTGATCTATTGTGATATGTTATTTGTGATTTCCCAGTGAAATGTATTGTTCAAACAAAAAAATTTTTATAAACAAAAAATGTAAATAGGTCTGATGAGCCAAACAATGGCGAAACTAGTAACAATAATAAATAATTCAACATGAACATTTATTAAATTTCATTTATGGGGGGTCAGATAGGCTAGGCGGTAGCGTATCATCCTGCTAACCAAGTGGATCCGGGTTCGAATCCGACTCGAGGCATTCGGCTAAAATCTGAACCCCGGGGTAGAGACAAAATTTAAAATAAACTGCAACGGATCGTTGCTAAACTTTATCAAATTCATTTGAAATATTAATATGTTTGTTCCTTTATTATTAATCAGATATCACTTGCAATTTGTAGTTCATATTGAAATTAATTCAAAAATAATTCTCATTTAAGAGTCGAGGAATAACCATTCTACATTGGATTTTTGACGTTTCGGTTTTATTGGTAACCATTGCTACTCAAGCTTGAGTTGTTTGCCATAAAAAATTTAGTCTTTTTGATTTTAAGTCGATTCTTCTACATTTTCAGTAGAGGTTTCCATTAATAATCAAAACATCAAAAATGGAATTCAATAAGGTTATTCCTCTAGTATTAGATAAGAATCGATCGTTATTTTTGATTTTAAGTCGATTCCTCCATGTCTTCAGCAATGGTTACCAATAATAATCGAAACGTCAAAAACCTAATGTAGAATTGTTATTCCTCAAGTATTAGATGAGAATCAATCGCTATTTTTGATTTTAAGTCGATTCCTCTATGTCTTCAGCAATGGTTACCAATAAAAACCGAAACGTCAAAAATCCAATATAGAATGATTATTCCTCAAGTACTAGATGAGAATCAATCGCTATTTTTGGTTTAAAGTTGATTTCTCTATGTCTTCAGGAATGGTTACTAATAAAAACCGAAACGTCAAAAATCCAATATAGAATGGATTATTCCTCAAGTACTAGATGAGAATCAATCGCTATTTTTGATTTTAAGTCGATTTCTCCATGTCTTCAGCAATGGTTACTAATAAAAACCGAAACGTCAAAAATCCAATATAGAATGATTATTCCTCAAGAACTAGATGAGAATCAATCGCTATTTTTGGTTTAAAGTCGATTTCTCTATGTCTTCAGCAATGGTTACTAATAAAAACCGAAACGTCAAAAATCAATATAGAATGATTATTCCTCAAGAACTAGATGAGAATCAATCGCTATTTTTGGTTTAAAATCGATTTCTCTATGTCTTCAGCAATGGTTACTAATAAAAACCGAAACGTCAAAAATCCAATATAGAATGATTATTCCTCAAGAACTAGATGAGAATCAATCGCTATTTTTGGTTTAAAATCGATTTCTCTATGTCTTCAGCAATGGTTACTAATAAAAACCGAAACGTCAAAAATCCAATATAGAATGATTATTCCTCAAGAACTAGATGAGAATCAATCGCTATTTTTGGTTTAAAGTCGATTTCTCTATGTCTTCAGCAATGGTTACTAATAAAAACCGAAACGTCAAAAATCCAATATAGAATGATTATTCCTCAAGTACTAGATGAGAATCAATCGCTATTTTTGGTTTAAAATCGATTTCTCTGTCTTCAGCAAAGGTAACGGATAAGAAAACAACGCAGTTGCTATGGTTACTCATAAAAATTCCTCCCAAATTTTTAGCATTTCACAGAGAGAAGCCTATCCATTCTTACTTAAGCAAGGCTAAATGAGCTATATTAAAACTTTCAAATGAATAAATTTTAAAGAATTAAAAAAATTAAAAAAAGTACTCATCTTACTCTAGAGTAAAGTACTTTAAAATATAATTTTACTAAAAACTTTATTTAACCTTTTTTGTGGTCCCCAAGGTACTTAATTAGGATATTAAATTTCATCAAAATTGGTTAAGTCATTTTCAAGATATTTAGAAAAAACTAAAAAAGTACTGAAATAAAGTACTAATGTTTGTGGGCCGATATGTACCAAAAACTAATCAGCGCTTTATTTTGTTAAACTAATGGTAGGTTTTCAATTTCATTTCAATCGGTGCAACGGTGTGGAAAAAATCGTGGGCCAAAAAAGCGATACCATACATACATCCATCCATACATCCATACATACATCCATCCGCACGCACTAAATGAAAAAATCGCACTTTTTGGCCTCTCGACGAGACCCCATGTAATTTTTGGCAAAACCGTCACGTGCTAAAATTCAACCTAATTGAATACTACAATTTGTGACTTTAATTGAGTCCATGGGTTCCGTAGTCTTTACCTGAGGACCCTTTGAAGCCACGCTTGCCCCGAGAGCGATTACAATACTTTACCCATGCTTTGCATTGGATAAAGTAAAAATATATAGTATCGTAAATTGGCTTATGGCTAGAAGGGCCGAAAAGCCAAAAAAAAAAAAATTTCATTTATCCATTTCAAAATTTTCTATTATTAATACGAAGGAGCTAAACATAAAAAGATAATTTATAAAAAACAATACATTTTAAACTCGATCAAAAACTAACTAAGCGAAATCTCAAAAAATGGTATTCTTCATTTTCGTCTTATTTGGTGAGTACTATGTATAAGAATTCATCGTCAAATCGCGACGCCACAGTTACCTTGGGTTAAGGTGGGTCGCGAAAATTTTTAAAACCTCCTACCGGGCCGCGGTCAAAAAAGTTTGGGAAACGCTATAGGCCAAATATGGGAAGGAAAGATTAGGTGCGATTCTTCCTAAAGACATAATAAAAATAATCCTTAGCATCTCGGGTCTAATAGTTGACTATTTTATCTTGGTTTTCTTTCTGTTTCCTGAGCGTACCGGATAAATTTTTAAAATAGTTATTTTTGCAAACAAACATCTTTTCATATGAGACAAGCTTTAAAAATAGCAAATACATCTATCTCTGCCCTTTAAAGTATCCGCGTATGTTCATATAAATATAAACCTAAGGGAAGGTAGGTATATTTCGTATTTTATAAATAAGCTTCTAACTAAGCGGTAAATATAATAAAGTAACTGCAGGGCAACTTTGTCTCTCTCTCTTTCTCTGTTTCTCTTTTTGGTTCTCTACCCTCCACTTTGGTTCGTCAAAATAACAGAAAATTAATTAAACACATTTCACCCTCAGTTTCGCCCTCTCTGTTTCTCTATGGCCTGCTCGCTCATTCACCAGAGGTAAAATAATATTAATTTATTGAGAATATAATATGATCTGACCGATGGTTTCAATGCCCCCCTCCCTTTCCCTCCCTGGGAAGACCCGAATATTAATATGACAAAAAACCTTCTAGGAGGCAATTATCCAATGCAATAAGAGTGAGCCCGGTATCCCATGAATTAAACTCGAAAGGGTAATATATGAGTTGTTTTTTTCGATAACATGAACCAATTTGTTGGAGTTGCAAAACCTGATGATAAAAAATTAAATTTACAATCATGCTTTTGGCACACACGGCTCAGTGGTGAAATTTTTCGCGAATATTGTTTTTTTTTATACTCGAAGCCTCCAGGGAAGGTCAAGAGGGTTGGGTGTTTGATACGCCATCGTCATGTTTGTTTTTTTAATTATTATTTTCCAGAGTGCTTTGAACATGAAAATTGAAAGCAAACCTTGATTATTTTTAACGATTTCAACAGTAACTCGAATTTATCTACTGTTCATGTATGTGTATATATTTTATATTCAAAGACTAAGTTTTGGTTTATCCACTTCTAGTTTAACTTAGCTGGAGATCAGATGAACCTTAGAGCCAGATTTTGGCTACATTTTACAAGGTCGCACAATATACCTATATGGATAAACTAAGATAAAATAATAAAATAATTCATAAGATTATAGGCATAATATTTAAGTAACCTTTATTAGAAGTATATTTTCTTCAAGAATGGTTGTAGAAATCAATATATGGTGGAGTACTATCAGGGCCGGATCTTTATATGGAATTTTTGGGCTGCAGCCCAGGGTCCCATGAATATAAATGCCCCCGATGTCTATTTCAGTACTTCTTTAGGTTAACGGCATTAATTTTATTTGTCTGATCAAAAAATATGAGCTGGTTTCGCTCTAATTTGGCCAATTTTAGACTTTGAAAGTCGAGGGCCTCCTCTTTGAAAAAATGTTTGATTATTTCAGTCATATTAAATAAATATTATAATGTATTAAATATATATTATTGTTCTAATTTTTTCCTATACCGTACACATCATTATAGAAAACAGTTTTTTGACAAAATTGCAATTAGTTTGATTAATTAGGTAGGCCCCCAAATAGTGTTAGACGAAGGCCCCACAAATTCACAGTCCGCCCCTGATTATAATGACCTTTATTAAACTATATTATATTTCTAAAAAAATCTTAGATGGATAAAATCTCTAAAATCAATGGTTTCCGAGTTATAAGAATTCAAATATTTTTCAATACGTGTATAAGAATTGTCCAAATAATTTTTTGAATAACAAAATAATGTATTTAGCTGATAAATCGGATTTCGATAAAAATTTTCACATTCATAGTGGACAGTCCCTTTTATATTAAACCGATTATAATTTCATAAAATGTTTTTTAGTTTTACAAGAAAAAATTCTTAAATATTGAAATTAAAATCCTTTCTAGTTATAAAATATCGATCTTAGCTAATTATATATAATGTGCATTATTTTAGGATATTAAATTATCAAAATGATACTTCCTGAGAGTTTTTTTATAGGTTAAATATCTAGAGCGATAGAGCAGTGTTTATTTAACTTTCCACATAAATTTTACTGCCTAACCCTTTAGGTTACAAAAATTTATATAATGACCTTTATTAAAAAATAATTAATTTCCAACATGAAAGTTCAAATGAGTGAAAAGTCTAAAATCAATAGTTTACAAGTTAAAAGATATTCCAATATTGTATGTAGAGTAAATGGATTTGAATCAATAACAAATGACTCCTCTGATCGCGACAAATACTCTCAATGTAACACACCAAAAAATTTATAAATGAGAAAGAAATCGATCTTATTTTATCGATTTCATCTATCTGATGATTCACAGTACTTTTTATATAAGAAAATAGCATTCTGATTAAGAATTTTGTAGTTTAAAAGAAATTGTATGAAAAGATTCAATTTCTTCTCTCCGAGAGTGAATCAACTAGAAATGCCAAAGAGTTTTATTTTTTTTCCATTAGATATTTATTCAAATCTATTGAAATTTCATATGTCTGTGTTATTTTCATGTATGTTTTATATCAATAATTATTACTAGGAAATTTGCATTTTAAAGGGTAGTTTATTTGAAGTCCAATTTGAAAAATCGCTAATAACTCCGTTAAAATTTTTTTATAAATAAAATTAATAGATATTATAAAACAATTAATTATGAATAATTTAATTCAATTTTGAATGAAATTGATTCAGTACTTTTTGAGAAAAATCGTCAAAAACCCCGAAAACCGTCTATGAAAGGCCGTTTTAGAAACATTTTGAAATTCCCCTCCATATCACAAGTCAATTTTTCGTTTCATATGACTTTTTAAACTTTTTTCAAAGGCATCTCGTTCTTTCAAAAAACACCGTTTTTTGACGGTTCAGATGGTTTTTGACCATTTTTCTCAAAAAATACTTAATGGATTTCGTTCAAAATTAAATTAAATTATTCATAATTAATTGTTTTATATTATCTATTAATTTCATATTTAAAAAAATGTCAACGAGTTATTAGCGTTTTTTACAAATTAGACTTTAAATAAAAGTATCCTTTAAAATGCAAATTTCATAATAATAATTATTTGTAATATAAATAATAATACAGAGATATGAAATTTTAATAGATTTTCAATAAATATCTGAGAAAAAAATGAAACTTTTTGCCATTTCTAGTTGATTCGCTCCCGGAGAGACGAAATTGAATCTTTTCATACAATTTCTTTTAAGCTACAAAATTCTCAATCAAAATGCTATTTTCTTATATAATAGACATACTGTGAACCTTCAGATTGATGAAATTGATAAAATAAGACCGTTTTCTTTCTCATTTATATAATTGTTTTGGTCTCTTTTATCAAGAGGCTGGTTCGCAGCCCACCCGGCATCATGCGAACAGTCAAAATTCATGAGTCATCGGTTACGGTTTCTGATTTTTACCGCTTTTTTGAAAACTGATCAATCGATTTCTTTTCGAAATTGAATATAGTTAGTAATAGTTTTATAATATTTATTAATTTCATATTTTTAAAAAATTATCTTAAATTAGTAATAGCGCTTTTTCAAATTAGTCTCAACCTCAATGATGAATCAACAACAACAACTCTGCTACTCTCGGCAAATCAAATCTTATAAATCTTATAATGCAAATATTCTAAAAAAAACTACCTATTTGATATAAAAGATAAAAGAAAATATTTCATAGATATGCAATTTCAATAGATTTATTTGACACACTTGACACACTTTCCTATAAGATTTTTGTATTATTCCTTAATATTATAGTATGAAATAAACTAATTTACTACTTCTCAGCTAGTTGTACTTAATTTAAAACAATCCTCAAAATTTCCGATTTTTCAAATTTATTCTTAATATTACATGTCTTTGAGCACTGTCTTCCAATTGGAATATTATCTTCAAAGTTTGCCAGAATACTTGTTTTATTACTAGTAACAAAATTAGGGGGTGCTCAGATATGTAAACTAGTTTTGAAATTTTGACTAATTAGTATGTGCCCACTAACCCCTAGCTTCATGCCCTATCCCCCCCCCCCCAGTTCCATGAAAAGAAACCTCCCCTCACTTTCATTAAATGTACCCCTTCCCTCCATGTTATTCATTTCTAAAGAATTATACCTTTTTTTATTAAAGAAGTCTTTTTGCTTCGTTTTTTCGATAAATATCTTAAAAACTGCTGAAACAATTTTGATAAAATAAATTGAGCGAAACCATGGCGTTTTTATCTACAAAAAAATCTTTAAAGAGTTAATGTCAAAAAATTATATTTTTCGAGATATTAATTGTTTTGTCTGTTAGTAAGTATGTATGTCACCAAATTTTATGTACCTACACTCTAGCTCAAAACCTAGTGTGAATATCAAAACGAAATTTCACATTAAGTTTTTGTACAATGAGAATTGTAGGGAGTATTTATCTCAATTTCCACTTAAATTTCACCATTACTGCCACTGCACTTTGAGGTAAACAAAGTCATATAAGGACTTTTATTAAAGTACATAAATTTTCATTAGAAAAGTTAATATTAAAGAAATGTTTAAAAATAATAGTTTACGAGTTCTGTAGGTAAATATAAATATTTTTCAATATAAAAATTCAAGCCCAATAAATTGGCCAGGATTTCAATAAAATTGTTTACATTCAATCTAAAACCGATTTTATTTTTGTAAAATAATGTTTATTGTTATCAATTATCAATTTGGTAAGTCCTAGACCCTTTCTTTGATCTATTTGTACGAAATTTCGCCTATGAAAATATCTCATTATGTGAAATTGATAGTAGCTCAGAAAAGAAGGGGTTCAAAAATAGGAGAGAGGCCCAGGTGTATGGTAAATTCATGTAGATGGCCACATGAGCTTATTTTGAATTTATTTTTGGTCGCTGCCCAATATAATTTTTTCATTGTCATTGTCATTTTATTTTTTTCGACCCCAAAATTTAGTTACGTGACTCAAAATGGAGTGGTCGCTACTATTGGCTTAGTTAGGGAGTTTTCCTAGGGGCGGCAGCTGATTATCACCACAAGGTTTCAATTTCGGTAATCCGAATAGAGATCAACTAACTTTTTTTAGTAGAATTGACAAATTTTGGAAGTAACGAAATAATTTAATAAGAAATAAATAAGTGATGCTTCGTAATAATGGAATTTTGATTTTTCTAGGAACAATGAGATTTGTAGGGAGTATTTATCATTATTTACACTTAAATTTCACCATAACAGCCTAAAACTTTGAGGTAAACATATAAGGACTTTTATTAAAGTACATTTAATTTCCATCAGAAAAGTTAATATGAGAGAAATGTCTAAAATCAATAGTTTACGAGTTATGTAGGTGAATGTAAATATTTTTCAATATAAAAATTCAAGCCTAATGAATTGGCCAGGTAATGACACGGATTTCAATAAAAATGTTCACATTCAATCTAAGGGGCATCATTTATCTAAAACAGCTTTTATTTTTATAAAATAATGTTTACTTTTCTCAGAAAAAAATATTAAATTTTGAATGTTTAATCCTCTCTAGATATTTAAATATAGTCATCGGAGTTAATTATACATAATGAATTTTCTTTTAGTACATTAAATTATCAACATGTTTCTTCATTATAATTTTTTTATATGTAGAATATCTAGGGCGTTAGAGCAATATATATCCAACGTTCCACATAAATTTCACCTTTACTGCCTAACCATTTGAGGTACACAAATTTATATAATGTCATTTATTAAAGAAGATTTAATTACCAATAGAAAAGTTCATATAAGTGAAATGTCTAAAATGCATAGTTTACGAGTTAAAATTTAAAACTATTTCTTTCTACTTAAAGATATCTATACAAGAATACTTATTTTATACTTATAAAAAAAAATTGACTCCTCAAAATAATTAACTCATTAATTTTAAGCTACAATTCGTTATAATTGATTTTTAATGAATCTGTCTAATTTTTTACTTCTAGCCCTCTTTGTAAAAGTTTTTTCCCGGAATTGCAGAATTCAATGTTAAATGATGGCTAATTTGTTTTTACCTCTGAGATAATTTCTAGCCCTGGATGAATTTTGTCGAAATGGAAATCTCTGGTTCGCTTGAGAAACATAATTGCCATTTAAATGAATATTTATTTAGGTTGATTTTGATATGAGTTTCGCCTTTTCGAGTTAATTTTCTTCAAATTTAAGTTTTCATGCTATTGCGCTGGATCCTCTGGGGGATCTTGACCAGCAGATCAGTGTTCAGGATCCGGGATCCGGGACATGGCTAGGAGTGTATGTTATTGACCAGGAAGGATGGTTATGGTCCTCTTGAGAGCAATACAGTCTACCGAATGCTGTAATCATGAGGGAAATGAAGCCGAGTCAAAACTTGCCCGGCCTATGTTTATTATTAGAGAACAACCCGGAAGCAGCTTTCCTAAGACGTTTACTAATTGATTTACTCAACAACTTTGAAAATATGATATACGGAAACTTTATACATATATACATAAAACATAGACATTCAAGCATGTAATTGTTTCTAAAAATCATTTCTAATATTTTGTGTGCATATAAATTGAAAATTTATGTAAAATGGGAAAAAATGTTTAAAACTCGGTACGCTCTCGGCAAATGTTAATATAGTAAGTAAAAGAGGGGTTGAGCTGTAGAAATTAGCTATATAGTTCTCCTTACTAATCAATTTAAATACAATAAGCTATTCAGTTATTTCTTGAAACACTTGTTTGTTTTTTTATTTCAAAGTGAGGAAATCTAAAAAAATCCCATTTTCGAACCGTAGGTTTTGAAACTAGAAAGCCCAAAATTAGTACGTTTTTTTGAAATATACAAACTTTGTCATCTACTAAATCCAAGATTGAATGGATAACTTATGTGTCAGAAGGGTTGTGGAATTGATATGTGGTTTAAATTTAGAATCGCTAGATCGCAAAATTTTACAAATTGAGATTAAATCTTTGAGCTAAATATTTAGCGCGATACATATGTCAGAGGGGTTCACCTTACAGGGAAGCTAAGTGGTGCGGATAGCTATTTTTGACATTTGGGTAATTTATTCAACACAGTTCTTTGGACATATTCTTAAAAGAACCGGATCGAGCGGTGCAACGGTAATTTTATGGGTTAGTTAAAAGTAGTTTATTAATATTACTTTTAATTTTAAATTCAGTTGAAAAGGTCGATTACTATATGCACTCATAACACTTTGTGCGTAGCGATGGCCTGAAGATGGCCGAACCGTATAGAAACGTTGGCCAAAAAAATAAATTAACTTTTATTTTCATTTCATTTAATCCTGGATTCAAATCAAAAATGAACCTTTTTAGCTGAATTAAAAATTAAAAATAATATTCATATACCAATTTTAACTTTTATTTCAATTTTAATCAATCTTGGATGAAAAAAGAAATCATCTTTTAAATTTATAAACAAAGCCAAAATGTTTTTTTCCATCAATATTATTTTTAATTAATGTTTATTTATTACCAAACACCTGTTCGTTTTGATTCAAAAGCACGTGCTTTGTATTATAAGAGACATCTGTTTTGTTATGATCACCAACACTTTTATTTAATTTAAGCTATCTGTTAATTGGTTTAATTAGTAAAAAAATAAATCAAATTGAGTTTTCTCGAAGTTGACACCTGTTTAGATCGTAATATCCATTCCATCTCGGATCTAGTTGATGACAACCTCTCGTGCATGAAATAAAGTCTACAATTATTAGCAATTTGAACTCTTAAGCTTGTCTCCGTCATGAATTATCTGTCAGTCCGAAAATGAAAGAGGGACACGGGAGACCGTATTTATAGATAAATTTTTATTAAAAGTGTCAAGTTTTATACAACTTTCTAGTTCAAGCATTTCGCTAACAAAATTGCTATATTTGTAAAAATTTGGGGAGACTGTAGCAAATCTTGACAAGTTTTTCACTTTTTACTTATTTTATTAAAGAATAGAAAACATTTATTTTCACAAAAATATAAATATGTTGTTTTATCTTTTTCTTGTTTTTAAATACTTATAGATTAGCCGTTGAGCTAACCTAAATTCAAAATAATCAATTTTCTAATCAGATATATTTCCTTTTTATCAGATTCACATGGTATTTTTCATATCATTTTTTTCTCGAATAAAAATAGTTCAAGTGAAAAACAAATAATTATTCATTTTCTTGTTTATTTATGCTATCTTCAATTCATGTTAAGCTAAGATATTTGATAAATTTTTGACTAGGCTCACTTCATAGGAGAGTCGAGCAACATTTTAATGGATGTTGTCGTGTGGTTTGAACTCGGGCAGTTGCATGGCAAGGGTTGTGCACCCCCAGCACATAAATGGGCATCCCGAACGCCTGCAGGGCCTGATGGAAACGTGAAAATTTGATGAGCTGGAAAAACCATGCCAGCAAAAGCATATCAGACACTAACACAGACGCAGACGTATAGACAAACACAGACACAAGGGTTCAAGTCCCCCGCGACCCTAAAAAAAAAAGCCAAGTCCAGTCCGAATTATTTTTCCCTCGATGAAAATCTATGTCCAAACTCGAGGCAGAAAGTTAGTTCAAAAATAACAGAGAATGGCGAACGAATTATTCAAAAGTATAATTCATTTCTCCGAGGCGTAATCCCTTTAGACGTATAACGTAAATTTTAAACAGGCGGCAAAGATTGGTTTTCATCTATTTTTTTTTAATTGTATCTACTTTTTTAATCTTCTTTCCAAAATAATCGTAATAAATCAAAAATTAGTTGCAAAACAAAGACAAAAGTTTTGAAAAATTACTTTTACTATTTTTAATTATAGTTGAAAAACTTTAAGTAATATTTAAATAAATAAATATAATTCAAGTTAGGGATTTGCATCAATGGTTAAAAATCATAGTCTATGTTAAAATCGACGGTAAACATCGGTAACCATAGACCTGAAAACATCGATGTATATTAAAAAAAATTCAGGTATGTGCTTAAGACCACATAACTTATGTGGCAATTATAATTCTACGTATAAGGTATCAATGGGTGTGTGAAGCCTGTTGACTGAATTTGTAATATCTACTCTTATTAAACTAGCAAAAATTGCTTATATATATATTTGTATATGGGGGGGGGGGGAGTTCGGGGGGAGGTCGGGGGGGAGGTCCAGTGGGCGTGTACTATATATATTTGTATTTTTATCAGATTTTTAAATTAAAAATAATATTAATATATAGCTTTTAACTGAAGCAAAAAGTCATTGAGCATCGCTCGGTGGCTCCAGGTACTAATATATTATTATTACACGCTTTATATTAGCTTCACCTATATGTATTTACAAAGAGAAACAAAGAGGTTGTCCTCTGCTTGATGCAAATAAACACACACACATATATATATATCGAGATGATATATCTGTATGTATATTATTTATTTGTTTGAGACTATAGTTTCGTTTATTTGCATCAAGCAGAGGACAACCTCTTTGTTTCTCTTTGTCAATCAACAACTCTGCTACTCTCGGCAAAACAAAAACTTTTCAATTATATGTATTTATGTATTTATCTATGAATGTATCAATGTGACTTTTGTTCTGTTAAATTCTCTATAAAAATAATTGTTTAATTACTCAATTTAAATGAAATTATACAAAAATAATAAAAATAAATACATTTCATTCTGTTAAATTCCGCAAACTTTTCTCTATAAAAATAATGAAGACTAATAAAAAATAAAATATGCGTGACGGTCACGCTAGTTCAGTGCTTTTTCCCACTCCAAAAGTGTCCAACGTGCCTAAATAAGTTTTCACTTCAAAAAAATTCATGATTTCAGAAAATTAGGCAAAATTCATAAATAAACTGAAATATTTTCATGAAAAGTAACGATGTATAAAAACTAATGTTTTGTTGAAAGCAATATTCTGTCAATTTGTTCTCAATGGCCGACTCAATGTATCAATCCATCATTAATTTATCAAAATTAATGCAAAAAGAAAAAAATACTCTGGAATTTAAAAACATCGATGTCAGTGAGAAACATCGATATAGCTAAAACATCAAGCATCGACATGAAAACATTGCCCATCGATGTTCATCACTAATTCAAGTGAATAATAATAATATTTTAAGGTTCAATACAACACGGAACCTTATTCCTGTCGCTACAATGTTTGTCTGCCCTTCTGTCAAAGCATAGTAAGCTATAAAGCTTGAAATTTAGAAGTAATATTTATTCATTTACCCAGAAATAAAAAACCGTATAAAAATGTTAATCGGATGATAATTTTGAAAAAGATTTGAATTAATGTAGGATCAAAAGTAAAAAATATTTTGGTATCATAAATTGTGAATATTCCAGTAATGATATCATTAAGAAAAATTAAATTAAATATTTTTTAACTTAATTCTTTTTTAAAATAACGATGTGGTAGAATTGTGAAAAACTTCAAAAAATGCGTTTATCCTCTCCTTATAAAAGATTGGATATCTCAGGTACAATTGTTTTTCTTATCTCTTTGTTTTTGTATCTTAACATATTTATATAAATAGCAAAAAAATTTAGATCTTTTATAAGCAAGTGGGCATAAGAATTTTCGAAAGGGTTATGTGGCCCATCCAGAAAAAAGGTCGGAAACACTTCTAGGCACAAACGTAAACATGTAGATATAAAAGAAATCATGGTTGATAATGATTTTTCTCCACGTTTCAGAAATGTTTAAACATAGTAATGATCAAAAAACAATTCAATACCTAACATTAAATTATTTGTTAGTAACTAGAGTTTTGAAAGTTAGCCCTTCATCATCAGTCTTTTTAATAAGAAATATTTGATTTTTTTATTTCTCATGACTTAATTATAGCCGATTGGATATAAAAATCATTTTTGTTTTTTTAGCAAGCTGTCTAGCTACATAAACGATCGTAGCTGGCTGGCATCTGACGTCTTTAATCAAACACTGAGAACTCGTCTAATACGGTTCGGTTGTCTAAATACAAGCGTTGCCATCAAGTGCTGCCATCTACTAAGCGGCTAAATTGGTAAATAATTAAAAACAATTAAGCAATGAGAATAATTTCTATTATATTAATTCTGCAGAAGCCTTAGGTACATATTTCATTAAAAAAATCTGCTCTTAAATATAAGATACGCTCTACTGGAGGAATAATGAAGAGAAAACCTCCGAAACTATTTAAATAAAAAATTGAAAGAAAATGTGAATTTTTTAAAGTCTTTAATTATGATGAGATGGAAAACAGTCAAGGATTTGGACTATAAAGCTGAAAACCAAGGGATTTCAAACTTTTCAATTCAATCTTTTTAATTAAAGTGACCAGCTTACTATTAAACAGGCTAGATTTTTGTAGACAGGGTCATATGAAATAAATTTTAAATAAAAGTATTTAATCGAGGAAAATTACTAAAAAGTGCGCGGATAGATTGATCTCTCTTCCATTATAGCAACTAGACCTGTTTTAGACTAGTAGAAGTTTTAATTTATTATTCTAAGAACGGCCTTTTGACTATTTCACTTGGACTAAATGAATACTCGTTATTATATCATATTTAGAGAGGGCTTTCAATTAATTAAAGAACTTAGAAATGTTTAGAAATTAAACTCGATATATTATAAGGGTTCAAATTGCTAATGAAGTAGACTTTAAATTTCTAAGAAAATCACAAGAGATTGTCATTTACGAGATGGAATGTATTATTTTTGTTAATATATAGGCTTGTTTTCACTCTCTCGGAAATCGAGTCTGAGTTCTTTATTTAAATCTAATGTTAAATTTGAAAAATAACGAAAATTATGCCGTATTTGATGAAATCTGCACTATCATCAGTCTTTCAGATTATAAATGTTTTTCATGGAGTCAAACAACTAGCAAAGACACTCTCTCCGGGCTCACACTCAAATATAACTATAATGGTTATATTTGAGTGTGAACCCAGAAAGTGTCTGTTGGTTCTAGCAATCCAGTGAAGAAGGAACACCAAGTTTTCAATATCCATATGATATTGACTCCATGAAAAACATTTATAATTGAAGAAAGACTGATAGACAAGTCTTCGAACTATAGTCTCAAACAAATAAATAATATATATACAGATATATCATCTTGATATATATGTGTATATGTTTATTTGCATCAAGCAGAGGACAACCTCTTTATTTCTCTTTGTGAAAAGATTAAAATAAAATTTCAAAAAAAGAAGGGTATTTTTTGGACACATCACCTGGTTGAAAAGTAACCAACCGCCACTTGTAGGTATATATGTAGAAATAGAATAAATATAGAATATAGGGGCAGATATTTAGGGTTGTTTACCTTTGGGTGAGTGTAGGTGTCCTCTGCTGTTCGCCCGATGAATTTTCGACCACAACTAAAACGAAAATGCCTGTTCGTAAGAATCCCGTTACTCGATTAGATTACGAAGCGGGCCAATTTTCTCCGAATTATATTCAATGGGAAATTCTCAAAAGCACTTTTTAAGAGATTTTATTATTTTATTATAATAAAATAACAAAAAAGTCTAATTAAATATAGATAATGTCACGAACCGTTTTTTTGTTTTTGTTTTTTAGGGTAGTTAAATGACGAAAATTTGAAAACTCGGTTTTTTATGTTATCTTCTTCTACAAAGCCATCGAAACGTTAATCAGTTATTAATTAATCAACAATTAAACATAAATATAAATATATATATTTAAAAAACATCCCTAGCAGCACAAAACGTATTGGAACTATATAGTTTCCCTATATAGGAACCATCATCAAAGTGAAACGCGTTTAATGTGTCTAAACTATAGTATACAGGCAGCCTATATAGTTACCATATAGTTACTGTGTCAAAACTATATGGGCACCTTAGACCGGCCCGGCACTAAGACTATGTTGGCAGCATACACCGACCCAACACCAAGGCTATGTTGGCAGCATGCACAGGTCCAACACCAATGCTATATTGGCAGCATATACCGACCCAACACCAAGGCTATATTGGTAACCTACACCGATCCAAAACCAATGCTATTTTGGTAACCTACACCGATCCAGCACCGAGACTATAGAAGAGTTGCCGTGTGGTCGACGACAGATGGCAGAACCTTTCCTGCTACCAATGCTTCAAGAAGGCCAGCCAGACACGTCCAAGGGCAACATCCGGAGATGAGACCCGCGCCCCTTTACTTAAGTTTAAAATTGTAAAATTATAAGTGGGTATAATGTACATAATAAAAATTAAATAATACAATAAATATGAGTAATCTTAGTTTATTAAAAAAAATTGAATTTACAAAATGATAAATTATTATTATCATTATTATTGGAAGAAAAACAAAGTTATTTTTTGTTTTTTAATCTGTCTTTACAGGATACAAAAAATCGAATTATCTATTTTCTTATATCTTGCTCTATTGCTTGATCAAATCTCTCACGTATATCTTCTAAAAATAAAAAAAAATTAGTAATAGATCCAAAAAATTTGATACAAAATCAATATTTAGTGAGATTATTTACCTATGACAACATTGTTAACATTTAAATTGGGGAAGGATTTTTTATCGCGTTTTCCCACGGCACTGAACTGATTCATGGTCAATTCGGGGGAAAAATTTTCCGCAATATGTTGTAAACCGTTTTGTGAATATCTTCACCACCCGTAAAATATAAGGAATTTAACTGAAATAATTGATTGAGTTAAGATATTAAATATCATATAAATATACATATAATTTTTTTAACATAACAGTACAGGTTGTATTTTTTAAATAAAATATTATTTAAGCTGATGATTAGAAAAATTGTAAGGGTTCAAAATGTCTCTAGATGTCTAGATGACAATAAACAATATAAAACTTACTGTAGAAACGTTTGGTTTAAAAATAAACATGTTCAAGTTTGTTTTATAAAAGATTTGTATTTTTTAATATACCTATATATTTATTTATTTATTTACCCCCATATTAATTATATATATTAATAATAATAAAGAAAATATTTACCTATTATAGTGATATTAACTCTCAGGGCAGGTATTCTGCAGATATTCTGAAATTCGATGTCGAAAAACATGTTTTTAAAAAATTGACATTTTTCAGGTTAAACTTGATTCAAAATATTTAGGAAAAACTTTACCACCAATGAATATTCGAGTACACTTTTAATTATA
This sequence comes from Forficula auricularia, assembly GCA_024734495.1. Classification (NCBI taxonomy): domain Eukaryota; kingdom Metazoa; phylum Arthropoda; class Insecta; order Dermaptera; family Forficulidae; genus Forficula; species Forficula auricularia. The sequence continues at coordinate 908,552 of JALMQS010000127.1, forward strand.
TTGAAGCAATTTGCCTCAGGTTAAAATAATTTTCACCGCAAAATAATAACTCAACTTTCAGATGACATCTAGTCGAAACTTAGAGGTATAAGAGAGATCACATGCCTCTTTCAATTGAATCCTCTCAGCAGCGTCGCCCCTGGCTTTGCCTTAAACAGATCATATGTTAACCAGGTCAAACCCACATGAAAACCATACACCTCTCAGCAGCGCCGCCCCTGGCTTTACGTTAAACTTTCGAAACAGATCATATGTTGGTTCACCAGGTCAAACCCACATGAAAACCATACACCGGACAAAACCTTGGAGCCCGATATAGCTGCGACATAGATTCTATATCGTTTGCCAATCCAAAGTGAATGTCTAAATTTATCTATTTATAATTTATAATTATTAATTCACAGAGTAACGAGTCTTGAAACTTTTTCCCTTAAATTTTATTTTTCCTTTTTCACCTTTTTAAATTTGAATATTGTAAAAACATTGATTAGATTCGAAGTGAACGTATTTTTAATTCAATTCATTATTGATTTATCTTTATTGTTTTATTTTTTAAGTATTTATCAAATATTATTTATATTTATATTTAATTTCTATAAATTTTATCAAGATTGCAATTAAGTTTCTAAACTTAAGCTAGAAATAGTACAGTAAGATTGTGTAGACAGAATAATTGAGTTTTGAGTTTTGAATTTTTCACTTTTTTTTCAAAATACTCTATCTAATCTAACTGATTTATTTACTATAATACTATAATAATAATACTATTATACTATAATAATATACTAATAATTTAAACTAATAATATAATTTAATTAATTAATTAATAATATACTAATTACTATAATAATTATACTAATATAATAATACTATTATACTATAATAGGTTTCTGTATGTATATAGCTTTTATTTCTCTTGGAATCCATGAAAGGAGCTAATTAGTTGTATTGAAAAATATATACACATTAAAGACCATATACTAGTTGGTTAAATTATTTATAATAATACAATTAAAACTTCCTGGAACCTTGGAATTCGGTCTAGCTACACCCAAAATCAACCTGACTAATTTTTTTCTGGCAGTAGTTAAACCGTTAATGAAACAGCGAAGAATTGCTGTATTATTGTGTAACATAGAGTATTAATGGCAACAGGTTGTTATTTTTATTTGTAATCTCAAATCTAATACTCTTATTTGTTAATTTAATCGGGCTTTTGAAATTTCATTTAGATTCAAGGCATATACTAAGGACTATGGAATTAATTTATTAAAAAATAAAAATTTAAGCTTTCATTTTGTATTTTTTTTATGACCTGTTCATTTATTTTAATGAGTTAATTTTAAAATAAATACTTTAATAAAAAATAAAATTACACCTGTTTTTTGAATATTAAAATGGAATTTTTTTATTTTCATAAATCTCATAATTTGTAAATAGCCATTTGCTCTGTAAAGGGGTAAATGCATGATAAAGTTACATCACGTTTGGAAGGAGAATTAACTGAGGATTAGGCTGCGTTTCAACGGGAATTTATACGTTTCCCTATGCAATAAAGCTTTATATTTTATAGAGAGCTGACTGTGTTGGTTGGTGCGCTTATGTATTTAGAGAATACCCGACTATGCTATATATAGGCAAATCTGAAGGGTTGCTGCGAGGGGGCGGCAAGCCAGCAGGAATTAGTTTCCACCATTCAGGGCTTTGTCGCCATTCCTACCTGCCTACATAAAAAATAAAAATAAAAAAATAAAATCCTGACAATGAATCTTTAACGTCTTATTTATTGTAATATATTATACAAAAAAAATATTATTCAACAATTTTTTACTACTCTCTTTGAAAATCTTCCTTGATATTTACATTATATAGCTCTACTCCGCAATGTTTTTTCCTAAATAATAATAAAAGCTGAAAATAATCTGAAAATGTGGCATTTAGAGAAGGATATAACTCACGGGGGTATATTTTTCTTCATTGAATTCTGAAATAACGTAATATCACTCACTCTTTATTAAATATTTTGAAGAATGTTATTAGGGGTGTGTCTATCATATCAGACAGTCTTGGGACCTAAATGGAGGGTGTCTCTAAAAAAAAAAATCCATTCACATTTTATCTAATAAAGACTTGGCTTCTGCAGGAGGCATATTCATGTCAAATTGTCTTCGGTTATTTCCGTTAGTGTTCGGGTCCTCTCGTCTGATTACGAGTTCGACCATGAAAGTTTTATATAGGTTTATAATAGTATAGATATAAAGAGGGCCCTTGTTGATCAGAAGTGTATAGTTGGGGCTTGAAGACCATTAAATTTAAATACAAATGGAGTCAGAAGATTTTCAATAACCAACTTCGTTTTTTGAAATCATTCACCCAATTTTCTTCCTTCAAATTGGTCTACAGGAAACCAAAAATACCCGAGGCGAAGATATAGTTCCATAATGAATTATTATAAAGAAAACATTGCTGTTTGCAGTCCAGGTCTTAATCGAATTAAATCTAAGATTCCATTGACCTACGACTTCCCAGTCTTAAAAGATATATAATATTAAAAATTATTAAAACACGCCAAATCAATTTCTATCTTTTAATTTAAAATAAATATTATAAAAAAACAAAACATAAGCAAAAAATACTTTAATGAATGTCTTCCGCTTTAAACCAAAAGCTTGCAGTACTCTATCAAGCCAAAATCTAGATTTCGTTTCAAATTTCTACTCCCTATTATCAGTGCATTTTATACACGCGAATGAATCGATTAATGTATTTTATTAATATACTGTTATTCTATTTAAAGAGATCTTTAAAACAATATTCTATAGCAAAGAATAAAAAAATATTTTTTATCTTCGACACCAAAAAATAATTCAACTCCCCAAACTAATCAGTTGAATACGATTTTTACTTATCTCAAAAACGGCTGAAACTATTTTGATTAAAAAAAATTGAGCGAAATCATGCCATTTCGCTCTACAAAAAGCCCAAATAAGTGAAAATCGAAAAAATTATATTTTTTGAGATAATAATTGTTTTGTCAAAATGTCTCGATCAGTGGGCCTCCAGGAGTCTAAAAATGCAAAAATTAACCCACCTCCCCAACATGATTATAAATAATTTTATTAAATATTAAATATAAGTGAGGGCCCAGGTTGTATGGTAAAGTCCACATCAGAACACGTCAGCTTATTTATTTAAGGTAAAATGAAAACAAATAACTTATTGTATATTTCAAGTTTGTATCTTGCTTAGAGGCAGTTTCATAAACAGATGATCACCATTAGCTATAGGTGACCTTGTAGTCAACAATAATTTTTTTAAATGTGTTTTAGGCATGTATATCGGACGATAAAGGAGGAGGAGGAGGGGGGGGGGGGGGGCAAAAATAAAAATTCTAGCCTTTTTGACCAAATTCAGCTAAATTTTGTAAACATAGTTTGGTCGAATGGGCTAGAATTTCCATTTTTGACACTCCCCCCATTTTGGGTGGTTAGTTTTTGCATTTCTAGCCTTCTGAGGGTCCACAGAATATGTATAGAAAATTTGGTTGAGTTTGGTTGAAAGGGCTAGAATTTTCATTTTTGCCCCCCCCCCCCTTTTTTCGTCTGATATAATGTTTAAAACACATTTAAAAAAAATATTTTATGTTCTTTTCAAAAATATATTCAGTTTTTTCTAGTTAAATTTTTTCATTTTTTTATACCTCTTCAAAATGTGTTAGATCTTTATGCCCCATCCTGTATATATAGATATAAGAAATTTATTTACTAATTTTGAGCAGAAAATATTATATGGTAGGTATATTAATATTTCTTTTATTTACGAAACAAATAATAGAGATCTTAGAGAATTTGATACATTAATAAAAGAGGATTTCAAAGGTTTAATTCACAGAAATGGAAGCTTTACTAGTCTAATTAATTGCTTTTCGAAGGTTTCTCGGATTACCTCGTTCATTATTATTCATAGTCTGATTCTTTCTTTCAAACTGGCAGCTTGAGGAATTTTACTTTTATTAATTAAGAAATATACCAGAGAGAATATTCAGAGATATTCAATATACATTAGGGGCCGTTTTATAAGCAAAATAATATCAAGATAAATTATACCAGAATTATAAATTTTTGACAATCATTTTAATTTTTAAGTTTTTCACGACTTTAAAGTGAATTTGTGAAGGTTTCGTGGGAGACGGGGGTGTAATCAGGGAATTAGTGAGTGTGGAATGAAAAGGTCATTTTTCATTTTTTAAATTTATGATTTATTATAACGATTTTATTTGTGTAAAATAATTTTTATAAAAAAAATAAAACTGACTTCAAAAAAATTCAACAAATAAAATAATAACTCAAAAATCAAATAAAATGCACTAAAAAGTAGAAAATAATTATCTAATTTAGTTACAATTAAACGATGAAATTGTTACATGAAATCAATTTTTGAAGTCGGTGCCAAAGATACATTTTATGAATCGAACTGGACGGATCTTACTTAGTACGTTTGGCGGGTACACTCGCTTATATGGTTAGTTTAGCACCGACTTCAAAAGTGATTTCATTTAACAATTTCAACGTTTAATTTTAACTAAATTAGATTATTATTTTATACTTTTAGTGCATTTCATTTGATTTTTTGAGTTCTTATTATTTTATTTGTTGGATTTAATTTTTTGAAGTCGGTTTTATTTTTTATAAAAATTATTTTATATTTTTCTCTTTTTAGTGATCTTATTAATTGTCTCTTAAGATAGTACCTTGCATGCATCTTGTAAGAGAAAGCGTCGAGCGAATGAACTCAGAAAATGATAAAAAAATTCAATTCATAAATATAGGAATTCTCTCGAAACGTTTGCGGGTTTTAAATTAACGTTTTAAGATTGTTTTTTTGTATAAAGAATTTATTTATTATAATTTTGATTATTTGATCATAAGAATTGGAGATTTACGTTATTTTCGTCATAGATCATTTCACCAGAACTTGACCAAATTAATATGGGACCACCCTAAGATATACCCTTTCCAATAAAAAAAGAATCATCAAAATCGGTCCAAGTGGCACAAAGTTCTCTTTGAAAATACATAAAATAAATAAATAAATAAATAAATAAATAGTTAGATACCTTGACTATTTTGGAGCTATACTGATCCGAACGCAGAAAGAGTCATTAAAATCGGTTGATAAACAAAGAAGTTATGCCTGATCAAACATAACAAAAAAGATCCAATACTAATGAAATTTATATTTTTACCAATCGGAAGCTAGACTGAACCCAATGCAAAAAAATCATCAAAATCGGTTAACAATTGGCGAAGATATCAGGTAACATATAGATACAGAAAAAAAAAATCAGTCGAATTGAGAACCTCCTCCTTTTTTGAAGTCGGTTAAAAAGTGATTTGAAATATATATAGATTATGACTGAATAAAATATAAAATAATATTTATATGAGATGTTAAAATGATGAAGATTGGTTATCTATCGATGGTGTATATAGTACAGCTGGTCCATTCTGGCCTTTTCCACACGCTGGTTGATAAGGTAGTGTGTAACAACCGGAGACCGGCAAACGTAGGTATAGAAGCCCAATCTAGTCTTTTTCTTGTTTCTTTCATCTCGAGTTGTGTCGCCTTGTGAGGCCGGAATTGATCAATTTTTAATAAATAAATGATCCTCAGGCATCAATTTTGAGACGACGAATAATATTAAAGAAGAAGAAAAAAATCATTCAATTTCTTTCCTGGAGCCCAGATTTAGATGTTGTTCGTATTAATGCTCATATAATAAGAATAATAGCACTCTGACCGGCAGGAAATTATTTCTTCTTAGTTTAATATTTATTTAAAAAAATTATTTCCAATTCCGATTATTATTATTATTATTAAAAATAGCCAGATCGATTCAATGTTTTTGTAAATATACTTTATATTTATATTCATTCATTTTTTTCATTTGTTTTTTTATAGATATAAATTAAATAATTATTTTATTAATGATATATTCGCACTCTCAGTCAAAACGACCTCTCATAAAAGGGCATAAGCGCGAATGGGCATAGACCCATAGCAACCTTTTTGCTATAATTATGAAGCCCTTTATTTCTAGGTGTGTAAGATGCCAATGGCTATATAGTAAGAGTCGAGGGGTGAACAGCGGTTGGAATTAGGTGTACATGTCGTTGAAATTATGTGGAATTATTTTAGAATTCATTAGATAATGCCCCTTCATCTATTGTCATCTACTTGGAAATGAAAGTGGAAGTGGTAGTAGGTGTACACGATATTAGGTCGCGATTCACCTCGGTAAGAGTGATGAAAATAACAAAAATGAAAAATTTTAAAAACTTAAAAGTACCTAATAGTATTAAAATCAAGGAGTGAACCGCGACCTAATATCGTGTACATTTAATTCCAATCACGGTTCACCACTCGATCAAAATATAGTTGAAAAAAAAGAAACTAAAAAGTAGAAATTTTATTTTTCATCAGTATTATATACTTACCAAAGTGGGTGACCTTTTTTCACATACCATGTAGGTAATGTTAGGATTTTTACAGATTTTGAGTGGTAAATTTTTGAATTTCTATCCTTCTAGTGACCCAGATTGTGTATACAAAATTTGGTTGAGTTTAGTCCAAGAGCAAGAATTTTCATATTTTGACCCCCCCCCCTTTTTTGGGTGGTTTTTGGGGAAAATTTTTTAAACAAAAGTCAGAAATCACATCCCCTACAACTTTGCTCACAATAAAATTTGCCGTAGGGTTAATAGTTTAGGAGTTATTTGATAATTTTTAATTCGTGGGCCCTCAAACCCCTTTTGGGGTCAAAATATCAAAACATTATATAGCTAAAAACGTAAGTTAGAAGACATCTGATGCAAATATGAGATTTCATATTAATATCTTGAGCCGTTTTTACGTGAATCGTGAGCAACTTTTCGCGAAACCCACGGAAACATACATACAGACAGACAGACAGACTGACAGGAATTTTGTTGAGGGTGTTTTCGTTCATAACTTTGCTTGAAACGTGTGCAACCAAAATTTGGCGTGATTTGGAGCAATGTACAGACAAAACTTTAATTTTATATACAATAGAGATTTTTATTGAATGTTTATAGATGTTCTAAATAAACTTATAAAAATTTAAACATCAATAATATTAATTATTAACCAATAACAAACATCCCCATTAATTAGGCGCTTTAATCCAATTCGATTTTTCTTATAAAGAGTCATTTATTAAATTTATTATGATTCACTTGATAAATTATATTTAACATCAGTTACACACGTCCTATTTAATTAATGTAATTGATTACAAATCAAATTATTGATCATATAACATGATGTTGTTTAAAACAAAATTTAGTCACATGGTGATACGGCTAATTTCAATATCAATTCAAAAGGTTAGAGATGCTTGATTATAGTCAATGCCCCCTCCTTGAGTAATCTAATTATAATTTAATTATATGAGTATTCCAAAATAGTAGGAAAAGCTGGAAAAAATGTTAAGACTCGGCTTTATAAAATTTTAGTAGCTAGGTATATATTTTTTTTGTAAGCGAACAGTTTGAGCTAGATTTTTCAGTTCAATCATGGATTATATATATTATATATCTCAATATTTTCACTAAATAGACACACACAAATAACTTCTTCTTCTTTTTAATCTTTCAAATAGACACACGTGTCTGTTTGTTTCAGCTTTCGGGGTCGTATAAATAACATTAAAAGAAAAAATTGATCCTGAAAGACAACTAGCTAGAGATCATGGAATAATATTGAAAAAATTAAAATAAAAAATGGACACAGTTGAAGCAATAAGTATATTTATTTTGTCTAATTATAGCATTTCTAAATAATTAAAGAGAATATTTGTTTTCAAATATGTCGATTATATATAATTACACCTGTGAATGAAATGTCAAACCAGAATTAGATTTTTTAATCTACAATTCAAAAACAATGATATCTTGAGATTGTTCCTAAATTCAATTATAATATTTACTCAGGTGAATTATAAGTAAAATGAAAGTAATCACAAAAACAATTACAAACATATTTTGGTTGTCTATCAGATCATTGTAGGTTGTAGCTAAATAAAAGAAAAACTTGAAATCCAAAGTGATATATAAATCAATATCAAAATGAAAAATCTTATTAAAGTGTAGCCCGAAAACTAGTTTGGATTCTCTTCATGTCCATTATTAACAGACCTGAACACACTTAGTAGAGAAAATGAGGTCTGAGGCGGGTTGTGATTACTTTCCTAAAGAGAGACTAGGATGAAATATGAAAAGAGCACTTTATTGTAGCCCATACCAAACAATGTAGTGCATTGTAAGCATTACACCAAAGTTGGCAATGGGCAGATTAAACTGTAAAAATGATAATTTTGAGAAAAATAATTGAATAGCAAAATTCCATAAGTTAACTGAGGCTCTTTTCCAATAATTACGTACTTTAACTTTCATCTATTTGTTTGTTAATCAGATATTAAGGAAATATCTGTAGAGTAATATAGACTATAAACTATCATCTCTTTCAATTCTACACCATCTTGTTAGCATTACTATTTACTATTCTAAATGAATAAGAATTTTAAAATATTTAAATAATTAAAGATTTTCGCCCGTTGGTTTGATAATAATTTCCGCAATCTGCAAAATAAAAAACGTATCAGATGTAATAATTTCAAAATATGAATGAATTCTTTAGAAATTTTAGTAACCACAAACTGAAATTAAAATACTTTCAATTTATCGTCATAAATTCATTTATTTTAGGTGAAAAAATTTTCAGAGCTCCGCGAAATCCAAGTGTTCCAGGATTCTAAGTCTTACGAAATTGTGTCTTGTCAAAAAATAACTAGTACGTTATGTCACCTTATAAAGAATTTAAATAATCATTATGGTACTTACATTAACCACTAAAGGAGCGGAAAGAATATAGAAAAGAGCATGAGTAATATTCTCTGGTTCAAGAGTAGGCAATGCAGAAAACCAGTCACCATTCAAGCTAAGATCTCCAGAGGCGTCGAAAATTTCGGTTCGGACGACTCCAGGACTTATGCTCTGAAAGTTGAGATTCATTATTCATCCAAAAGATCTCTTTCAAATATTTGCTAATGTAATAATGTATCTAAATAACTATTTATAAAAGCTTCACTTTACTTACACTTGCTCTTATCTTAGAATTAAGTAGTACTAATTCTTTTCTCAAACCATCGGTCATAATTCTTACTGCATGTTTACTAGCGTTGTACATAGTGTTGTGTATCCATTCTTTAATTGGCATATCATGTCCGCAAATACTAAAATAATGAAATTTAAAATTTTTAGATATTATTAAAAAATTTCTCGGTATACGCTTTCGTTCACAAGTTTTTATTTTTTTATTTATTTATTTAATTTGCCTCTAATTATTTAAATTTTAAAATTTAAATATATAGGTAAAACTATTTTTAATGAACTATTAGTGGGTTAAAAAAAAGAAATAATTAATAAAAAAAAATTGAAACAAATGTTTATTCTTATCATATAACAGAAAATTAAAATATCAATGAAATATTTTTTTTGTCTTTTCGGCTTTTCTAGCCTTAAGCCAATTTACGATACTATTTATTTATTTTTTTAAGTTTGTCTCTACCCCAGGGTCAGATTTTAGCCGGATGCCTCGAGTCGGATTCGAACCCGGGTCCACTTGATTAGCAGGCTGACACGCTACCACATAGCCTAACCCGACCCCTATCAGAGAAATTATTCAAAAAAATATTAAATAACAATAAAATAACCGTAAATATTGTTAAAAAAATAAAATAAAAAAAAACGTTACTAAACCAACTAAACCAAGCTATCGTTTGAAAATTGAAAGAATATTTCATATTAGGTAAGATTATTTACTGGAAAAAATATTTTTTTAACATAAAGTTTTGAAGCTAGAAAAGCTAAAATTTTAATCAGTTATCTGCATCGAAAATACACATATTTTGAGAGCTGTAGGAATCTTTAAGACAATTATACACACAATGAGAAAAAAAATTGACTCAATTTAATACTAGGGCCGCCGGGCAGGTAGAGTTCGCCTGCCTCCTGAGCCCACCGAGTAATTTAATAACTTCTCAATTGAAAAAGTTGTTGATTTTTTAAACAAATATCTACTTGTGTTATTTAAAGACTTAATAACATATCATCGAGTGTCGTTTGTCGTAGATCAGGAACGAACCCAAGGAGTAAGTTCAAAACTTTGTACACAGAGATGCCTTGATAATGGCCGGAGCGGGACAAAATATAGGCATAAAAATAAATTAAATTTTATTTCAATTTTATTTAATTTTGGCTGAAAATAAAACCTCTTTAACTAATTTAAAATTATAAATTACAATAATAAACTTTTAAGTAAGCAAAAAAATTACAGACCAACATTCCGTCCACCACAGGTACTAATAATACTAAAGATAAATATAGATACAAAAAAATCAAATATAAAATAGGTGTATTTAATAATTTTATAACTTTTATTTCAATATTTTTATTGTAATAAATACCTAAATTACTTTTATAAAATGTCGATTTTTTTCTTAAACAAATTTTTAGAGAAGTCAAACAGCTGGCGGGGGACTGAGTCGAGTGGAGACGGATTGTTGCATCAAACCAGTCTTAGGACCGTATACTCAATGATGATGATGACATTTTTTTGCTCCTCTCTAACGTAAAATTTCTGGGAACGTGCCTAGTGTAGAAAGTTTTTGCTCTGGAAGGGGGGGGGGAGGCCGATTATTTTTTTAAGATCATCCAAATTTTGCACCCATATTGGGAGATATTCTATTCAAAATCTTCTACAGCACGAATATAAGGGCACAAATTCAAACTCTACCTGTTAATATTTATAATATGACCATCATCGATTTTATGTTTGAGCATATTCTGCAAACCATGCCGAATACAAAGACTCATCCCATATACGTTGGTATCAAATTGTTCCTTCCATCCGCTTGGATCACCTTTTCCTAAAGTCAATTTGAATTAGTTAATAAAATCTCTAAAAGACAAGTCAAATTCAAATTTTTTAAAGAAATTATTCTTTACCTTGAAAAGTTCCAGTCCGAAGTATTCCAGCATTATTTATCAGAATTGAAATCGCTCCGAGATTCTTGTCAATCCACTCAAAAGCTTCAGCCACCTGTTTCTCGTCAGAGATATCGCATTTGATTGCATGAATATTTCCATTTTTGCCAAAATCTATGATGAGTTGGTCCATCCTTTCCTTTCTTCTTGCCAAACCGACGACGATGACTTTTTTCCATGCCAGCTGTTTGACAAAATCTGCCCCAAGACCAGAGGAAGCTCCCGTCACCACAGCCACACGTCCCTTCCACTGATCCATGGTCTAGCAAATGAACTCTTAAGAAGCCAGATCCAAAATGAATTCATATAATCTTCAACTAGTTTCTCCCTTCCACGAGTAGGGGTGGAAAATCAAATCAATACGCCAAATATTAAATATATTATAATCATTCTCCTTAACATAGGTTTTTCTATTTTATAACATTTGAATAGGGGAGTCGGTTGGCCGAGCTGGTAAGGGCGCTGGCTCCGCTTGAGCATCGTTGATGACGATGGGTTAATCAATTGATAAATTTTACGAATCGAGGCGAATATCGGGATGTTGATATGATAATGGAAAAAAGAATTAATATTAAAATTTGCGTTTCGTGATTTAGGACTACACCTAGTCCCTTTAGTATTTTTGACGAAATTCCGAAATTTTGGGGATTTAATAAAGTTGAAATTTGCGTGGTCTATTTGATGAATTTTTTATTCGAGGCCATTCACGATGAAAATCTAATTGGAAATTTGACTGAATTTTTATTGTATTTCATTAAGTAAAACTATAATTAAAAAACATTACACCTGGTCAAAACATGGGTTCAATTCCCTCGCAAGGTCACTATTTAATCGAGTATAATCCGGCTTCTAAATAGAACCATTATATTAATTACTGCTCAAATGGTCAAAGAAATGAAGGTCAAAAAAGTGAATTTCTCACTTTTATTAACGATTACAAAGTTTTTTTGTACTCCTCTTGCTGCATCATTCATTTCATCAAGGTTAAAATTACTAGTCTGATAACTAATACAATACCATTCTTAATATATTCTAATCTATTAGTAATATGGAGGAAAATAAATATACAAAAGTATTAAACACTGATTGGGAATATACATTTTTACTTTATCCAATGCGAAGCATGGGAGAAAGTATTGAAATCGGTCGTCAAGCGCGTCTTCAACGGGTCCTCAGGTAAAGACTACGGAACCCATGGACTCAATTAAGGTCACAAATTGAAGTATTCAATGAGATTGAATTTTATCATGTGGCGGTTTTGCCAAAAGTTACCTGAATCTCGGCGAGAGGCCAAAAGAACTGCCATTTTTTTGGAAGTGCGTGCGGATGGATGGATGGATGGATGTATGTATGTATGTTTTTCGTCCACGATTTTTTCCACACCTTTGCACCTATTGAAATAAAATTGACAGCCTACCATCATTGTAACGAAATGAAGCGCTGATTAGTTTTTGGTACATATCGGCCCACAAACATTAGTATTATACAACATTATTTATTTCAGTACTTTTTAGTTTTTTCTAAATATCTTTAAAATGACTTAACCAATTTTGATGAAATTTAATATCCTAATTAAGTACCTTGGGGCCGACAAAAAAGGTTAAATAAAGTTTTTAGTAAAATTATATTTTTAAAGTACTTTACTCTAAAGTAATGGATTTTTTGAATTCTTTAAAATTTATTCATTTGATCTGTTTATGGTAATAGTCATTTAACCTTAACTAAGTAAGAGTGGATAGGCTTTTCTCTGTGAAATGCTAAAAATAGAGATTGATTCTCAACTAGTACTTGAAGAATAACCATTCTATATTGGATTTTTGACATTTTGGTTTTTATTAGTAACGCATTGCTGAAGACATGGAGGAATCGATTTTAAATCAAAAATAGCGATTGATTCTCATCTAGTACTTGAGGAATAATCATTCTATATTGGATTTTTTGACGTTTCGGTTTTTATTAGTAACCATTGCTGAAGACATAGAGAAATCGACTTAAAACCAAAAAATAGCGATTGATTCTCATCTAGTACTTGAGGAATAATCCATTCTATATTGGATTTTTGGCGTTTCGGTTTTTATTGGTAACCATTGCTGAAGACATAGAGAAATCGACTTTAAACCAAAAATAGCGATTGATTCTCATCTAATACTTGAGGAATAACCATTCTATATTGGATTTTTGACGTTTCGGTTATTATTGGTAACCATTGCTGAAGACATAGAGAAATCGACTTAAAACCAAAAATAGCCATCGATTCTCATCTAATACTTGAGGAATAACCATTCTACATTAGGTTTTTGGCGTTTCGGTTATTATTGGTAACCATTGCTGAAGACATGAAGGAATCGACATAAAATCAAAAATAACGATGGATTCTTATCTAATACTAGAGGAATAACCTTATTGCATTCCATTTTTGATGTTTTGACCATTAATGGCAACCTCTACTGAAAACGTGGAAGAATCGACTTAAAATCAAAAAGACTAAATTCTTTTATGGCAAACAACTCAAACTTCCTATAATATTCAAAGCATTTATATAGTATCACATCTGATTAATATTTCTCATCTAATTCTTCACCATTATTCTTTTAAGGTTTGTACATTTTTGGTTTTCGAGCATTCACGCGACCTTTTACCTCTTTTCTTGATTTTGAAAGTTAATTTGAAATTAGCATTTCCATTCCTTGTATAGTGTATCATTTTGGCATTATTTTTATTTGACTTCTACGAGTGATTTGTTGTCGATTTTAAGATTCCATATAAACGAAAAAAGACCCTAAAGCCTTTCAGAGCATTGTAACTCATTGCCTAAACAAGACATAAACTTAAAAATTTTCATAAGTAGCATCTTTTGTGTCTGAAAGCCTTGAAACAAGAAAGTCGAAAATCTGAAAAGATTCTCATTTTGGAAATACAAACATTTTGAAACTAGAACTCTCTATGATATTCTCTTCTTGATTTATCATTGGCATCCCGTTTCAGACACAGACAACAGACAGTCAAAAGAAAAAAGAAATAATGCTTGAAAATAATTTTGCTACAAGTTTCAGACATTTCTAAACAATAAAAGAAAAAACAATACTTTCCCCATGCTTCGCATTGGATAAAGTAATAATTGATCTAAGGATCATATATAGGTACATTTGTAATTCTTAGACATACCTAATATCTATAAATAAAGTAATAATTTTTGAATCCACAATAGTCTAATCCAGTGAGCTCCAACCCGCAGCAAACGGGCCAGCAGTGCTGACAGTGCGGCCCGACATAATTATAAACTTCCTTGAAACATTAAGATTTTTATGTACTTACTGGAAACATATCAGATACAATCTGATATTTTTATTTTCTAAAATAAAAAGAAATTGGAAAATCATCGCAAAAGTTTTCGAAGAATAAATGGGCAGATTTTCAATTTTTAATGTGAAAAAATATATCAAGATTTCGGGAAAAATAATCGCAATTGTGGCATATTTTAACTCCATTTTTATTAAGATATAAATATTTTACCTGCAAACTTTCTGATTGAATGTATTTTCAATCAGAGATTGGACTGAAAGAAAAATTTAATAATGTCTCTTTATTAAAATTTTATAAAAATTATCTAACCAGAAACAAAATATTCCTGGTTTCACAATACTTATTCACTTTTTGGAAATATGAATTTATATATAGTAGGTACCTAATGCTATTTTCAAAAATAAAATTAACAAAAAGCAAATGTATAAGCTCAGCTTTCAGGTAAAAGAATAATGAAGTTTCGAATATTTATAAAACATTCTTCATCTCATATTTACATTTTCTAAAATATTTATTATTTCAATAATTAAAACTTTTGAAGTGCTAAATGATTTAAAAAACAATATTCTGTAGGAAAATAACTCATGGATTATTGTGCTATAGACATTTTTCGCTTCTTTGTCATGGTGGATTACATTGATTCTACATTATAACTATTCTTTTAACTATTCACAAATAAATTAATATAACTATTCTTTTTTATTGAGAAATATCAATAGAATTACTATATTTAATATGCAGCCCGAAGAATTTGTTTTTCAACCGATACACAATGCAGTGATATGCAAGGCAAAATGGACGACGTTTCCACATAATAGTATTTCTCAAATTTGGTTGACAGCTTAAAAAGGTTAAGACTGGTCTACAATACGAGTTATTAAATGTTAATTTTAGTTAAGTATTTGAAAAAGTAGTAGAAATCAAAAAATTAATATTGAGATAATTTATTTTTTTAGCTGTGAAATAAATATATAAATAAAGAATGGGTAGAATAAAGAAAATTCAAAAAAGAATGGAAAAAAATCTCACTTGGAAGACGCGTGGGCACTGCGTCCAAATCGTGGAGAGTCTTCGAAAGCCGCGAGTCCTTGCATCGAAAGGGTTGATTCAGGCCTGATGGGGTTCACAAAGTCGATGTCGCGTGGGTCCCAAGGGGCATGGGGTCATGGTGGGAAGTGAACTTTGGACGCTGCAATAGAGACTAAGTACTAGTTATTGTACAAACACCTAATAGTTAAAAGGGAAATCTTAGAAGTATCGAATGAAAGAGTTTTTCCAATTCGACCAAACAGATCGGAGCTTGTTTACGAACAGTCTGAGCTTGTTATCGAACCTCTCGCAATATAGTACAATCTATTCTAATTCCTATATTATAAAGTCTAACTAAATAAGTGTATTCAAAGAAATTCCCTTTTAATATATGTTTTATATACGATTGCTTTCTCTACTTATTCTAATCAAGCATTGTAAAATATATACGAGTAAATGAAATTTAAATATTAATATAAATACTAATTTGAATAAAAATCAATATAATTATTATTATAATTACTGAATCCGAGCTGTTATGCATGATTTCCTTACGTGTCAGAAGAGTTATATTGACCTTCTCGGGAATGTAATATCATCAATACCACCTGGATCACATTATTCTACATCAAAATTATTCTTTTTTATTGAGAAATATCAATAGAATTAGTATATTTTATATGCGGCCCGAAGCATTTGTTTTTTCATCAAATGTCGTCCCTGTAAGCCAAAAGGTTGGACACCCCTGGTCTAATCTCTAATTAACTAATTATTTATTAAGCTAGTCAAATTCTGATGATATGATCACTATTAATAACATCACTAAAAAGAGAAAAATAAAAATAATTTTTAAGAAAAAAATAAAACCGACTTCAAAAAAATTAAATGCAACAAATAAAATACACTAAAAGGTATACATCAATTATTAGCTTATTTAGTTACAACCAAACTACGAAATATTAACATGAAATTACTTTTTGTACTCGGTGCCAATGCGATTCATAAAAGGTATATGTTTGGCATCGAATTAAAAAAGTAATTTCATGTTAGTATTTCGTAGTTTAGTTGTAAGTAAATAAGTTAATAATTATTTTATACCTTTTAGTTTATTTTATTTGTTACATTTAATTTTTTTGAAGTCGGTTTTATTTTTTTCTTAAAAATTATTTTTATTTTTCTCTTTTTAGTGATGTTATTAATAGTGATCATAACATCAGAACTTGACAAATTAATATTGCACCATCCCTAAAATACCCCCTTTCCAATAAAAAAAGAATCATCGAAATCGGTTCATAAACAAAGAAGTTAGGCCCTAACAAACCTAACAAAAAAGGTCTAATACCTATGAAAAAATATGGGACCAATCAGAAGGTAGACTGAACCCAATGCAAAAAAATTTCCAAAATCGGTTCACAATTGGCGGAGATATGAGGTAACATAGGCACAAAAAAAAAAAAAAAAAAAAATCAGTTGAATAGAGAACCTCCTTTTTTTTGAAGTCGGTTAAAAATATTTATAAATTTAGCTTAAATATTTGTTAAGTCCATTAAATATTATAATATATTAGGTACAAAACTCTCAGGGCCGTTTGTGCATGTTGCCAAAGTAGTACCTTTACATACCAATCAGATGACAGGCACTGAAAGTTCATAGTTCCTGTCATCTGATTGGCCATCCCATCCCCTCCATTTGCCAGCTACCCTTGGTTAGTGATAAAAAGCATTTACTTTGCGACATACAACCGGCCCTCAGTATGCGAGTTTCACTTGTATTAGGCAAATTAAAAATTAAAAAACATTTTCTTTTTACTTTTCTAGTATATATATCTAATTACTCAATCATTTCTAAAACTAATATTATATTATATGTTTCTTTTTAGGGGTTATTTGTTACAATATTTTGATATGTTTCGTTTATATTTAAATTTTCAATTACCCAGCTTTATGGGCTCCCGCAGAAAATTTCCTAGAGCGGGAGAGCAAAGCTTAAATTGAAATTAATCACATATTACATTATTTTAACAACGTATTTTGCTCGGTACACCCAGCAGGCAGGCGAAGCCTAGTTACACAAAAATATACAAATTTTGTTTTTTCTCATTGTGTTAAAAAGAATTTGAAACGTGGAGAAAAATATTTTTAACCATGATATTTTTTCTGACAGTGTGTCTGGATTCAGATACCCGTGATAATTTGAAGAACGTAAAGTCTTAAAAAGTTCGTACTTGTCCTAAAATGTTTGTATTTCGAATGCGGAAAACTATTAGATTTTGGGCTTTCTGACTTCAGAACTTCTGGATCAAAAATACAGAAAACATAATTTTTGGTATTATTTTATTGAGATTTTAAGGTGATGTTTTTATATCGTCTCTAACGTATACAATTTTTCACGATGTTTATTATATAATAAATGTGCGGATGACCGATTCTTTCCTTAGAATCTAATCGAGGAAAATTACTAAAAAGGTCGCGGATAGAATTATCTCTCTTCCTTTCGATCTAAATCCACTGTAAGAATTCTAAATCCAAATCCAGACTTAAATAAATTTTAATTTTCTCATTAATATATCAAAGAATAATTGATACGTCAACAAGAATTATTTTGACCGCGCTGATTTGAAAAAAAGATATTTTTTATCTCGCGAGACTACTGCGGATTACGCTATTGGAGTCTGCGGAGTATCAAGTCTGGACCAAAGAGAAAAAGATGTAATCCACTTAGCTACAATCCAACGTCATTTCGCGTATAGCCCGCTAGACATTCGGATGGATCACCGAGTGAATTGGAAATCTCAGATGTTTTCAAATCAGCGCGGTCAAAATAATTCTTGTTGACGTATCAATTATTCTTTGATATATTAATGAGAAAATTAAAATTTATTTAATATCATTATTTCAAGTTAAATATATAAGTTCAAATATTATTTTCACTCAATATTTGACAAAAATTCCCTACATTAGAGTCGCGATCGAATAAAATGTAGAAAACCTTCAGTTCAAATCCAGACTTGTTTCAGACTATAAGAGATTAATTTCTATTATTCTAGAAACGGTCTTTTGACTCTAGCTAAGAAAATATAAGATGGAAATTAATCAGATATTTACCTATTATTTAAAATTATTAATTCACCCAAACTACAAACAGCGTACAACTCACTAGATCCAGAGAATTCAAATAAACTAGTCGTGCTCAGAAGATGATTGAACTATTTTTTTTATTTGGGGGAATGAAGTGCCAGTTTCCAACCTCTTACAAAAGTCTATGCAATGTCTATCTATACAAAGTCTATGCAATGCCTAATCCCAGTGGCAGATTTAGCACTTATGAGACCCCAGACACAATTCAATTGTGAGCCCTCCCCCCCTCTCTATGTATTTTCACTAATTACACTAAATATTATCACAATTATTAATTTTTTTTTTATTTTGAGACCTGAGTTTTGAGGCCCCCTTGATTTATGAGGCCTCACAAGCCAGTGCAGAAATCCGCCACTGTCTAATCCTCTCTAGGAGTATAGCTATTGCGTTCCTAGCAAAGATATATCCCACAATCGGTCGCTCAAATAAGAACAAACCACATGTTGATCTACCTCAGGGATTGTTTATTAAGAAAACTGAACGGGCTCAAGCAGTTGGTATTTCTCAATTCTTAAATATTTATTTTTAAAAGGAAAATAAAGTAAAAAAAGGGGAAAATAAAAATGATTATAGGATAGTTTAAGAGTTTTCATTTGTTCAAATAAATCAGATAATTCAATAAATTCAATTTATATTTTTACAATTTTTTATGACAAATAGATGAGATAATACCACCAGTAGTTTGATATATTTGGATGTCAACTACTTGTAATTTTTTTGTTTTGTTTTGTTACTTAGCATCCAATTTTTTTTTTCAAAGTATTTATGTGATTTAGAAAGTTTCGCCTGTTGGTTTGATGGTCAATTCTGTAATCTGTAAAATAAAGAAAACAAATAAATAAAATAAAATTAAGTAATAATAAAAGTTAGAGAAAAAGTAAACTTGTAAATAATGTAAAATCTTTATCAAAAGGAAGTTTTGGCTGAATACAAAGTAATCATTTTTAAGGAGAAAATCTATCTGATATAATACTTATTTATCGTTTATATACCTAATTCTGAAGTTGTTTTCAAGTCCTTGTAAAATCATTCTAATATTGGTATTTTCAAGCAATTAAAGATAAATACAGGAAAAATGCTTTCAAAATTCACTTAGCTTTGCAATACACACATACATTCACTTTCAGAGAGTATTATATAATTTGGATTTTTTTTAATTAGCATACTAATTTATCAACTTACATTTACAATCGGAGGCGCAGAAAGAATGTAAAAAAGTCCCTGTGTAATATGTTCTGTTTCAAGGACAGGCATAGCAGAATACACATCTGAACCCTTCATTTGAGAATCTCCTGCGGCATCGATGATTTCTGTGCGGACTAATCCAGGACTAACACTCTGTAAATTATGACATAATTATTCACCACTCACCAGTAAATATATAAATAATTTCTTAAATACTTACCGTTACTCTTATCTTAGATTTGAGTCCCACCAGTTCTTTTCTCAAACCATCGGTTAGAACAGTTACTGCATGTTTACTACAGAAGTACAATGTGTTGTCTATATATTCTTTAGGCACCAAATCATGACCACTAACGCTGAAATAATCATATTTGAAATTTTTAGACATTCTCCTATCACATAAAATGAATCAAATAAATTAGAGAAACACTATTAAATAATGATCTTATTTTTTTAAACAAATGTCCGATTCTGGATGATATTTTAGTATTTTTTTATTTTAGGGGTGGGGGGTCATTGTAGTTTACATGGCGCTGGATGAATATGGGAAGCGAGTTCCAGAAGCCGTAGGGATAGCCGAGATGGTGAAAAGAAGTATTCAACACAATTTATCTGGAGCTACTGGGATTAGAACTTGAAATTTGTCAACAAAGCGCACTTTTAAGACATAGATAATCACTAGGAAAGAGTATTAAACAATTTATTTTAAAGGGGTAAAACAAAGAAAAAAATACTTTAAAATCACGATTTCATTTTATAATTTCTCTAGAAGTACTTGGGCTAAAAACTTGAAATTTGGTATGGAGGTTACTTGGTTACTTTTAAGACGCACATTTTTGATAAGAACAGTTTTGAGCTACTGCTTTGGAAGGTAAAGAGGGTGGCGCCTAGAAGTTAGCGCCTCCTAGGCTGGAAGACAACCATCTTCGGCCCATTATATGAAAAATATATTTTAAATTTTATATTATTAAATATTATATTTTTTCAAAATCTACCTGTTAATATTTATAATATGACCATCATCGATTTTATGTTTGAGCATATTCTGCAAGCCATGCCGAATGCAGAGACTCATCCCATATACGTTGGTATCGAGGACTTCCTTCCATCCCTTGGGGTCACCTTTACCTATATTATAAAAATAAATTAAATATTCTCAGGTGAATATATTATTAATGTTTTCCATATTACAATGGTATAAAGAGACAAAAAGATTACGATACTCTTATATCCATGTAAGACTTCTGTCGACATTCAGGAACATGGTATTATGTCTAAGAGGTTATGAATATTAAAATAAAACAACTATTATTTATAAATTTAATTAAAAACCTCCATTTAAGAAAAAACAATCAGTAAAATTAATAACTGTGTTCTTTTAAATCAAAGGTGAACATTTTTTGAGACTCGCTACGGAAATGTTAGTGATGTGGCAATTTTTTGTCAAAGTACACAGTTGGGCTAGAAAGTTAAAACTTGGCACAAAGCTTAAGTTTATCTATACAAACGTGTGTTTCAAAATTCAATTCATTACCTAGAAACGTTCGATAGTTCTCTATTTCTAATTTTATTATTTATTTATTTTTAATTTTCTGGAGTAAAAAATTCAAAAACAATTCTGTTCTTTGTTTTAGATAAAAATAATTTGGTAACAGAATAAACTTTCTGCAAACTTCAATCTTTTCTATTATTATGGATATCCTGATCCAGTCAGACAGAATCTCAGGAACACACATATAATATACCTATACTTATATACAAACATGCAGCATATCCAAATAATTTTCCTGCTATTAACACGATATAGGTACTTTCGATAGTAGCCATTAGTGCTCAACAAAAGTAAAATAATTTAAAAAAGAAGAAAGGTTCATTTTGACGTCTCCACCCCTCTCCCCCACCAAAAAAATGATTAAGGTAATATGAACAGTATTCATTTACCAAAAAATATTTTTATCAGAGAGGTATTCCTCGGTGTGAGAGAGCTGTGTGGGCGTTTTCAGGTGATTTTGTAAAACTATTGATGTTGAAATTATGTATTCGCTTATTCTCTCCTTATCATGGAAAAATAAGAATGAATTTGATATCTGAAATATTTTTCGATCTATAAGCTGTTATGACTAATTGTTAATCGTAACAACATAACATAATCCATAACGATAAATGAAGTCAAAGTCAAGGTAACCGGTCATGGCGAGCATACCAATGAATAATTTTTCTAGGTCATTACCAAGACGATTATACTTACATTAGTAATCAATAAAGCTTACAGATAATATAATAGTTTAGAAAAAAGTTCATTTATCTCATCGCCCTCCTCCCCTTCCAAAAAAAATCCATCCATGCACAAGGATTAATTGAAAAACTGGACATTTTGGGCTCTGGGCGAGACCCCATGTAATTTTTGGCAAAATCGTCTGGTCCTAAAATTCAACCTGATTAAATACTACAACATGTGACTTTAGTTGAGACCATCAGTTCCATAGTCCTTACCAGGGTCGGATTTGGGGGAGGGGGCCAAAGGGGGTATGGCTTCTAATTTTAAGAAGCGGCACATTTTGGGAAGCGGGAAATTAATTTTTGTATATATTTTGCAGTAAAACCCCGTTTTTAGGAAAAAAGCGTTTCGCTGAATACCCTTATGGCAACTAGAGTTCACTGATGTTGGCTGAGGTTGGTTCAAAGGTCTAGAATCTTCATTTTTTACCTTCCACCTCATTTCGTGTATTTATTCTCAACATTTTTTAAACGAAAATGTCAAAATAATAAAAGTTGTAGAGGAAGTAATTTTTGACATTTTCGTTTAAAAAATTTTTGAAAATATACACACGAAATGAAAAAAATGAAGATTCTAGACCTTTGAACCAAACTCAACCAACATCAGTAAACTCTAGTTGCCATAAGGGTATTCAGCGAAAAGCGTTTTTACTAGTAAAAAACGGGTTTTACTGCAACATATATATTTAGTGGAGGGGGTTGGGGAATGCTGCGGCAAATTCAAGCTTACACCCCCCCCCTCTTTGACAAAAGACCTAGATCCGGCTCTGGTCTTTACCTATGGACACTTTGAGGTCGCACTTGGCGTGAGACCGATTACAATAATTTATCTGTTTCGCATGGATAAAAAAAAGTACTTAGTATATGTATAAGATGGATAAAAATTGATTACCTTGAAAATTGGCTGGTCGTATAATTCCTGCATTATTTATCAGAATTGAAATTGCTCCGAGATTCTTGTCAATCCATTCAAAAGCTTCAGCTACTTGTTTCTCATCCGAGACATCGCATTTGACTGCATGAACTTTTCCTTTACTGCCCACTTCTTTGGATATTACCTCGACTTTCTCCTTTCTTCTTGCCAAGCCGACCACGATGACACCCTTGCCTGCCAATTGTTTAATGAAATCAGCTCCGATTCCAGAGGAAGCTCCCGTTACCACAGCCACACGTCCTTTCCAGTGATCCATTGTCTAGCAACTAACTAAAATCGTCGAGAACTCA
Organism: Forficula auricularia; assembly: GCA_024734495.1. Lineage (NCBI taxonomy): Eukaryota > Metazoa > Arthropoda > Insecta > Dermaptera > Forficulidae > Forficula > Forficula auricularia. The sequence goes on from JALMQS010000127.1 coordinate 931,833, forward strand.
AATAAAATAGCCCATTATCCTCTGATGCATTCATTCAAGTAGTGGGGGAAGCAAAGGATCAAGCCAAGGTTAAATAAATAGTCGTTCTCCTAGTGCTGGTTCTTTTATTTACTTATTTGAATAAAAATATTCCGAGATTCATTTTAGAATTATCTATCTAATATTTTTATTTAATTTTTATAATAAATAAAAATAAATAAATTACCTAAACTAGATTATATTATTTATATTTTACTGAATATTTTAATTATATCATCAACATTTCACAAATAAGGAACATATGGCATTAATATGAAGATATTTTTTTTTTATTTCTATACCTGCTAAGAAAATTTTTAGTAAATAAATACCTACTTTGTTATTTATAGCATCTGTTATGGTCACGATAAAAAAAGTTGTCAAAGTTCTATGCGGACGGTATATCAATATACCTTATATTTTTCCAAAATTCGTTATTAATAAATTGTAAAGGAAGAAGACAATGTAGGAAAGTACAGAGTCTTTCCAAAATTTCAAGTTAAGCCACTTCTGGACGTCAGCAAGTATAAAAATCAAGTAAAAATGACGAATTTTTATGAGCCTTTCGCACCGACATTTTAAAGTGAACTAAATTTAAAAAAAAATAACCTAATTCTTCTTTAAGAGATTTTATACAGGAATTCCTCGCAGCCTATGATAAAAAATATTTATTATTTTAAACCTCACAAAAAATTGACCCTCACCATATTAACCATTAAATGTAAATATTAATATAATTTTTTATTTCGTGAAACTAAAGTTTTTATATCTTATTTACTTTACGGTCTCAATGTTTTCCGACAGCCAGACAGTGTACAGACAGTATTAGGTTTCACTGCTTTTTGGAACCAATCCATAATAGTGAAATATTTTAGACTTTTTAAAGCTTTCAGATATTTTTCAAATTTTGAACCGGACGGTTTTAGCAGGCTAGAAATATAAAAAGTTGTCACTAATGAAAAACTATTTAAAATCTTTTGTGTAAAATTTCACCTTTTTACAACCAGTTTGAAAACTTCCCTATGAAGGATGATTTTTTGTTTTATATTATATTTACCTGCACTTTTCATCTGAAAGTTCTTAAAATTCTAAACTTCTGAATCTAATCAGTACTTTAATGAAATTATAAAGGTTTAAAAGTAAATAAAATTTAAATGAACTTCCATTCTTGAGTTGCACCATATGATAATTCAGACAGAAACACACAGCCAGACAAATACAAACAAAAATTATTGGTGAAAATCATTTTCTCATACGTTTCAGGCATTTCTAAACACAAATTAGTAAAAACAATCTCAGATTGAATTCAATCATTTTTATTTGTGTTTAAGTATCTTGATAATTTTTATAAAAAAAATAAAACGAACTTTAAAACTTAAATGCAACAAATAAAATAATAATAACTTAAAAATAAAATAAAATCACTAAAAGGTATAAAATAATTATCTTATTTAGTTACAACTAAACGACGAAATATTAACATGAAATTACTTTTTGAAGTCGGTGCCAAACATATACATTTTATGAATCGCACTTGACGGATCTTACTTAGTACGTTTGGCAGGTACGCTCGCTTATAGGTATAGTTTGTTTGGCACCGACTTCAAAAAGTAATTTCATGTTAATATTTCGTCGTTTAGTTGTAACTAAATAAGATAATTATTTTATACCTTTTAGTGGATTTTATTTTATTTTAAGTTATTATTATTTTATTTGTTGCATTTAAGTTTTTTGAAGTCGGTTTTATTTTTTTTTTTATAAAAATTATTTTTATTTTTCTCTTTTTAGTGATGTTATTAATAGTGACTTAATATAATACCTTTATAAAAGATTTTATTTATCATAATTTCGATTATTTGCTCATAAGAATTGGAGATTTACGTTATTTCGTCGTTGATCATATCATCAGAACTTGACCAAATTAATATGGCACCATCCCTAAGATACCACCTTTCTAATAAAAAAAGAATCATCGAAATCGGTTCATAAACAAAGAAGTTAGGCCTGAACAAACCTAACAAAAAAGGTCTAATACCAATGAAAAAAACGGGACCAATCGGAAGCTAGACTAAACTCCAATGCAAAAAAAGTTTTCAAAATCGGTTCACAAATGTCGGAGATATGAGGTAACATAGACACAAAAAAAATTCAGTCGATTAGAGAACCTTCTCCTTTTTTGAAGTCGGTTAAAAAGTGGTTAAACATCATTAACATGATTTTTTGTTTTTGTCTATATGCCTCTCTTTGCGTAAATGACGCTATGAATGGATTCCATTATCGAGGATACTTCAAGAAGAAATGTTGCCAAATTGTTTCTATTTCCAGATTTTGCGTTTTCTAGCTTGAAAAGTTATGAAATGCAAAAATCAGAAAAAAGTCGAATTATCTTATGAGAGCTTATGAATGGTTTGAACTGAAATCAAGTTAAATAAATTATATTAGCTAGCCCCACCTATTGGGTAAAAGCTTAGAATTTGCTGAGCTAAAATTGTTAGATAACAAAAAAATTGCCTAATCATTGAAGTTTGCGAAGAATTTACTAAACCTTGAAATAAGTTGAATTATAGTAATTTTACTACATACCATGGTATAACGCCAAAGTTAGGAATTATAAGAAAAAGGGAAAACTATAATTTTATTTGTAGTTAACTATTAGTTGGGTTTTAAGAAAAATAAATCAACATAATAAAGTGAAATTGGAAAAAAACTTGTTGCTTTATCGCAAAAAAGATTTTCTATACCCTAGAACTAGCATTGTTGATTTTTAAGAGGGTATCGATGCGGGTGTCCCCTGCTTGATACTAACTATTCGTTTACAATGAGCGCAATGGAATTACTCCTAAGCAGATGATTCCTTCAGTGATTTCCTTCTAAATATTCTTTTATAAAAACCAAGTCTTTAAAAATATATATATTTTTTGCATTTTTGTAACACAATTTTTGAAGCTAGAGACAACAAAATGTATAAACCAATTATTTATCCGAATAAACATTTCGACACCATAACGAACTTTCTCCTACTTTTCGTTCTTAATTTATCCCGGGTTTTGAAATCCAGACTGAGCCAGAAAATAAATAATGATTGAAAATTGTTTTCTCAACGTTTCACAAATTTTATACACAATGAACAAAAGACTTTTGAATGAATTAAACTCTAGGGCCGACCGAAGCAGAACAGGCTTTGCTTTAGGGACTAATATTTACCATTTAATGAAAGGAACCTTAACCTTTGTTATCAGTGAATAAAACAAACATTTCGAGATTGAAGATTAAAGATTAATTCATACAGGAATGATTGATTTGATTGGAACAACTAGTTTTAACTATTTCTGATTATATAAGGTTATCATCAAGTCAAGTGGCATCTCTAGAATAAAGATTAAAAATTAACGAAAAGAAAAACATATTAATAGATCCAAATGCTGTATCCTTGAATGGGTTGTAGATATCTCCTATCTTTTCCAAATGGAAATAAATAAATTGTTCGAGGGGTGTTTTTTCCTTCGGGGTCACGCAGTGCACACCACCCGGAGGGTCTCGTGTCACAATGACAGATCAAGCCAACGATGCATGAAGTCGCTAACAGCCCAACGCACCACTTCTTCTACCATTTGATGCGCATGCGTGTAGGGGAGTTGCGAATAAATAATTTGCCGTTTGTAGTGTTATCAGTTCCGTTACGGCAACGACTCATTCTGTTTATCTGATAACGCAACATCGGTTTGAGGGCGAACTCCGGCGGTAGTCATCCATAAAAGACTTCCTGATTGAATCGCATTGATCTTCAAGGTAAATCTATATTAATATTTCAGGATCATTGACTTTCCCCTTAAGAGAGAATGGTTACTGTTGTTGTTTTGTGACTGGCTCGTGCAAACGCAAACAGAAATCGAAGAAATCAAGACGTATGTTTCCCTTGTGGTGCTCCTCGGCCTCTGTCTTAGGCGATTTAGAAGAATCCAAACCTGACTCGACTACAGAATCGCAAAGTCCATGAGATCATTCTTACTTACATAAACTGTCTGGGCATTCCATTTGTCTGTCTCTCTCGCTTTATCTGGTAAATTATTGTAATAATTGCAATGATGATAATTTAACAAGCAGTTTTAACCGTCACCTTTTGCTTTTAGAAAGTATCTAAATGTAATTAAATGTTGTTGTTTTTTAATCTCCAATTGATCCCTTCAGATCTGTCAAAAGGTAATCATATTCTACTTTTATGTTAAGGTCTTCCGAAACGGATATACATTATCCCCGCATTTCGTAGAGGCTTAATGAATTATTTAGCTCAGGAAAATCATATAAAACATGTAAATAAATGGGGTCACGAAACAATTATTAAAATGATTCCTGTAAGTATTGGACTACACATTTATCACAGTTACTGTATATGTTTGACAAACAGAATGTGCGATTCTTTTTAATAATAGACGTTAGTGAATGTGCGTTACTGAGAAGTCCTCCAACATCTTTAATCAAAGAGTTTTTGCTGTCTCGGTTCCAGCACTTAGCTTCAGGATTATTTTTTCGTCTCTATTTACGGGAGAAACTCTCATTTCGAAAAATCAAGGAAACATGAAGAAAAAAAGGTTGAATACAGATTTTCAATTTTAAACGCGCCGCGATATATGCTGACTAATTTAACAGAAAAAACATATTTAAATATAAGTTCCCAACGAAAAACGAATTTCACACCGAATGTATTTTTCTTTAAGGCGTATGAATCGCGTTTTATTTTTCTATGCAGCTCGGTATCTAAGGGATCCAGTTTACCACTTGGAGTTGTTTGGTAATTAACTTTATACTTTTGGAACTAGAAGTCTTTGAAAAATTGAACCTCTTTGTACGGTAATTTTTTCGCGACAATACTAGCAAAAGTTAATGCTAGAGTATAGAACCAGACAATAAGGATTCATAATTCGCAAGCCAAAAACTTTTTTGCTGTTTGCCTTTTGATTTTAAGCCAATCCCGTGCTAGTTTGACAAATCTGTAACGTGTAAAAGAGATTGAATATTTCTATATTAAAATGACATATAATACATTTTAAAGTTAAAAAATTAGAGCAATATTCGAAGTGAAGCGCTAAAAGGCAAGACATTCTGGATAGAGAAAATTGGCGTGTTGGATGCGGAAAACGACGCATGCTGTAGAACAAACCGCTTTATTATTATTAAAGAATTTCTATAAAAATCGGTTTGTTATTTTTAACAAATGTAATCAACGCCTACGTTACACCTTATGAAAATTATAATTTTGAAAAAATCTAGCGCATGCGCTTTGTACATCTTTCGCTGGTTAAATAAATGCGCTGTTGCCAAATTGTTTTAGTGTAAATTTTTTTTATACATTTTTTCATTTATTCTGTTCATTATTATCCAGAAACTGTGTTGTAACTATGAATCAAAATTGTCTTAAAATATGTATTGGTTATTGTTTAATGTTGGTTTAGTTTTAGTTTTTTTAAATGGTAAGGTTTTTTCTAAATTGTAATTAAATGTGTATGGTAAATTTAGTGTAATGTTATGTATAAAGTCTGAAAAACTTTATTTTTGAAATTTAATATCTTCGGAACTATATTTGTGTTCATAGAAATTTCGTTTTGCCTACCAATCGATGCAGAAGTATTTAAATAATAATATATGTCTAAATTTCAAAAAAAATTCAAAAGCTTCTATCTTGGCGGAACAACTTACCTTAAATGCGATACTTACATCTGCTTCGCTATATTTTGGAAAGTCAAGAGAATTATGTACTAGCATTTTAAAAATTATTTACGACATTTTCCAAACATTCTCAGGAGCTGCCTACAATTTAAAGTGTTGTTGCTCACTACAGCTCTCCGGTACTGATTAGATCGCTTATATGAACTTCAATCTAATGCTAAGAGCCTCTACGCAGCTAGAAGTCAATACTTTAACGAGTTGAGCAATGAATAAATATAAGTAATGTTAAAAATTTAAGAAGCTGTTAACATTTTTCAAAAAATTAAAGGTTGAAATGTATCCTATCGTCTTCTTTAAAATTACTAATCTAACAAATTCATTTGTCATAACAAATTAGGAACAAGGGCAGACGGAGCCGAATACCAGAAGACGACGACCGCCCTTCTTGTTCTACCTCCAGCGATATTCCTTGTCTACGTACCTTGATGTAATACGAGACATTTTTACTCCGCTTTTTTTTTTAATGGAACCCCATAATCAACGTAAAGGAGAAAAAGAGGGCAAATTTTCTCGGAGCCGGTGCTTAATGAGTACGGATTACCTTCATACAATGGGGATTTATATGCTGAACCTTGCTCGCTTTTCCCTCATTTGCACACTCCCCCATTTATTGTTTAGTAAAGTTGTATTTCCATATATAAAAAATAGAGTGAAATGAGAGTTAAATAAAATATTGCCCGGCTTCTGAATTGTTTGTTTATGTATATAGCCGTGCAGTATATCTGGTTGACTCGGGGCTATATTTGCCATATTGTGTTTGGATTAAAATTTAGGTTCTATTGTTTTCCAAAGTCAATAGCGCATGAGAAATTTCAATTTGATGTTTAATGGAAATGAGGAAAATGTTTTTTTTTCATTTATTTATTTATTTATTTTTGGTTCAGAGTTACGCAAATAATTTTCAAATAAAAATGTATATCATATATATACCGGGTGAGTTTTTTTATCTTGAGACACTCTTATAACTCGAAAACAGTGAATTATATGAAAAAAGTTTCAAATAAAAGTTTATTTATATTAGGGGGAAACTAATCAACGCTATTGTTTATCGACGTAGAACAAGCTTTCAAGGGTATTTTGAGGCCAAGTTCTGTTTTTTAAATAGAAACCTATATGTTTCTGTACATATTCTGAATTTACAAAAAAAAGTGAACATCTTTTATTAAAACTATTTTTCTATACGACATCAAATAACCAAAAATATTAAATCAATTAGATCTCAAAAAAAATTATAATAATTATTTTTAACAATCATTAAACATAATTATCAAATAATAATGATCAAATATTTAATTAATTAAATAATTTAATAATAATTTAATAATTTTACGACACTCTTCTGTGAAATTCCAGAGTGTATCGCAAGTCTTCTGGATGAATTCCAGTTCAAATTTCCTTATTTTGGCCTATTCATTTCAGTTTCTTCGTAGCCTTTACATTTCTTGTTTTTTTAACAGATTTACAACACAATAAAATGAAGCTTGGGAGGGTGTATTCTTATCAGGAAAACGCTCGGCAACCATTTCAATGCCAGCCCCATAACACTTCTTCCACATTCACCATAAATTATTAAGACCATTTCAATTCTTTCTTCAACAAAAAATGCTCCATTTTTATTATGTAAATACAATATATGGTAACTATCCACTGGATTGAAACGAGAAATAAACTTTTTTAAACTCAAGAATTTTAAATAGTTCTATTAAGTAGAAAATAATCTCTTAAATCTGAGTACCTACTATATAATGAAGTTTTAAGATCATTATAAACACTTATTTTCATTGTTGTGACTTTTCGATTTAATAAATATTTATTTAATAATTAATTATTTGATCATTATTATTTGATAATTAAAGTTGAATGAATTGTTAAAAATAATTGTAAAGATTTTTTGAGATCTAATTGATTTAATATATTTTTTTTATTTGATATCGTATAAAAAAATAGTTCTAATAAAAGTTGTTCAGTTTTTTTTTGTAGATTCAAGATATATGTACAGAAACATATAGGTTTCTGTTTATAAAGTGGCAAGTAATCTTCCTTCTTTTTTATAGAGATTCGGAAGCTGAGTAAAGAGCAAGGGAAAGACTATCGATGACTTTCTTTGCGGCATGTTTGCTGCCATTCATTAGTGAATCTTAATTTTAAATATATTAAAATGGTAACAACCCATTTTCGCACATTGTTGAACAAAGAATCGAATTTAGAAGTATGTTTTTTATGCATGTAGAGTTAAAAAATCTTAAATCTGAACTTTTTCAAAATTTATTAATTTAATAACTTAAAAATAGGAAAGAGATTACCCAGCCAAGCCAAATATAGAATAAATTTCGTAAAAATTAGTTTATTTTCCATATTTAAAGAGAAGCTGGCTTAGTGGGATGTCTAAAGTCATTCGTGGTATATGACTTTAGGCCCAGTTCTGAATACAGTCAGGGAGTGAGATTGAACAGGGGTCAAACACCCTCATTTAACAAAATAGAACATTATGATTGGCGATGTCCCCTAGAAGGGGTAGAAAGCTGAGAATTATATAAACATAGCCTCCACACACCAAGGAGACACGATCGGAAAGGCACAAAAGGAGCCAAGCACGGAGAAATAGAGGAACTTCTTCCTCTCCTCTCTATTATTTATCCAGCTCTTACCTTACATCTCTATATTATACCTCTACCTATATTATTCTATTACTGTCATCTGCTCTCTTACATTACATGCTCTTACGTCACACTCTCCGTATTATACACTCTCTCTATTGCTCGATCTCACGGTATATTTCTTCTTCCGGGTCGCTTTTGCGGGCATTTCATTCATCTCGCTTGCGAGCCCCTCCATTGGCGCTTCATCATTAGACTAGTTAATTGAATAGCACGGACAAGAATCTCATCCGGCTCTAGTGAGACATCGCGGAAGATTATCAAAAGGCGAGACTCCAGGCCCGTTACACACTCTTCGACGTGGCAGCCTACGGAACCTGGCGAGAGTGGCCACGGCACAGTTAATGCTGTTTGAATTACTTTGAACCGATCAGCACCTCAAGAGCAAACGTAATTAATCTTACTTTCTTTGAACGATCTCCGTTCACCCCTTAAAGCCATCAAATCGTTTAATTCTTTCTGACTGTTAAATTCACCAAGGACTCCAATAAATTATATACTATAAATTGAATTCTTGATTATCTTTCACTGTTAAGAAAATTCCCCATTCTCCTTTGCAGCTAGAATTCATTTAAGTATTTTTATTTTATTTTTGCCTATTTAGAATTATTTTTTTATTTTTTTGTAAATTCGATTGCATCAGATTAACTTCAGTAACGTAAAATTTGAACATAAGGTAAATTCAGTAGTTTATCAAACTAGTACAACGAGATACACTGAAGTTACACCACCACCTCCACGTCTATAAAGGTTAGTATTCTCACACTCGGGAATATTCCCCTTAAACGTCCCCATACGAACTAATTTCGAACCCTCCAACCACATAAACCCTCCTAACCCCATTGCAATATTTTACCACCTGGAGTGTAGCGCAATGCCCATATGTCACTCGCTTTACGGCCAACTCTGCCGCAGACCAGGACGAATGCTGATAGTATAATGATTCCATGTTTCTTCTTTTTTTCTTCCTTAATAGTTTTTTCCAGATTCTCTCAATTTTCTATTTTTTTCTGCAAACCAATTTTACTTTTGTATTTGGGGTCTTTTCCTTCTTTTTTTACTTTTTTCTGGATACCCACTATCAGACTTGGAGTCGGAATGTATTATAATGGAACTAAAAGCCTTCTTGGTCACTTTCGTCTGTTATTGGGTCTTCTATCTCATCTCATGTGTTCATGTTCAATCTTCTTCTACTTGCTGAAACTAACAATCGAGGACTGTCTTCATTTTGTTCTAACGATTCCTGGTTTTCATTACAGTTGTAAGGTACATTTTGATTGCTTACGTCACGATTTTCTTTGCCAATACCGAGATCAGAAGATTCTCTATTGTCTTGAACGCGAACCTCAGGCGATAACAACCAAAAAGAAAAATCGAAACCGAATCGTCATTACTCACATTGTACTTAATAATTGCTTTTTCTGCAATATAATGGCTACTTTTTCTGCAATATCATGGCTAATAGATGTGTGATGCTGCTGCTGCTACTAGCTAAGATGTGTTCAGGCATAGTAAAATCAATTACAATAGATTCCTCAGTTATGTTGGTTAGAGGATTTAGTCGACTATTTTATTTATTAAAAAAAATATACAACTAAACTAAATACACACAAAAACTTATATTTTGCGGGAGAAAAATAATTCGGCGCCAAACGGTGAGGCTGGACTTAGTCGTGAAATTTGAATTGTTTGAATTTAGCAGTATTACTCATCACATTTTTTTCTACAACTTACGATCGGAATTTTAAGTAGCAGTTTTTCTTGGACGATGCTGCATCTCTTTTGCTTTCGAATGGTATTAATATGTCATATTTGATAAAATATGGAGTTAGCAGGTTTACTCTCTAAGTCGACGATAAATGTTCTTTGAGGTATCCGCGGATGGGTTCTATGTCATTAGAGATTTTTCGGGTTTCTGCGCGGGTGTCCCCGCAACTCTCAATATATATATGTCATTAGAGATTTTTCAGGTTTCTCCGCGTGGGTTTGTGAGTTTTACTCTAATGACATAGAATCCATCCGCGGAAACCTCAATGAACATATATTTATCAGTGACGTGCGGTCCATGGATGATGTGGATGCGGCGCATCCCGCAAATTCCAAAATATCAAGAATATTTTCATCGGGGTTATATTTGAAAATTTGTAAATTTTTAAAACACTTTCAATAAATACTATACTACTAATTCATTTAAAGTTATATAAAATTTAAAATTTACGGAACTTTTTAACGTTAGCAGATTTAAAATATATGAAAAAATATTCCAGATTTCCTATTTTAATCACTTCAGCTATCTCGTGGAAAATACTTTAATTTTATGAGGTTAAAAAGTGAATAAATTTACATATACTTTTCCCATAACTTTCAATTAAAATCTATAAATTGTATTAAAAAAATTAACAGTGAAAGATGAACTAAAAGGTATTTGTGCAAAAAAAGTGCTTTAATTAAGTCCAATTAAATATTCTTTCTCTATATAACGAGTTTGTTTTGGTCCAAGTGAAAAAGGCCATTCCTAGAATAATAGAAATTGAGAAATTAATCTTTAATCCGCGCTCTTTTTAGATATTTTCATTTATCAGATCGGCAATGAAAGAATCGCTCACCCCCACATTAAATAATAAAAAATTGAAATATTTTTTAAAGACTCGTTACACTGGAGCTGCACTAGTAATTATTAATAAAATTAAATACAAATTGTTCATTTATAATATATACTATAACATCCTCTTAAAATCTCAATAGAATAATTCAAAAAATAATGTTTTCTGCCTTTGAACCAGATATTCCATAATCAAATCAGTATTATGAATTGATACAAACGAACTTATTGACTTTTCGTTCTTGGGCTATCGGGGTATCAGAATTCGAAAGAGAAATAAATCATAGTTAAAAAATATATTTCCCCGCGTTTCAGACTTTTTAAAGCCCAATGAGCAAATATTTATTTTTATGCATGATTTAATACTAGAACCGCCTGGGAGGGGAGTAATTATTAATCTGAGTTCATGCTAGGGATATATATTAATAGTTTAGCTCAGTTAGGAGTAATTAAAAATCATTACTACTTAATTGTTTTTCTTTGTTGACCACAAGTTTATATATGGTAAACTCTACCGTTTCTATTCTCTACCTATTTAAAAGCTTATGTAAAAGTGTATTATTTCTTATACGATGCAGATGGCTTACATGCCATAAGCTCGAGCATTCCTAACAACGACTGGACTGCACTGCCTCGCACGCAGCTTTCATTCTTCTTGCGCGCAACTTTGTTGCCTAAATACAGAGCACGCAAACGTAAAAAATCAAGTTCAAATTCAGACTACATTTTGAGGATTTTGATTAGTACAGTTATTTATTTATATTTTATAATTTAATAATATACTTATATGTTCAAACAAAAAAGAATTAGTTAAAAAGTTCTAAATGAAAAAACAAATAAATTTTCGATTTCCGACAATAGCATCACACTTTTGAGCCTTCTACACTGAGACCCCAGGGAATTTTTTGCAAAACTTTTTCAAGACTCCGGTACACTAGAGCTGCCCTCGTAATGATTAATAAACTTCAATATAAATTGTTCATTTATGGCTATACGATTTATTCTAAAATCTCAATAGAAAATTCAAATAAAATTTTCTGCCTTTAGAACCGATATTGTAAAATCTAATCATTCATAGCTTCTATTTATGAGTAATCGCAGTATTATTAGACTATTCATAGAGATAGAAAAAAAAATGTTTGAAATGATTTTTACTTTACGTTTCAGAATTAAAAAAATAAATAAAATACTTTAATCCTCCTGGCAGAGTGTATTCTGGGACCTGGCCTTATAACGACACTATTAAGCCCCCCCCCCCCCCCCCCCGTTTTACTTTTTGATCGGAACTCTAAACACATATAATAATTATTTTTGAAATGATAATTTTGATCATATCGTATCTATTTAATGCTTGTGACAGTTAAACAGATGCCAAATAGAATGGAATAAGTAATAAAGACAGTAAATGACCAGTGGTAGGTATCTCAATTACTTGTTCCTTCATTAATGGATCCATTTTGATATTTCTCTTGCTTTGCTTACCATTTCATTACAACGGAACAGATTGAAAGCGAAATGGTCTGTGCCTGGCTTTGTATGGAAAACTAAAGAGTAAAGAAGAACGGTTATTTCTGCCAACTCGAGATGAAAGCAACTCACATATGTAGTTCATTTTAACTCGTCAAGTTATCGTCAGTTTTAAAAGGGTCAAACGTCAAGAACAAAGAAGACTGGCTAATAGGTTTTAAAATTCAAATGGGGAGGATAATAATATATTTCGTCTGAGAGGAATATTAAATGTAATCCGCTTATATTTCTACTTTTAAATATATCTATTTATTCAATAGTAACTATATTTGTATTTTATTTTTATTTTATTCACTATTATCGATAATTTTTTTGTCATCAGTCTTGGGATGTTCAAATCTATAGTTGCCCTCTGAGGCTTGGATCCGCAGCATGAGGCTATATTGCCAGATTGGTCTGGTTGCGTATCCAGTGGCATAGCCAGAAAATTTTCATTGGGGGGGGGGGTCAATCCAAAAAGCAAAATATTTAGAGGGATTTTTTTTATTAAAGCAAATAGTCCAGTTAAATTGTGTTTTTACACGGAAAGTTTTAAAGTAGATGTAAGTTCTTCGACCGTTTATGTTTTTTGGTGTTCTGAATCCGAATCTGAGGTTTTCTAACAAAATTTTGTCTTCTTCTTCTTCTTCTGAAAAATCTCATTTTTTGGCAGTTTTTTGCTTATAACTAGAAAACTATCAACTTTTCGTAAATAACATTCCTATTAAATATGAAAGTTCATAAAATTTCCTCCAAATATCATCATTTAGGTTTTTCTCCCGGCCAGCCGTTCGAGTTCAAGCGCTAGTTGAAAATTGGGTTATTTTTTCTGTTTATTAAAATCCCAAAAACTCGCACTTTTTTCGATTTTTCCCATTTTGACAATGAAAGACCACTCTATACATTTTTAAACTAGATTAAATTTGATATAATTCAAACTACAGTTTTAACTTAAATGAATAATGGTACCCCGTGGCGCACTGAGGTTGAATTTTTGAAAAACTGCAAATTTTTTGCCAAAAATTCGCAGTTTTTCCTTCATAAAATGAAAATCACTCATCCTAGAAACTTGATTTCTGTCTCATTCTCGATGACTTAAACGTTTACTTGGACCATTTTTTAACCGACTTCAAAAAAGGAGGAGGTTCTCTATTAGACTGATTTTTTTTTTTATTTTTGTGCCTATATCTCCGCCAATTGTGAACCGATTTTGAAATTTTTTTTGCATTGGATTCAGTCTGCCTTCCGATTGGTCTCATTTTTTTTCATAGGTATTAGACCTTTTTTGTTAGATTTGCTCATGCCTAACTTCTTTGTTTATGAACCGATTTCGGTGATTCTTTTTGTATTGGAAAAGGGGTATCTTAGGGATGGTGCCATATTAATATGGTCAAGTTCTGATGATATGATCACTATTAATAACATCACTAAAAAGAAAAAAATAAAAATAATTTTTAAGAAAAAAATAAAACCGACTTCAAAAAATTAAATGCAACAAATAAAATACACTAAAAAGTATAAAATAATTATTAACTTATTTAGTTAAAACTAAACTATGAAATATTAACATGAAATTACTTTTTTAAGTCTGTGCCAAACATATACATTTTATGAATCGCATTGGCACCGAGTACAAAAAGTAATTTCATGTTAATATTTCGTAGTTTAGTTAGCAGCTAAACCTCAGATTCAGACACTAAAAAACATATAGGATCAAGAAATCATAACTACCCCAAAACTTTCCCGCGAGGGGCCCTTTAGAGAACAATTTAACTGGACTAAAAAGGTACTTCAGGAAATTAAAAAAAAACATAATTCTTCATGATTAAAAATATGAAATATATTTATTTATGGTTAGTTTGCACAAAGAAAAGGTTTGACGTTGACGTTACTCATCCTATGAATCTGCCCTTAGAGCCTCTGACACCCCTCACGTGGCTATATTTAAATTATTATATTTATATAATATTATTACATGATACTATATTTAAATAAATTAGATTTGCATATAGAAAAGATAAAAAAAATTCCAATACAGTATAATAGAGCAGGGTTTCTCAAAGTGTGTTCCCCGGAACCCTGGGGTTCGATGAAAACTCGCCAAGGGTTCCGATAAAAAATTCACAACACGTGAAAAAGTTCTCTAGGGTGAAAAGGAAGATACAGTTTTGGATTAGTTGTGTGAATCCATTCTCATAACAACGCTGCTTGAGTCACAAGATTGTCGGGTTGCACGCTTACCATCCAAACGGAAAAGGGTTCCACATTCGAAAAAGTTTGAGAAACACTGCTGTAGAGTGTACCAAGTATTCAGAAAAAATCCATAAAAATCATGTATGAGATTCCCTCCGATTGTCTTTCATGGCAGGCGCCTATGTCAGGGTTAAAAATTTAAACCTAGAATGAAATCGATTTTATTTTATTAATTTCCTCTATCTGGAGGTTCACTATATCTTTTTAATGTAAGAATATAGTTCTTTGATTAAGATTATTGGATAAAAATACTTGGTAGGTTTCACATTAACATTAAAAACTTTGATTAAGAATTTTGTAGTTTAAAAGAAATTTTATTAAAAGATTCAATTTCTTCTCTCGGGGAGCGTATCAACTAAAAATCTCAAAAAGTTTTATTTTTTTTTCATAACAAATCCAATCATATCTATTGAAATTTCATATTTGTGTGTTATTTTATTTTATTTTTCATAGCAAATAATTTTTATTATAATATCTGCATTTTAACGGCAGTTGACAAAGCCTAATTTGAAAAAACGCTAATAACTCCTTTGAAATAATTTTTAAAAATATGAAATTAATAAATATTATAAAATAATTAATTATTAATAATTAGATTCAATTTTTAACGAAATTTATTCAGTGATTTTTGAAAAAATGGTCAAAACCCCGAAAACCGTCTAAAAATCGATGTTGTTTGTAGTAATATAGTAGTAAGCAGGTCACTGTTTAAACGAAGGTCAAATCTTCAAAACTGTAGTCTCAAATAAATAAAAACAATATATTTATTTATATTTGGTAAAAATATGTAAGTATATGTTTATTTCCATTTATGTTTAGTTCCATCAAGTAGATGATTTCAATAATTGGTCTTTAGAATCAACAACTCTGCTGCTACTCTCGGCAAAAACAAAATCCTTTTAATTCAATCTATCTCTATTTCTTTCTTTTTCATTGCTTCCTAGAATAGAGCTCTCATCGGTAAACCATAACATATGAGATAAAAAATACATATAATCGCCCTTGTCAGCTGTAATTGACGTATAAACCTCGCTTTTTTCAAAACAAAAATAAACTCTGTTGAATTCTGTGAACTTTTCGGCACATGTATTTTTTAATCATGATAGAAATTATAAGGGCTTCAAAAACGGCGAAGTAATTTTCACTTGTCAAAAGGTATTTATCGTCTGTAAATGAAGTATATTGTTTCGAAATCGACTCGCCCCTGGAAGGGGATGATCAAAGCGAACAAGTGTCCGTGACTTGCAGAAACCTTTGAGATTATATGAGAGGCTCAAATGGAGGGTGGAGAAGAATATCAACTTGAAATTTAAATCCACCATCACACAAGCACATACACGGACACACATACACAGAAATTGGCCGCCTATCGGGCCATTAAAATTAGTGTTCGATTGTTCTAGTTCATTTTACTGGAATCCGAACCTCTCGACGTTTCTTGCTAGATAACTTGGTTTGGTTGCTCATGGCCCGAGTCAAAGTCCTCTCTAAAGAGCTTTCTCATCTTTTCTGGAAGGATTGCGGAGTCGTCATTCGTGCGAAAAACTTAAGAGCAAAGTTGGGAATTTAATCGGGTATTCAAGCGAAGAACAAACACGGCCAAGACAAAAACGACTCCAGCAGCCATGATCAACATCCCGGATTCGATTCGATTAAATACACTTGGATCTTAGTTCAATAAAATTCTTTTGGCATTTGATTTCTATTAATCATAAAAATAAAAATCAATTAAAAATTTAATGAAAGCAATCAGCGAAATGAATGAAGTCTCTGCCCAACGAGAGGGAAAGGGCTTTTATTCATTCCATTAAAAAACAAGTTATAAAGTCATTATGCTCAAGTTTATAATTAAAAATAGATCATTTTTCCTTCTTGAAATTTCTCAAGAATCTTTGATAGTGAATCTGTTTAAGTGACTTTATTATTATTATTTTTACACGAAATTGAATTCCAATTAAGACAAGAGATTCTCGGAATATTCATTCAATTTATTATAAGTATACAAACTTTAGCCCGTGTCTTCAGGGGGTATATCAATATCATAGTTTTGTACTTTTTAGATAGAATTCGAAGAAATATATATACCTATTGCGCTCTCTCATGGTGCGACTTCCGGAAAATTTCATCATAGTTTTTCCGATCATGGCCCCTAGACCCCAAAACCACCGCTCCATTCAAAAGTTTATATATATGTGGGTGTGTGTGTGGGGGGTATATATCGCAATTTTGTGGGTGCGCTGGAGGCCGCATCGTTCAACCGATTGCAATAAAATTTGGCATAAAATTTAGGCTTTTTAACTGTGAACAAGAACTGATTAGTTTTTGGTGACTTCAGCCCCAAGGGGGAAATGTGGGGGGTTGAAATCTTAAAAAATTCAAAACAACGTTTATAAGAGTGATACCAGTTTGGTTGCTGGCTAAAATTCCACTAATTAACTTCTACAACTTGTCTCTGAAAAGTTTTCTGATAAGAGCAGTCTAGAGGGGGCTAGAGACACTTCGAAATCCACCTCTTCCTACGGCCTCGCTGCAGGGATTTTTTTTGAACTTGATAAATTTTATAAAAAAAAATTAAAAACCGATTTCAAAAAAATTAAATGCAACAAATAAAATAAAAATAACTTAAAAATCAAATAAAATACCCTAAAAGGTATTATTGTATTGAAAGTGTACATAAGCCTTTTTTAGACTCTAATTTCACCCCTGGCATTAATATTCTCTATCTTCAACTTCCTATATATTCTATTTAGAATAACAAAACAGGAACTGAATAGGAAACCGAATCGGCGTTAATGCCCAATGGGGTAACGATAAGGAGTTTACTAGAATCCTATCATCTTGAAAAACAACATGTGGATTGGAACGGATTTCAACAAAGGTATTATTTACTAGGACTAGGATTTTCTACCACAATAATCTATAAATTCCCCCTCTTCCTCTCTTGCTCCCCTTTTCTATTTATTTTATCCTGCAAACTATACCACCCGAAATGGCTTTGTTTCGGGAAAACAATAAATAATCTTGTTATAATGCCGGTTTATGACACATTTATAACATTGATTATTTCATTCGATTAAATCGTAATATTATATACCTACTTATATATATAGTCTACGTATTTATAACATACAGAATATTAGAGGATATTTTTCTATAATTGGAAAGAAGAAAGAAAAATGTATTGGATCTTATTAATAATAATACATCATATATATATATATATTAGCCTTAGATTAGCTATAGATTATCAGAAATGAGAGACTTATAAGCAAATTTTCACTACTAATATAAAATCTTTAATACTTAATTTGAAATCAAATGAGATTGTCCTCTCCTGAATGCAAATAAACACATTCTCTTTATGGATCAATCATCACCTCTGCTACTTGTAAAAAACAAAAAAATTTAAATTAAATTTATTTGAAGTAATTTTTAGTCCAACATTTTTTATTAACCATAAACACCTTCAGTATATTCTATGAAATTCTGATTTTTTTTTTCAAGAAATTTTTGACTCCCATTCTGATTTGCCTGATGTGGTAAAATTATAGTATCTACACCAAAGAATTGTTTTTAAAATAAAATTCTTTAGATTTATTTTTAGTAAATATTTAGTTATGTATAATCATTTAATATACCTGAGTTCGTATTACAAAATTTCTCGGGAGCAAAGAGATTGCAAGCACACTTAGATGATTATTGAACAGGATTAATAAAAAGTATCCTTGAGAGTATTTGTGGAAGGTTGCCTACAGGTAGGCGCTTTCTGCCTGGCATGAGAGATTAATTGATTAGGTCCATCAAGCCACCATTAAACTTGCTGTTTTATACAAATTCTAATAAAATGTTTTTATGGTTTTTGCTGAATTGTGAAAATAATTATTTTTTGTACTGACTCAAATTTTATGCTAAATATTAGACATTTTTCGAAATTACTCCTTTAGAAAGAGAAAGAGAGGTAGAGGGCAATAGTTTCTAAACTATTTGCACCAGTGATATTTGTTTTTAATTAAATTAAAAAATAAAGAATATTTTAATTGAGAAGTGATGGAAAGACAGCCCAAGGATAGTGCATAAAAAGTCTCTCGAATAAAAAAGATTTATTCAATGAACCTTGATAAAGGAGATCCTGATAAAGGAGGGAAAATTCTTCGAAACGTTGGCTTTTGAGTGAGGAAAAAAATGATTTTCCAATAAATCTATTTTATTCGAGAGACTTTTTTCACTATACTTGGGCTGCCTTTCCATCATTTCTCAATTAAAATTTCTGCCAGTCCGTTTCTCTCAGATGAGAAAATTTCTTCTAGAACTGCAATGAATGCGAAACGACATAAAATTATGAACTTCCTTGAAAAATTAAGATTTTTATATATTTACTGGAAAATATATCAGATACAATCTAATTTTTTTTTTCTAAATTAAGATGAAATTGGAAAATCATCGCAAAAGTTTTCGAAGAATAAATGGACAGATTTTCAATTTTTATTGTGAAAAAATATATCAACATTTCGGAAAAAATAATCGCAGATTTGGCATATTTTGACTCCATTTTTTATTAGATATAAATATTTACCTGCAAACTTTCTGATTGAATTGAAAGAAAAATTTAATAATGTCTCTTTATTAAAATTTTATAAAAATTATCTAACCAGAAACAAATACTACTGGCTTCACAATATTTATTCACTTTTAGAAATATGAATTTATATATAGTAGGTACCTAATGCTATTTTTAACCGACTTCAAAAAAGGAGGAGGTTCTTTATTCGACTGAATTTTTTTTCAAGAATAAAATTCGCTAAAAGGAAAGTTATAAGCTCAGTCAGCTTAAACGAAAAAAATAATGAAGTTTCTAATATTTAAAAGCCATTCTTCATCTTATATTTACATTTTCTAAAATATTTATTATTTCAGTAATTAAAACTTTTGAAGTGCTAAATGATTTAAAAAACAAGAACTTATAGATTATTGTGCTGTGACATTTTCGCTTCTTTGCGATGGTGGATTACATTATTCCACATTATTAACTGTTCTTTTTTAATATGAAATATCAATAGAATTAGTATATTTTATATGCGATCCGAAGATTTTGTTTTTTCTTCAAATGCGGTCCGTGTAAGCCAACAGGTTGGACACTCCTGCTTTAATAGATGAGTTTATCGAAAGAGAAGTTCAAGCTCAAACCCTCTAGATTGCAGATTTTTGCAGAGAAAATATCATCAAAATGGACGACGTTTCCACATATAGTATTTCTCAAATTTTGGTGGAAGATTAAAATGATTAAGACTGGTTTACAATACGAGTTATTAAATGTTAATTTTGGTAAAGTATTTGAAAAAGAAGTAGAAATCGAAATATTAATATTGAGATAATTTGTTTTTTTAACTGTGAAATAAATATATAAATAAAGAATAGGTAGAATAAAGAAAATTCAAAAAGAATGGAAAAAATCTTACCTGGAAGACGCGTGGGTGCGTGCATAATCACTGGAGAATCCTCAACGCGCGAGTCCTTGCTGGAAAGCGTTGATTTTAGCCTGACAGGGTTCACAATTCACGTCGCATGGGCTCAAGGGGCCATGGGGTCATGGTGGGGACTGAACTTTGGACCCTGCAATAGAGAGTACTCATTATTGTATTTACAAACACATAATAGTTAAAAGGGAAATCCTAGAAGTATCGAATTGAAATATTTTTTCCAATTAGAGGAAACAGGTCGGAGCTTGTTTACGAACAAGTCGGAGCAAGTTTTCGAACCTCTCGCAATATACAATTAAATCTATTATAATTTCTATATTATAAACTCTAACTAAATAAGTGTATTTAAAGAAATTCTCTTTTAAGATATGTTTTATATACTATTGCGTTCTTTACTTATTCTAATTAAGCATTGTAATACTAGTAAATGCAATTTAAATCTTAATATAAAAACTAATTTAAATAAAAATCAATTTAATTATTATTATAATTACTGAATCCGAGGTGTTATGCATTATTTTTGTACATGTCAGAAGAGTTATATTCACCCTCTCGGGAATGTACTATCATCAATAGCATCTGGATTACATTATTCTACATCATAATTATTCTTTTTTATTGAGAAATATCAATAGAATTAGTATATTTTATAAGTGGCCCGAAGTATTTGTTTTTCAGCAAATGCGGCCCGTTTAAGCCAAAAGGCTGGAATAAAGAAAATATTTTGTAGACACCGGGACCAGCGGGCATTCGAACACGACACTTCATGTATTCGAAGCGAAGTTCTAACTGAGCTACAAGTTCCCGATTCCAATCAAATTTATGTGTCTATATAGAGAAGGTAGCATATTTAATTTTTAATTTTTCCATTGCATAGTTATAACAATGATTGATAACGTCTGATAAAATGAAAAATATTATTCGGAAGACGAGAATGTTGTATGATTCTTTCATTGGCACTGAAGAAGGAAGGAAAAACTTCGGAAACTTTTGTTTGAAAAATGTTGAATTAATATTCAAAAAAGACCTTTCATTAGCCACTCTATTTGAATACAGTTTAAGTTGCCAGTACGTCTTCGAGAAAATACTTTTAATACTATTTTGCATTTTTTAGTTATTTTCTATTATCTTTTTTCTTTTATCTAGATTTGTTTGTTTACTTTTTTGTTATCTTTTTCAATTAAATATTTATTTATTTGTATGTCAAAAGTCCAATGAATAAATAATTTAGAAAATATGCCTACCGATTGAAAGCTTTTTTGTAAGTGAAATTATGAAATATAAATTCTATTTACATAGGAGATTGAGATATGCATTTCTTTTCTTTCCCCCATCGACCCTGGAGTTCTCTTTAGCTTGAATTTAAATATTTATAATACAACTTGATATTTATTATGTTAGCGTCGAATATATTCCGACAAGCTTTTAGGGCCGGTTCGCATATCATTTCTTTGCGTGTGTATCGAGATCTTTATTGTAGGGATGCAAATGATGAAGATCAGCCTGCATCCCTTCCCTTAATTAGCTCCAAGGGTCATGATGAGTATCGATAAAAGGCAGAGAGCAACAAGGGAGTGCACCCCTTGAAAAGTAATCTGCACCTCGCCAAGCCCCTAAGGAATCTATTTTTTGTTTGCCACTTTTATGGTATTTCTAGTGTATTTGTAAATGTGAAACCCTTTTACTTAAGACGATGGGGATGAAGATGCCGGGTGGTGCTGTGGTGAGAAATTCCCAAGTGCAATTATCCGGAATGTCGATAACGCGGGTGGGCTGTCATGGTAGAGGAAAGAGGCAGTTTCAGTTTGGTGTTACAGCTTTGGAGGATGAGCCTCCGGCTGCTGGACACCCAATTAATAATTTCTGGGGCTAGATAATATAATAAGTCGCAGTTTTGGGGGGGTCAGATAGGCTAGGCGGTAGCGTGACAGCGAGCTAACCAGGGGATCCGGGTTCGAATCCGACTCGAGGCATCCAGCTAAAATCTGACCCCCGGGGGATAGAGACACATTTAAAAAAAAATATAACTAGTATCGTAATTAGGCTTATGGCTAGAAAGGCCGAAAAGCCCAAAAAAAAAAAAAAAAGTCGCAGTTTTATTTCATTTGATGTAAACAATTAATTATTACCAAGGATACAACAAGAATTAAAATTGCATGAAAAAGTGAAAACGTTTTTAAGAATCTCAAGCTCTGGAAAATTTGATAAATTTTTGTTATCAAAAGGTTTTAGCCAGAAAACTGAAACTTAAAAGATAGGCTTTATAAAGCTTATGAATATAAACTAGTAGGTATATTTTCGAGCTCCTTACATAACGAAACTATATTTTCATGATTTTCTATAACTTCTGTAGCTAAAAATCCAAAATCTAATCAGTTCTTTGATTTTGAGAAACAAACATTTTTATAACCTTTCGTTTTAGTGTTATCAGGGATATCGGAATTTACAGAGTCAGAAAAAGGGACAAAAAACTACCGTAATTCATTATATATGGGTAGGTATATGTTTATTTGCATCAAACAAGAAAACTTCATTGATTTTTCTTTGTGCCTATATTTTTTTAAACTATATTCATATATAATACTATTATATAATACACATTTTTATATTATTATATTTAATTGGTTAATTTTACATTAAATTTAAATTTAACCATAATTAATTTAGTATATTATTATTATTTTTACTTTGTCCAATGCGAATCATGGGTAAAAGTATTGGGATCGGTCTCGCACCAACCTCGAATTCAAACAGTCCTCAGGTAAAGTACGGAACCCATGGTCTCATTCAAAGTCACAAATTGTAATATTCAATCAGGTTAAATTTTAACTCGTGACGGTTTTGCCAAAAATTCCCTGGGATCTCGTCTAAAGGCCCAAAAGTGTGGTTTTTTAATTTAGTGCGCGCGGATGTATGGTCTTGTCGGAAATCGAACTTTTATTTGAATTATTTTTTCATTTAGAGCTTTTTGACTAATTCAATTTTTTTTGCACGTATAAGAAACATATTGAATTATAAAATGTAAATAAATATACCAAACTAAAATCCTCAAAATGTAGTCTAAATTTGAACTTCATTTATGATTATGGTGCGCCTGTATTTAGGCAACTTATTGCGTGCAGCAGAATGATAGCTGCTTATGAGCTAGGCGAATCCAGTCGTTGATGGAATGATCAGATCTTATATATTATGTATGTAAGGATAATTTTTACACAAGCTTTAAATAGGTAGAAGAAAAGGTAGACTTTACCATATGATGTAGTAACTTTTGAAACTAATTAAATTAATTGAACCACGATATTTGAATGGTTCAATGGTTCAAAGACAAACAATTAAGTAGTTATGAATTTTAATTACTCTTAACTGAGTTAAACTTTTAATAGTATCACTAGCATGAACTCAGGTTAATAATTACTCTCCTCCCAGGCGGTCCTAGTATTAAATCAAAAATATATATTTGCTCATTGTGCTTTAAAATGTCTGAAACGCGGAGAAATATATTTTTCAACTATGGTTTTTTTTCTCTTTATGTATCTGAATTCTGATACCCCCGATAGCCAAAGAACGGCCTCACCTTCGCATTTGTTTGCCTACACTTTTTTAATTCAGTTTTCCATTTGAATGGTTCATTTGAAGCGAGCACTAACACTAGTTAAGTGGAATATCTAATTTCTATATCGCCAATCATATACATGTTAAGAAAAACCGATTTACCTTTCCAATTTTTTTTAAATGTGTTTTTACTTTAATATGGATTTCTAAATTTCGTTTTAATAAAAGCTCAGATAAAAAATGCTTTGAACCTTGTATATTGAATTTTAAATGAATATAGATCCTTTCCAAATTATTTACGAAGGATTTGATTTAAAAAATCAGTTGCAAAATTTACATAATGCCATTTCCAAGTTATTAATTCACTTGGAGCTCAGCCACCCCCACGACGCGACGGAGGGTTGAACCTCCGATGTTATCACTTTTGATTTCCGTCTGCCTATAGGCCAATCATTAATATCATGTCAGAACTAATCTAATACAATCCGATCCGGTTATTTACACCCTACAACCTCCCACGTTTCGATGTTTATTGGTTACGGAATGAGTAACGACCATCCGCAAAATTTGAATTTAAAGGACAAGGGTGCTTGGAAGGAAAAAAGAAAAGGGAAGGGGTAAGGGTTTTAATAGCAGAGACGTCAAGAAAACATATTGCACGAGGCAACTCCTTAATTCTAAATAGTTAATATTCACCCCCGCGGGCCCTTTCAGGCCTTCCATGATAAAAAGCTGCATCAGGCAGTACCGGAAGTGTTGTTATTATTATTACAAGAAAACAAATATAAACACGCGTGATGGTCGCTAATCAAGGCAGACGAAGCAGCAGCAGGAGTAGGAGCAGGACGGAATTAACGCGAGGACGTGCCCAACTACCAACTGCCATTTATCTTGTAGTTTGCCTCGGCTACAAACTGGCTCAGAAACATTGCTGCAATCGTTTGCACAAATGCGAAAATTCATTCCCTTGACACTCAAGACCTTGGCATCTCTTGGCTAGAAGAAAATTAAAGATTTCATATCGGTGTCACTCGATATCTAGAATTTTTTTATTTTAAAAGTTTTAATAGAATAAAAAGACTTCAATACTAATTAGTAAAAAAAAACTTATCTCCAATGGAATCCCAATACAGTAATATACGAGTATTATACAAATAAATGAAATTTTGAATTGATGAAAAGGCATCCATGGATAATGAAAACCACAAATTCCGAATTAAACAAATACAAGAAATATTATATTGATGTTAATGGCAAACCTTAGTCAAGCAAATAAAGTACTGTCTCTGTTAAAGAAGACGAGAAGGAGGTTTCTTAGTTGACCCTTTTAAATAAGAACAAGGAGGTAAGATCTTCCGTAACATTCTAATATTTTTTTTTTTTGGCTTTTCGGCCTTTCTTGCCAAAAACCAATTTACAATACTAATTATTATTATTTTTTAATTTGTCTCTACCCCGGGGTCAGATTTTAGTCGGATTCGAACCCGGGTCCACTTGGTTATCAGGCTGACCCGCTACCCCTAGCCTAACCCGGCCGAACATTCTAATAAGTTGTTTTATTCAAAATTTATGGTTTTCATTATTGTTGGGCTTTCTTTTCAACAATTGACCATTGAAGTCTATCTATATTAATAAAAACACCTATATGTGAAGTTTCAACTTTCAAACTTGATCAGTTTATGGTACAGTCAAATAATTGTCATATCACTAAAATTTGTAGACAGCATACCGAGAGTCTTAAAAAAGTTTCACTTTTTCTTTTAATCTGAAATATTCAAACATACGATTACAAGCAAATAGAACATAATAAACTAACAAATTACGTTTTAGAAGAGAGTAGAGTCATCACTAAAAGATCAAATAAATGGAGATGAATTTATGGCAACAATAACGCATAAAATAATAATACACGTGAAAACCTCATTTGCAGAGAATATGTAGCTAGCTTTTTTTCGATCAAATTCTACGACTTTCCCGACCTCAAACACCCTCAGTTCCAACTATAGGGATTCGCTCGTTCTCTATCCTCTCGACTTGGTCAACCACTCTTTTGAATCATTCGGCAATGTCCTGAATTCCGCTTTGTTCTCTTAGATCTTCACCGTGGATGTTATCCAATTGGGATTTTTCTTGAATGGTCCTTATGATTTTCATCTCGTTTGTCCTCAGCATGACTATTTGTTGTTTTAGTTTTTGATTCGACATTAAAAAGGATTGATCGCACGGTGAATGTCTAGATATGATCATATAGATATATTTGACCATTGCTGAAACCTCTGTCTGCCAATGATTTTTTCGTCTATGATTACAAAATAGTGTCTGATACTATTCGTTGTCTTGAACTAAAAACATTTTTCTTTTGAATAATCTTTATACACATCCAGGTCATTTTATCCAAGAGTACCTACCAACTTACTACTACTCGTCACTTTGGAAGCAATACAATCTCTATTTATTCCCAAACTGTACACCGCGGCGCCCTGGAGAGCCTCTTCACAGGTGCGCCGCGAAGATTCATAATTAATTGTAGCAAGACGTTTGGCCTAACTAGGCAAAAAATAGATTGGTCGTGGTTTAAGTGCATACCTTCTAATCAAGTTAGCGTGGGATCAAGCCCGACTGGCTGAAAATATTTGATTGGCTATAATCTGATTCCTTCGGGGGAAGGCAATAGGAAACCACCCATGTGGAAAAATTTCCCCAGAAAAATTACAATGGAGAGGATATCTACTCTCCACTATCCGAGTAATCGCCGACGCTCGGAATCGAGTATGGAACTCGAAGAAGACAAAAAAACAAAATTAGAAGCTAAAAAATTTATTTTTCTCTTACTTACGATTAGACATACTTTTACATAGGGCATGGAAAAATTTTAATTGAAAAAAAAGTGCCGTAACTCGGAAAAATTTGGGAACCCCTGCTCACTACTATTCCTTGACTATTTTTTTTTTTTTTTTATTATTTGTTTTTAATTATTATTGGCTTTTTTTTAATGAAATCGAATGCAAGAAGGGGTGCACCAGTAAAGATGCAGCCCCTATGGATCTCGAAAGACCCTTGCATTACCGAAGAGAAGGGAAAGTTGATTAAGTTAGAGCGTGTAGACGTAGGTGTTTATGCATTCGGGTTTTGAAGGTTTGAAGATTATAAGTGCTGGGAAAGATGGAGGCTGGGAGAGAGTTCCAGTTCCTTGATGTCATGGGGATATATGTATTGGCGAATGAAGTGGTCCGGCACTTTTCTAATTTGACCACGAAAGAGTGTTGACTATAATGTTCTCTCTCTAAGATTGTGCTTGATGGACTTTGTTTTACATGAAAACAGGGTGACTTGTATATAATAATTATAATAAATGAAAATACGCTTTCTTATGTATAAATATTTTCATTCATTTACATCATTTCTATATTTTTGCTTTTCATTTCGTACTAACATTTGCATTTGTACTCTACAATTTTATAATTGCGTAATTATTTTTTAAGGCTTCATACCTTTGAAAGTAAAATAAATAAATAAATTTACAATTCACAAGAATATCTGGATAATTGATTTAAAAAATAGCTTTTCATCTCCTAAATTTTCCATGCTGATAAATATTAATGATAACTATAGCACGTTGACTAAAAAAATACTCGAAAAAATAGCTTTATATGCGACAAGAGGGTTTGGTTAGGTTATGAAGCAACCCAAGTCAGTCATAAATGAGGGTGAGTTTCTCTCCAATTCGGCAGTCATACAAATGTTTGAATAAAATCACAAATATACCTATATTGAACTGAAAGGGGATAAATTCTAAGGATCCCCTTTCATACAGGAATTTTTCTTTTGGACAGAGCATATTTTTTATAATTTTATAAATGTGGTCGTTTATTTCAGAACATAAAAAAGAAAAATTCATATCAATTTTTCTTTCCAACAATTCTAAATTTATCTTTATAATTTCTTAACTGTAAAAAAAATTTTTTAGAAAAAATACCGACTTCAAAAAAATTAAATGCAACAAATAAAATAATAAGAAATCAAAAATAAAATAAAATGCACTAAAAGGTATAAAATAATTATCTTATTTAGTTACAACTAAACGACAAAATTGTTACATAAAATTACTTTTTGAAGTCGGTGGCAAACATATACATTTGATGAATCGCACTCGACGAATCTTAATACGTTTTGCGGGTAATGAAGACGACATCGCGTAAGTTCACTTATATAGTTTTTTGGCACCGACTTCAAAAATTCATTTCATGTAATAATTTCATGGTTTAGTTGTAACTAAATAAGATAATTATTTTATACCTTTTAGTGCATTTTATTTTATTTTTGGTTTCTTATTATTTTTTTGTTGCATTTAATTTTTTTGAAGTCGCGCGGATTTTTTTTCTAAAAATTATTTTTATTTTCTCTTTTTAGTGATGTTATGAATAGTGACTTATGATAATACCTTGAATGCATCTCGTAAGAGAAAGATTCGTGCGAAGGAATCAAAAATTGATTATAAAATTCAATTCATAAATAGAGAAATTATCTTGAAACGTTAAGGGGTTTTAAATGAACGTTTTAAGATTGTTTTTTTTTATAAAATAATTTATTTATTATAATTTCGATTATTTGCACATAAGAATTGGAGATTTCAGTTATTTTTTCATTGATCATATTATCAAACTTAGCAAATTAATATGGCATTACCCCTAAGGTACGCCCTTTCCAATAAAAAAAGAATAATCAAAATCGGTCCATAAACAAAGAAGTTATACGTGAACATACATAACAAAAAAGGTCCGATGCCAATGAAATTTATACGGGACCAATCGGAAACTAATCTGAGTCCAATGCAAAAAAAATCATCGAAATCGGTTCACATGATAAAGAGAAATCGACAAACAAACATTATCAAAACTTGACCAAATTAATATGTGACTACCCCTAAGGCATCCTCTTTCCAATAAAAAAAGAATCATCGAAATCGGTCCATAAAGAAAGAAGTTATGCATGAACATACATAACAAAAAAAGGTCCAATACCAATGAAAAAACGGGACCAATCGGGTAGGAGACTGAACCCAACACAAAAAAAATCATCCAAATCGGTCCACATGGTAAAGAGAAATAAATTTTCAAACACAAAAAAAAACAGACATTCTGTTGAATTGAAAAAACTCCTTTTTTCAAAGTCGGTCAAAAAGGAAAAATATAATTATCTCTTTTTTTCCAAGTGAAGAATTTTAAATTTGTTTAATTTTTATCTTTCACA
Source organism: Forficula auricularia (assembly GCA_024734495.1). Lineage (NCBI taxonomy): Eukaryota > Metazoa > Arthropoda > Insecta > Dermaptera > Forficulidae > Forficula > Forficula auricularia. The sequence goes on from JALMQS010000127.1 coordinate 960,872, forward strand.
AAATTTTATTTTCAGTAAATGAATCTTTTAATAAATTTAACTAAAGGAACCATCTAAATGACTACTATACACATACCTTCTTTTATATTAAAATTAAACAAAACATTTAAATTGATTTTTTTGGCCTTGGAGATTTTACAATTTCAATTTTTTTTGGAATCCCCCTCTCCCCATTTTTTGCTAAGTTGAATTTCTCGTGGATAGTCATTCTCCTAAATAGCACCTTTGTTAAATTTGGCATAGTCTAATCAAAGGGTCTAGCAATAATTTTATTTTTATACCCTCTAGGGTGGTGCTTATTATTTGGATATTTTCTAAATTTTACGCTGACAGCGGCTCATATGGTTTGAATAAAAAAATATCCCACAAGTTTCAATTCTCTATCTCAATTTTAACCTGTTCCCCACAGCGATGCAAGTTTCCCATCTAAATAATATGAGGTTTTTGGCATTGAACGATCAATTTTTTATTCTCTCTAACTTATACTAACACTAAGATATAGCACTATTTTATCTAGGTCTAACTCCAAAATTAAGATAGCTAAAAATCTGTAAAAATTCTGAAAGATAGCTACTAACATAAGGATAAAGTCTACAGAGTTTTAATTTTTTGGGCGGAATAAAAAATTGATTGTTCAATTCCAAAAACCCCGTGTTATTTAAATGGGAAACTTGCATCGCTGTGCGGTAGTGCGGTACAGGTTAAAATTGAGATAGAGACTTGAAACTTGAGGGATATGTTTTTTATTTATTTCGAACCATATGAGCCTCTGTCATCGTAAAAATCCAAAAATACCCAAAATAAGGGCCACCCATCACACCACTCACGCCATCAATTTACTCAGCATTCACATCCATCCATCCATCCCTCCTTCCTGTCAAATAAGCTTGATGACACGCCTGTATGCGTGAGTTGAATAGGCATGCGATTGTCTATCGATGTATTAATATTAATTTTATTTTTCGCATCAAGTTGAATAATCATGGTTTTAAGTGGATGTTCTATATATAATGGGAAATTGAAAAGCGTGACAACAGTTAAGCAAAGAAAACAACAAAAAAACTTGAGACGTTTCGATCAAATTTTATTTGTCATTTTCTGTCACATAGCTAAGAACAAATATAATTATTACCTCATCTATTTATTAATTATTATTATCATTTTCGTCCATAATGTATATTATTGAGAGTTTATAACGGGAATTAAGGACACGTTTTTGTGTGATTTATTTTTATTTTTCAACCAACTTTTCGTCGACTTTGCCGACTTCTTCAGGGTTTCAAATAGTTACATCACACATTCGTCTAAAATACATTTTTTTTATCTCTGTTACCAATGTTCATCAGAAATTCAAAAATTCAAAAAAATTCAGCATATTCACATAAGAATAATTAGATAAAGAGTCTCAGAATCAATACAAACAGAATCAGACAACACAGTTTTAGAACAAGAGAGCGGAATCATTTTACTTATCCATTTTTACAGATTGAAATATCAAATTCATTCTGTTTGTATTGTTTCTGAGACTGTTTATCTAATTATTGTTTGTGTGAATGTTTTTTGAACTTTTGAATTTCTGATGGTCATTGGTAACAGAAATAAAAAAAAAATGTATTTTAGACGAATGTGTGATGTAACTATTTGAAACCTAGAATAAGTCATCAAAGTCGACAAAACGTTGGTTGAAAAATAAAAAAAATCACACAAAAACTTGTCCTTAATTCCAATTATAAACTCTCATTATTTATTAATATAACAATAATTCAAAATATTAATATACTATGGTACTAATAACTGACACCCGATTCAGGTACTTTAAGAAGTGGTTAGATCGTTGTAATGGTGACATAGGCTGCAAATGCAGTCGAGTCTACTAATACAACTTCATAGATATTGTGTTCCCTGAGAGAAAATTAATTGAATCTAAGCTATCCATGTATGAAATGTCCACGAGGCTGTCCATTCAGGAAAGCCGCTTCTTTTCCTCTTGCTAAATTAAACGGTTTCATTCGAATGTTAATTTCATCGCACTCAGTCTGGACATGTCATCCGATGTGAACTCTGACTGAATGGCCTCAAGGGCAGGTGTTAATTAAGCACATGTCCCTTCACTCGCCCTTCTGCTATCGTTCCAAGCCTGATAAGCTTGTTCGCAAAAGTTATCTTACATTAGAAAGCCCTTACAATTTACATTCATCCTTTTTACTTTCACTTATACAGAGTATCCGAGTGCTACTATCGGAAATACGTCAAGAATTCGCATTCGAATTTTCAGCGGTAATACACGTTTGGCGATCATCTCAATCCAATAATCCCATTTTCAGCCTTTGGACTATATGGTAGCTATAAATAAAAACTGTAAATCTTAGAACAATGAAATTTAAAACTTTAGTTTTAGCTCTCTGCTAGAAGCTCCACACCAAACAAAAATAACTGTGTTCTCTTACTTTAATGTATTTTTAGATTTTTCTTTATTTTATTTTAAACAATTAAAAAAGTCGTATTTTAAGTTTCAGAATACACCAAATTTTTTTTTGGATATTTTGAATCTTGAAAAATGTTCATTTTTTTTCTTTCAGAATATTAATATAGCTTAAGAAGTTTTGGATGAAATCACCTGGATAAGACAATTTTTAAAAGATAACTTCAATAGAATGTACGTTTCCAAACCTAATTCAAGAACCGTTTTAAGTTGTGTAGTTTTTAATTAAAAATGTCTAATCTATCTGATTTCTGACGAACCTACTATTTTAATAAACAACTTAAGCACCAAAGCATTAATTATTCAATTGGCTTAATTCTAATTAATTTTTAATTTCTCGAAAACCAAAACTCGAAATATCTAGAAAAATATTTATGATATCACAGAGTTATTATTAGTGATCTACTGTTCGACGTTAAATATGTATTAACAAATGTCGTCTAAGCCAAGTCCTAAAACCTTATTTCCGCAAAATACACAATTTTCAAACTTTCAATAAGCCTTCGTGATTAAATTAGAAACTATTATAACAAAACAAACGCATTCGCCAATTAGTTATCCCTAACACTTGTAGAGAGTGGAACTCGCATCTCCCTTCCCTCTTTCCGGCTACTTTAAATCTTCAGTCTTTCAAGAGCCGCATCCACAGACACCTTCAACTCCGGTCCAAACCCGGAAATTTCTTCTTTTTTTTCACGATGCAAGGGTCTACCCAGTACTACCCCTTGTATATTTACTTATAACTTATAACATGTCAGATTTGACGCAAAAATGTTACTACTTGTCACCGTTAGTTTAATACACTGGAGAGAGTCAGTATCTAATTATTTGTTTGTATAATTATTTATTAAAATAGATAATGGGAAGATTTTTCTAGAAATTTTTTAGTGCTCTAAAAATGGATCTTATTGTATTTAGTTAAAGTAGTTCATTGCGAAAAATGAACTTTAGAAGGGATCGTTTATAAGGTAGACCATGGTTGAGGATAGGGGGGGTAAGGGCCAGTTCCTCCCTACAAAACCAATTGCTCCCCCTCCCTAGAAAAATCGGAACTCCATTATTAAGAGGAATCACATTAAATTATTTCGTTACTTCCAAAATGTGTAAATTCTACTAAAAAGTTAGTTGATCTCTAATCGGATTACCGAAAAAGAAACCTTGTGGTGGCTAATTAGCTGACCGGCTGCCCCCTTCTAGGAAAATTCCCTAACTACGCCAATCGGGTAGACACCCCTCTTTCTACTTCACTGGATACAATTATATATTTTTTTGTTTTTAAATCATTAAAGAATGTCAAAAAAAGCATCTGAACTCCAGATGAACCTTAATCCATGATTAGACGAATATGTTTCTATATTTCAAACGTGTATTTAACTTGGGAATAATTTCCGTCTCTACCATTTATCTCTTATTATAACATTATAGCCCCCATCCAGTATATATCCGTTTGTTTCGTACTCCCCCTACATTCTATAATTTATATTCTAGACATTTCCCATGTCCAAAACATTTGTTTCTACCTGTATTACTTTCTTTTTAGAATGGAGAGGGATAAAAAAATAAATAAATGAAAAAACAATCATAAAATACAGACAGCATCAACCAGCAGACAAGGATAGGGAAACCTCTCTACGGGGCTACATGAGGGGGAAAAACGAGAAAAGGAATATTCAAACTCATTTATAATTGTCGCATGTGAAAAGAAAGAGTAGCTAGACATTTTTTCGGACATGTCACACATTTTTCGGATATATTATTTATCAAATGTTTAAAAAAACATAAGCTTATTTATTCAGAGCTAGTATATATACGTACAAGCAACAAACACAATTGTATATGTCACTCTCTTTAAATAACAACATATTCTGGTGGGTTTAGTTGCCACCACATGACTTTCTTACCTTGCATTAATAAAACAACCCAACATTAAAATAAAAAGAATTTAAGTTGATTAAATTCAAAGTAAATTTATAGACGAGTAATAAAAAATGCGTATCCAGGATATGATGATAAAAAATTGTAATTTTTGAGAAATAATGAAAAATGAATAGAAAACTACAAGTGTGTTTTTCAGGAAAAAAAACAACTGATGTAAAGGGATACTTTTTGGTTGGTCAATGTGAACAATTACTTTGTTCACAAAGAGAAACAAAGAAGTTGTCCTCTGCTTGATGCAAATAAACATACACACACATATATCGAGATGATATATTTATATGTGTGTATGTTTATTTGCTCCAAGCAGAGGACAACCTCTTTGTTTCTCTTTGTGAATCAACAACTCTGCTACTCTCGGTAAAACAAAAAACTTTTAAATTAATTACTTTGTTGTGATATCTTGAGCTGATAACTATACCCGAGGGGTTAACCGCGACCTAATATTGTGTACACCTCCTTCCACTTCCACTTTCATTTCCAAGTAGAAGACAATAAGATGAAGGGCCATTATCTAATGAATTCCAAAATAATTCTACATAATTCCAAAGACGTGTACACCTAATTCCAATCGCGGTTCACCCCTCGACTATACCTATAGCTTATTTAAAGTTTCTCTGCACTGCAGAGGGCTAGGAAAGTTTACTTTTCCTTCACTTGATATCTTTTTATTTTTCCTTTATTTGAAAAAGGTTTGGTTCTTATACGTTTGAACTTTCACTTTTGAGAAAAAAATTAACACCACTACCAAGTCCGATAGCTTTTTAAATGAATGAATTCACAAGTAGTAAGAAGCTTAGTGAAAAGTAAATGTAACTTGATTCCTTACAAAAGTAATTGTAAATTAAACAGTGTGTAGAATAAGTTCACATGTACCTCACATGTGTTGTTAAATACTATTAACTTATTTAATTAGAAATCAACTAATATTTGAAACATTTGTCGTGTAAGGATTCGAGCAAACAAATTTCGCCTAGTCAAATGAAAATTAAACAATTTGCGAAGATCCCGCTAGGCCAGACATCTCTTTGAGATTTATAGAATTAATAAATACATGTAATGTAATAGCGAATTTACCCCTCCTGACAACTTTTAGCAAAATGTTATCGGGAAAACAAACTCTATTCTACCATGAGAATAATATATTAACTTTCCCGAAAACTAGCGACTTTGATTTTTGCAAATGGTTAAAGATACTTGCAACTACAGAATTTATACAATCAGACAATGGAATTGTCCTCTTTAAATAAGAAAACAATACAATACATATCTAATATTAAGAAAGAATGAAGGAGCAGCTTCGTACCGTACCCTTGTTCCGTGCCTCGCCTCACTATCCCGAAAACAGCACACTTATATTTAATTCACTTTATTGCTATATAGGGTTTGTGTAGCGCGAGGGGCTGTAAAGGCAAGCAAGCCAGCTAACTATTTTATACATGCTCGAAAACGCTGTAAAACATTCCAAAAGCGAGCGTGAGGGCTAGCGAATTTATGTAAAATGGCGGTCATAGAGTAGAATGAAAGAAAAAGGAATAAGAAAGAAACAAGGGATCTCTTGGACGAGTTCCGGTCATCTTGTGCAATATTTATCCCTCATCTGTGCATCTTTAATAGAAACTAAGAAGTGTGTGTCCGTTTGCTTTCTTTTATTGTTCTCTCTAAAATTTATACAGGCAAGCGTTGCTCCAAGTCTTCGGGGATGAAGAACTTAAGACAAGTTCAATTGTTAACGAAGCTGAAAAAATATTAATGATTTTATTTTAATTATGTTACCTTTATTAATCGATAGGCAGTCTGTCTCTCGGACGGCCCTGTATTAAATTCTGTCGAGAAAATTTTGTATGCTCATTATGTATAAAAATGTCTGAAACGTGTAGAACAATAATTTTCATCCATGTTATTTTACATAAAGAGAAATAAATAGCTATTGACTGAGGGTTTGCGTCGCGAGGCCAGCCTCTTGAGGCAAATGCCTGGTCAGTCATTACATGCCTCGGCCAAGGCAAAAGTGCCAGTTGCCTCGTCTGAGGCTGCCTTGGCCCGATCCATCGGGGTGAAATGCTCAAAGGCGCCTCGGGTCGTTTCCTGCGTTCACTCAGGACGGTTCTGAGGCAAACGCCTGAGGCAGCCTCGCAGAGGCTGCTCGCTCAGTCAGTATTCGGTTAATGAGGTTGTTCTCTGCTTGTTGCAAATAAACAAATACTGTATAACAAATATCGTCAATATGTATTCAAGGGTGTCCCGAATCACAACGACAAACCGTGTATAACAGGAGATAGGCCAGTTTATTATGAAGGTCCAGAACATAAACATTTTTTTTAATAAAAGTCTCATAGATTTCGAGTAATAGGCATTTTTTGAAAATGGAGAAAATCGCTACCCTGCCCTAAATAATGAGATGTTGTAGATACAAATTTACCTATTTTATTATTCTAATTTTTGTTACGCCATCCTGAATAATCCTGCTATTGACCAGAATTCAAAATAAAACCATAAAAGTACTATATGTACTTTTGGAAAAAAAAATATTTTTTCCCGACATGTTTTAAAAAATTTTGATCAGCTAGCTTTTAATCATTTTTATTGTAAAAAAAGTCTAGTAAACTAGAATGACAAGTTATTTACAAAATTCGCCCATTTAGAAGAGATTTCAAAATGGTGCAGCACTTTTGTACTTCCTTCTTTAGAAAAATATATATATATATATATATATATATATATATATATATATATATATGTATATATTTTGTATTTTTTTGGCAAAATTAGCTAATTCAAAAACATATTTTGACAGTGCTAATTTATTTAATATGTTAATCAATTATGTCCAATCTTGGCTCTTTTCTAGTACTTTTAAAAAACATTGTTTTTTTTAGACGGTTTTCAGGTATTTTTGACCATTTTCTCAGAAAGTACTTTCGTTCAAAATTGAATATAATTATTAATAATTAATTGTTTCATATTTTAAAAATTAATATATTTCACAGGAGTTATTAGCGTTTTTTTTTCAATTAGGCTTTAAATAAACTACCCTTAAAAATGCAAATATTCTAATAAAAATTATTTGCTATAAAAGATAAAAGAAAATAACACACAGATATTAAATTTCAATAGATTTGATTAAATATTTAATGGGAAAAAAATAATGGATGAAATTGTATTTCCAATAATATATGAATTTACCAAATATTTTTTTCATTTCCATTTGTTAATTTTTTCACTTTTACCTTTACTTTCATTTTTTCCTTAACCTGGGGGGGCTTCAGCCCTTAGCCCCCCCCTCCCCACCCGCGGTTGCGCCACTGATATTTCCCCCTTCTTCATGCGTTCTTTATGTATGTTTTTAATTTTCCAGAGGATAAAAATCGCCTCTAAAACTAAAATCTACTTTTGAAACACATAATTCTAAAACTTTCCGGGGGGGGGGGCAGCCCCCAGGTACATGGCCCCTCCTCCAAAATGAAAGTCTGGAGCCGCCACTGTCTAGATGGGACTTTATAGTAAGAGGATTGGTTACTCTCTTTTGTCAAAGAAACCTCTCCTCAGAGGGTTAAAGTTGTCTTTTATGTATTGTGGTTTTATTTTAATAAGGTAATCAATTTTTTCGTGCATGAGTTAGAGAGAATGTGTGTTGTATTTTTTTGCATTAGAATGTTTCCTCTGAAATAAGTGGATCAAAAACAGCAGCGGAAGGACCACCTGGGCCCAAAAGGGCGCCTCTGGGCTGAGGGGCCCATTCCCTGCACTCTCGTCCTTTGTGCTCGAGACAGCACCAAGATTACACGTGACGCACCACAAGCCGTTAAATAAAATATGTACGCTACCCCTCGGCCTCAGTAAGGTGCAATCCTGACAGGATTGCGATTTGAAAAATAATTCTTTTGGAAATTCACTTCCAGAACAAGAAATCGTTCTAGAATAACATTTCGATTATGGAATTATATTAAAGGTCAAATTTGATATACTCTCACCGCCACATTAGATACAAAAATATCTTTAAACTGATCCCTTTAGAGTCTTCCTCACTTATTTTAATGAAAAATTAAATTTTAAATTGAGAGGTAATGTAAGATAGCACAAGGATAAAGAAAAAATTATCTAATAAATTAGACTCATTGGACAGCGTCATTTTTTTCTCATTCTAAAACTGACGTTTCCTAAGATCTTCCCTCCATCTTCAGGGTTAAAAAGAGGTCAATGAGGGAAACATGCAAAATACTTCCCTCTTCTCTCTCCTTCAGCAGTGCTAAAAAATTTGTCCTTTCTCAATAAGGCACTAATAGAATTTTTCCTTAAAATTTGACCTTCATCAAAACAATGATTTCATAAAATATTCATACAATTTTTAATTTCAGGGAAAATAAATACATTTAACCTGATAAAATTAAAATTAGGTACTAGAAATGTTGCATAAATATAAAAAAAAGACTCAAAATGTGTATATACCTATTTCTAGCCTTCGATATAGTCTGACACAAAAATCTTCTTGCCAAACTGACCTCCATCGGCCTTGCGCCGAAGCCGAAACTCTGCAAGTTGTTCGAAAGTTTTCTTTCAGACCGTAGTATTAAGGTTGTCATCGATGGAATATCATCTTCCTCCTACCATACCAACGTTGGAGTTCGTCAGGGATCGGTTATCTCCTCTACGCTCTTTCTTATCTATATCAACGACCTTCTAAACTTGCCCTCCAACCCGGTACTATGTTACGCAGATGACAGCACCCTACATAACGCCCCTGCATCGCATAAAAACCAGGCAGACATTGCCTCCTCAATTAACTTAGACTTATGCAGACTTAAAAACTGGGGATCCCAAACTTAGTGTTGACTTATTTCTAGACACGTCGATAGAAACCTCACAAACACATGATTCGATTCAAACTCAAGGAATTCAAGGATAAAATTTGAAAGCTAGGCGTCACACTAAGGTCTCACCTTTCTTGTAATGACCATATCTCAACCAGTGCTAAAGCTGCAGCGCTCAACCTTGCTCTCCTATTTAGATTTAGATTAGTGGGTCACTAGAAGGCTAGAAATGCAAAAACTGGGTGCGTGGGTGGAATGGGGGTAGGGTAAAGAGTGAGGCGAAGTAGGGTGGGGGTGCAGTGGGCGGTGCGTAGTCCAGGGGGCGGTGCGTAGTCCAGGGGGCATTGCGGGGATAGGGGCTAGGCGGGGGTGTGGTGCTCAGGGTTAAAGGGCACGGGGTGGGGTCCGGGGTGGATGGGGTGTGGTGTGGGGGCGGGGGTTGGGAACGGGCGCATGGTGCGGTGGGGGTGCTGGAGGAGTTGGGGGGTTAGTGGGTTAGGGTGCGGAATGGAGTTTTGGGGTGGTGGTGTGGAGGCGGGGGTTGGGCATGGTGCGGGGGGTGGGGGTGCTGTGTTGGTTTTGGGGGAGTGGTGGGTGGGAGTGGGGGGTTAGGGTGGGGTTTGAGGGATGGGGGTCCAGGGGGCGTGTCCCCTGGCTAGCAAAAGAGCCGCCGAAGGCGGGCCTTGCATCTTTTTTATATATTTTTGTTAGAACAACTGAGACAGGTTTAAAAAGAGAGATGATAGACTCAGGTGAGGGCTGGATATTTGTTTTAAGAATAAATAATATTTCTTTAATTTATTTTACGAAACTGACGAACTCCCGAAATAACGAAACTTGAATAAAATTCTCAACTTCCCTTTCCTTAATTAAAAATTGATTTTTTCCAAAAGGTAAAGGAAGCATCACTCGTTTTTCTTGTTTTCTCTAGCAATCCGTTTCTAATTTTATTAAAATATTTATCTTGATTAAAAATATACCAAAGTTTATCGTATATTTCTTGTCTCCGGAGCAATAACTAGACCATGTTAATTTTGAGAATAGATTAATTTTTATGACATGGGGAAATCTTAAGGGATTGAGTAAGCGACAGAAAGGAAGGGCTGCCTGAGCGAATAACTTGAGTAAATATTAAATGGCAAGAGAAAGGAATTAAACAAAGAGGTATGTTTATTTTAATTAATTTTATTTAATGCTCCGGGTCCTTTATACTCTTACAATTTGTATTTTCATCTTGACTGATCAATGCAAATGAAAAGCCTGGGAGAGAAAAGCCAAGGGGTGCAGGCAACCCTTTTCTTTCGGGCCGTATTGTGCCAACTAATATCAACTGCCGGGTCATTTCTCATCGGGCCACCCCTTATTTCACACCATTGTGTTTCTTAATCTTAGCCTTTTTCCCTCTCAACCTCAATTAAATCTCCTCTTCAACAGGATGGACCGCCTTCTTTTATATATATTATATACGTTAGCATCACACGCGTCTATTATTCTTTTTACTTATCACAATCTTTATCTATTATTTTTATATTTACCCAGTTCTTTCTTCACTCTACTCCGTCTTGTTTCCCCTTTGATCATATTTCTTTCTGTCTTTGGTATTTATACTATTTTTCTTCTTCCCCCTTCGGAACGCTGTAGAAAATGACTATGGTGAGGACTAGAAGGGCAATAGTTACTTTTTCTGCCGGAAGATTGCGTCCGAGAGTGATGACTCAGGTACGGTGGTTAGACATTGGTCTCTGAAATGGTCAATTGTTTTTTTTTTTTTTTTTTTTGAGAAATGCAATGAAAGAGGGAATAGAGAGCGAGAATAGGTAAAAGGCCATTCAATCGTAGCAGGGGAGAATGCTTGTGCTTGTGACAAGGCACAATCAATTTCCAATTGACCATCATCAAGTTGCCAGTTGGGGGAAATGTTGCTAGAAATGGCTCACAGGTCATCTGTCTTGGACATCTTCAAAGAAAAAGATATCCTTCCATTACTTTTCGACATCATTTAATCAGTAAATTATAAAGTGAAGTGAATTGAGATTAATTCTTTTTATAAACTATAGCTATAGGAATAGAGATAAGTGCGAAAAATCAAGATCACGGAGTAGTAACTAGATTGCCTCAAAATCTAGGTTTATGTTAACTGTCAATTAATCAACTTTATTAACAGATTGTGTCATAAAACAGTGACAGTTGGTGTAGTTCTATATTATACGTTACAGTACATCGAATTCTATAGAAATTTTTTCTATTGTGTTTAGAAATTATTGAAAAGAGGAGAACAGTTATTTTCAAGTATGAGACGTAGATAGTTCATTCTGGTTTAAGGACGTACTCAGCTTTTTGGCTAGGGGAGAGAGGGGCAGGATCAAGAGGAAACTACTGATTTCAATTAAATTAACTTCAAAGTATTAAATTAATATAAAAAAGAAAATTAATAAAATCCGTTTTTTTATTAGTTAATTTTCACTAAGTATTTATTTTCTAAGATTCTTCCAAAACTTAAGTGACTTGTAGAATTTATTTTTTATAAATTAAAGGGTTTGTTCAGTCAAATAAATAAATAGAGTAATTTTAGACAACTAACATTATTTATTAGATAGATTTACTATACTATTTGTATTTATAGATTTATGGTTTAAATTAAAGTTTTTAAGAATTATTTTTGCATCTAGGAGTGGGGAGGACATTAACCCCCTTGGCCATACCTGGTTAAGCCCATGGTCTGGTTTCGAAATGTTTCTATTTTCAAATTGAAGAATTTATCAAATTTTCAGATTTCTAGCTTCAGAACTTTCGGTTCAAAAATGCAAAAAATCAGAAGAAATCAAATTGTCATAAGGGAATCTATCCATTGAGAATTGTTCTAGATAATGATTCGAAATTTAGCACTCAAATAAAGTTAATTTTACCGATAGTATTGGAATTTAATTTCACTGAATAAAATCACTAGAGTGTCATCTACTAAATTCGGTTAATATGGATCATTTTTATTAAATGTCAGAAAAGAGTTGTATACACTTCATTGGCATTTAAACCCACGTGCCAAAAAGTAATCCGGACCAAAAGCTGCACCTTCCTAGTAAACCCATCTGACATGAGTGAAAAATTTTCAGTCATAGATTTAAGTCTTAAAAATTTCACGCTCTATTGATTCTTAATTAGATAGCCAAGATTATCTTGAAAATTGGTAATTGTTTAGAATTTTGAAAATTTTCAAAATTAGAAGGGGATTGGAATAGCTATTGACTAGGTATTCCCGAAATGAAATTAAAAGTTAATTTTGGCGATAGTAGTAGAATCTCGATTTTAATTAAGATATACGAGGGTGTCTTCTACTGAATCAAAGGGCAGCGAATCGCTTTTTTCTCACTTGGGTTTTATTTTTCGAAGGATAAAACAAAACCCTTCTGACATGTAATTAGGATTTAGTAAAATTCACCTTATTAATGATTTTTTTAATTTAGTACATAGGATTGTATTAATAAACTGCAACTATGAATTTTCTAGTCTCAAACCGTTGGCTGACATAAATTTTCTTAATCATAAAATTTGCAGACAGCTTCTTGAAATAGTATATTTTTTATCCAATTTTACCTGAAAATATCAATGATGTTTAGATCCATTTTGTAATAAATATATTGCCAAGTAGAGAGATTATAGAAGGTAAGTTTTTCATTTTTAATGTAAAGGAATAAAATTTTCTTTTTTGAGAGATAATGCACTTACGGGAAATTTTTTTTTTTTTTCAAAGTATCTGTACAATGTACTTGTACATCTATAATCCGAAAAAAGCGATAAAAAAAGAAAAAGAAAACTCGGGCTAAAAATAAAAAATACTTTTCATGTCTTTTTAGAGTAGCTTATAAAGGGTTTTATATTTATATTTTGATGGTCCTTTTTATACAAGGGTGCATATTTAAAGATATTTTTACTATAAAGCGCTCTTTTTTTAAGCCTATCATAAAAAATATAAATTTAATCAATGAAATTTTCAATAAATTTATCTTTAAATATACAGGTACTTACGTATTAACGCCACCTCAGCTAGATTTGGCAATTTTTTAAATTTCGCCAATCTAAACTATTCAAGTTGTTTGCAAGGTTTGTTTGAGAACGCATTTTTTATCTAATCAAACCGAGATCATAAACCGAACCTATTCAAGTTGTTTTTTGACAGAGGGGAACTGATTTATTCTATTTTATGATTCATCTCAAAAATTTTCGGTGTAGATTGGCGAAATTTAAAAACCGCCAAATCTAGCTGAGGTGGCGTTAATACGTAAGTAACAATATAAATTATGTTTTTTAAATTATTTCAATTTAAAAATACTCTCCTAGTAAATGTAGACTGACTTTGAGAATAATAAAGTAATATAATTTATTGATTTTCTGGTTAATAATTTGTCATTTGGCATTTTTAAGTCTAAATCAAAACTAGACTTATTTCTAGAACAAGTTACAATGTGATCGACTTTAACTAACCGCAACTCCCAATCAGATAATTTCAACCAACAGGTTGAATCGGGGGTTGCGGTTCTATCTGGCAAATTTCCATATTTGTGGACATTTCTTACTTGTTTGGGCTCACAATGTATAATTAATTAATGGCCTCACTGTGTGATATATTTTTACTTTGCTGTCTTATGGCAGCTTTCTTGCTTTATAATAGTAAAGATCCTCAATGAGGCTTTCCTTGAATTAACATCCTTTCTTAAAAACAAATTTCTATTATGGAGTCTTACTCACGGCCAATTCAATGAAATTACTAGTTTTAAATTATTCAATAAATTAAATTACACAATGCGCTTGGGAAACTCTAGTATTAAATTCACTCAAATTTTTTTAAGTTTTATTTTAATTATTGTGTATAAGGAGTAGTAAAGGAAAGATTAAGAATCGTACAAGAAAAAGTGGTGTTTTTGCTTCTTTTTTCGGAATAATAAAAAAACCTTGGTATAGTGAGTATTAAAAAAGTTTATAATTAAATATCTACGAGTTAGTTTGTCCGTTCATGATTAAGTTACCTTAGCTTAGTAGTCTCCAAAGTGGTCAATATTGACCTCCCAGAGATCGATATAATATGGTTAGAGTTCGAAAGAAAAAACATAAGACATCATTGTACGGATAATATTTATTTTGTCCAATAGTTTCTAATAACGACAATATTTTGTCCTACTCTACTGCTAAGTCGCGAATTAAAAAATGAACTAGATTATGCTGATATAAAAATTTCAACTAGAAGCTTACATAAGAGTCATTTTTTGCTCGTATTATAATGGTCAGTGAAGAAGCGCATGCTCAAAGAAATTTAGCTCATAAACCAGTAATATGATAACAAAATTTAATATTTAACTGTTTCATGTTGAGATTAAGAACTAAATAAAACTAAAAATTAAGAATGGAGGGTTGCCAAAAAATTAAAATTATAAAATTTTAAAGCCAAGAAAGAGGAAACTTACTACTAGGGCGAGGCCAGGCCCACAGGTGTAGGAATATAGAAATATACGAGGGTCAACGGCGAATGGAATTAGGTGTAGACGTCTTTGGAATTATGTTGAATTATTTTGGAATTCAATTGATAATGCCCCTTCATCTTTAGTCTTCTATTTGGAAATGAAAGTTGAAGTGGAAGTAGGTGTACACGATATTAGGTCGCGGTTCACCCCTCAGAAATATGTATCACCTTATTTTTCTGTTGTGATTATGACACCTTAATTTAAATTTAGTTCAGACAAATTATGCAATTTTTTTTTTTGGGGGGGGGGGGGTGGAATGCTCAACATTTTTGAAAAAAATCTATCCACATATTGATTTAGAAATATTATAAAAATGTAATTTTAATTAAAATTTTAGTGATTATTATAAATGATATTTTGTCTACCTATTTAGTAGATCTGAGGGCATAAGTAGGTAAGTTCGTCCGTGTACCAAACCTTCATTGGCAAATCGTTCAAAATGCATTTGGGCCAAATTTTTCTTGCATGTATGGTTAGTAAGGTTAAAAAAAAAAACTTTAAAAATACCTTCGTTTTTGCAAATTTATTTTTGACGTGGGTATTATCATTTTTTTTAATGTGTATCTAATGAATCAAATTCTATAACAAAAACATGATTCTTTATTTCATTTAATATTTTTTTCGAATGTTTTGGTTGATTTGAAAAGAAAAAAAAACTTTTTAAATGAAAGGGCTAGCCAGCCTGCGCGAGGTCATTTCCATGTCGAAGGGCCGTCTCCATTGTTTGAAGGCTTGACCCGTTAAGTCCGTCAAGCTCTAACCTCTTGACCAGGGGCCAACAAAAGGAGCCCGTAGGGCTAGCTCTCGTTCGTTTGTCCGTTTGTCAGGGACGTTTCGACCAAATTCAATCTGTAGACAATACTACAGAATAGGCACCTCCACCCTCGGATCCGCATCGATGCTGCAGTGGTCAAATATTCATAACTAAGGCTTTTTTTTTAACCCAATGCTATTGAAAAAGCAACAAAATACGGTAATCCACTTGAAAACGCGAGGTATAAAAAACAATGACTTGTTTTTTTTTTTTGTTTTTTTTTTATTTCAATTTAAACTTTCTCAAAAAAATAAATAAATACAAAATTAATAATAAACTAAAAAAAGAGAGACTACCAGGCATTATAAAGTTGATAATTTCATTCGAATATTCTCATTTGATAAACGTGTATTTACTAACTAGTAGACCAAAGAAAATATGGAAAGAAAGCTACGACCCCGAAATTGGATAGACATGGTTCTATTTAAAAGATTAAGAAGAAGAAAACGAATATGCTACGACACCAACCAAACTATCGCCCCGCCTCTAAGTGTATTTTAACCTTTCTCTGATTGGCTAAATACCGTCTATATTCTGTCTTTTAGTTGAATATGAATTTTTTTTCTTTAAAGTTAAAACTAATAAGATAAGAGCAATAAAAAGGGGCTGGCAAAGGGCTCTGAACAAGGCGGAACCAACTAAGCTATCCTCCAATAAGGAGAAGGAGGATTAGAAATGGCGTTTCTTCCAATTAACCAATGAAGAATTGGGTATTTATTTATTTATTTTTATTTCAAATTAGAGATTAAGCTTTTTCATCGGTACGCGCACTCTCAAAAATTTAATTTTAATTATCGAACTAAATCGCATCCATATTATTTAAGTATATAAGTATATTAGCAGGTATTTAGAGAGGAAAATATAAAATCAAACAATTCTCATTGATTTGCACAACGTTTAGTCAATTTTATTTAGAAAGAATTTAATTTTCTAGGCCAGAATCTAGTATTTTAGTAGAGAATATTTTTATATTGCGTATCAGAGGGATTCATATATGTACTGTGAAGAGAATTAGGGACAATTGATTTAATTTGGAAATATGTGCATGTGCACATCTGTTTATAGTCTTGGAATTAAATTATAATCATTGAGGTATGTTTTATGTTATATCCTTTGTTGATTGAGTGTGAAAGAGAGAGAAAATGATGACACTTATATACCTACCTATATATGTAATCTCTCTTTTTTGCTTTTTTAGACGACTGATCAAACTTAAATAAAATTGACGAAACGTTGCGCAAATAGATGAGAATTGTTTGATTTCTACTTTCCTGTCCAATTATCTGCTAATATACTTAATTCATTTAATTTTAATTTTGTCAGCGGACGATGTTTACCGGTAAATTATAAATTATTGTGTCGTTTAACGCTATAAAATGAACAATTGAACTTAAAAAGTAGAAAAATATGATTAAATTTTGAAAATGTTTCTTCCTTGGCTTTGCAAAATCATTAATAAAATGTGTGCTATTCATTCATGCTGCTTCTTTATGCGCTCACTACACAAGGGCGTATCTACCGCCGTATCGGTCATATCAATGATACGGGGCCCCTGAGAACAGGGACCCTGACGTGTGTAAGCAAATATTTATGAAATGTTATCCAAATCGGGTAGAAGGGCCCTCAGACAAATGTTGATACAGGGCCCGTTTAGGACAAGCTACGCCACTATCAATATATAATAATATTATTGTCTCAGTGCTACCATTTTTGTTGTTCTAAAGTTCCTTAACTTTCTTATAATATACAACGATTACGTTACATCAGTAACAAAAGGAAAACATCATTTAAATTGTTTTATTATTATTTTGTTATTATTAATGACATTTGAAATAAAATTGCTTTTCAAATATTATTTATGGGTAGGTAGTAAACATTGAATATGTAAAAAAACCTGTCCGATCCGAAAGGGGCATATGGGTATGCCAATGACATTACCAAAAATCTTTAATAATATGTTATTCATAAAAATAAAAATATTAGGTATTGTAATTTAAAATGCACGTTTTTTGTACTCAATTTCTCCAAAATCTAGCATATTTTTAAAATGTGACAACACCGTCATCAGCGGCGGTATGTTATATTTGGAAGCTATAAAACTAGCATGATGTTGATATTTTGACGAAAAATTAAATATCTCATATTTTAAGGGTTCCTCGCCAGAAATAAATATAAGCGCTCTAGGGTTGCTCGCTCTACAAAAGGTTGAGAAACAATGTTGTAGACCATGAAACCCAAAGCTGAAGCATTTATTATTCCAAAATGTCAACCAAAATCCTACATCTCAAATTAAATTAAATCTATGGAGGCTATGCTTTTTTTATTACGAAAATAATTATTTTTCCTAGTAAAGTGAATATTAAAACATTTGTCCTGCTTGGGTCTAAATCCTTCGGGCTATTCATATTTGACTTGACAGATGCCAATATCAGGATGCATCAATGCATCAAACAATTATTGACAAGAATAAGGCTCGATCATTATTGGATGGAAGGGCTGACGTTGCATTCATCTGCTAAACCTCTCCTCTGTCTGAACGAACTGGGGGACAAACGGACAAACCAGGGGGAATAAAAAAAAAATCAACCGATCATGGAATATTAAAATAACCGATAAATATAAATGCTTTTCTAAATTTCATGTGGGATTTGATTTAATTAATCCTGTGGCAGATTTGGATTAGGCAGACAGGGGAGGGGAATAGGTGGCAGAGTTGAAAATATTTAATTTAATAAAATTAATAATGATATTCAAAAAATATAATTCCATTGCATTCTGTCAATAAAAAAATATTTTTCCAAATAGCTACAGGATTCATCAGGAAAACAGATTATTCGTAAAGCATTGATTGGCAGTAAATTAAAAGATGAAGGTAATTATGATGTGTATAGAATGACTTTTATGTTTGAAATATTAGTAGCCAGCTTCAACCCCCATATCATCTCCAGAGGGATGCGCGCAACACGACTGAGAAGAACCTGTGAATATGTCATCAGAACATACGGTGTCTGTGCCACGGACCTTTGTAAGCCCTAAGTACCGGTTACCAAAAGTTAAGAATTATGTACCGCGGTTAGTTCTTAGTTGGTTATCGTGGATCTAGAATGTGTGCTGCATTTAATATTTTACAGCCTTAACGTTTTCAGGCTAGTTATGTTGACAAAGCAGCGTATACTACAATCTCAATTACACTTGAGTAATCCTGAAGGGTAATTGAGATTGTAGTATCTCTTCAATAATAGTAAAAATATATAAATGGTAGTGAATATACATGATATTTTTATATTTATCATTGAAAATCTAATATCACTTTATTTATAACCATGTTTTATTTCTCTGGCCAACCGCATGCGGCCCGGAACTGAGATGAGTGTAGCCAAACATAAAATCATAAACTTCCTTAAAACATTGAAATTTATCAATATGTAGAGACATATTTATTCCCTTTTTTCGAAATATGAATGTACATTGTACATTTTTGTACAATACGTGAAGATTTTTTCAAGAATAAAATTCACTAAAAATAATGAAGTTTCCAATATTTAAAAATTCTTCTTCTTCTCATATATTTTCATTTTCTAAAATATTTATTATTTCAGTAATTTATATGCTATGACACTAACCAAGTCTATAGTTATATTTTTCTAGTACAAGGAGACAAGGAATTGGGGTTTCTAGAACAAAATCACAATTAATTGATAATTTCTCTCCTGGAAACTGGAAACTTGTCAGGACTTGTCTTTTAGATCTTTGCACGTACTTACATGTCAATAGATAATAGATAGTCATGGATTATTATATCCGTGACCCTTTTAAAAATTAAATTATCATTCCTCATATCCTTCTTTAATCCTATTCGATTTAAACCAGGGCTGTCCAACCCGTGGTCCAATATAAAGTCATAAAATTAGTTAAAACATTGAGATTTATATGTAGATACTGGAAAACACACAACAATTTGGCCTGATTATTATTTTCTCGAAAATAAGGAATTTGAAAATCTACTGTGAAGTTTTCGAAAAATAAAAGTGCAAATTTTAAATAGTTTTTAAGGAATTTGGTGTTGGTACTTGGTGAAACATTTTTTAAAATTATTGGATAAAAAATACTTGGTAGGTTTCACATTAAGACATAAAAATAAAACGTATTTATTTTTGTAGAGTATATATATATCGAGATTAAAGACTCTACAAAAATAAATTTGTTCTATTTTTATATCTTAATGTGAAACCTACCAAGTATCTTTTTATCCAATAATCGCAAATTTTAAATTTTGAATCTGAAACTAGATTTCAAGATTTACGAAAAAGTAATCATTATTTTGGTCTATTTTCGACTCCAATTCCATTAGAAATAAATTTTCTTCTTGTAAACTTTCTGATTGAATGTTCTAGAACAACAAGTAAATACCGATCTGACAGAAAAATTGAATAGTGTCACATTATTCGAATTTTATATTAATTATCTATCCAGGAAAAAATATAAACAAATACCAATACATAATATCACTTTCTGTAAGTATTTAGGTATGTATTTACATTCGAGAAGCTATTTTCAAGTATAAAATTTACAAAAAGTAAAATTAGAAGCTCACTATATGAACTAAAAAATATAAAGTTCTTATTTCTAAATTATTAACTATCTTTTTTGAATAATAAATATCAATAGAATTATAATATTTTATCCACGGTCCGAGACAATTTTTTTTCTTCAAATGTAGCCGGTGTAAGCCCTCTCCTAGTTAATTAAACTATATTCAAACGCCTCACAATCGATCACAATCTCTAATTTAATTATGTGTATTGTCTATACCTTTAAATTATATGAAAGGAGGACTAAGACTAGTTTTTGTTAGAGGCTTGTAATTTTAAAGGATGTTAAAACTATGAAATTAAAAATCTAAATTTTTGAGTTAGGGAAAGAAAATCTCTTTAATGGATGGTTCAAAGTTGTTCTGCTAAATAATGAGAGAATATTAAAACTTGTTGCCAACAGTTAAATGTAATTGGTGAAAACCATGATAAGAGGCGACATCTCTTCACAGTATATTCGAATTAATAATTGCATATAATGGAATAAGGAATTCACCCCTTGTGACATCTGGCGGCAGAAAGTTATCAGGGAAACAATTTCTACCATAAGAGCAATGAATTTATTTTCCCCTTAAGTAGCCATCCTGATAACTTGAATTTTTGGGAATGTAGGTAATGAGTAAGGAACACACTTGCTCAGATATATAATAGTGCCTGGAGCACCAAGCGATGCTCGGTAACTTTTTGCCTCTAAATA
Source organism: Forficula auricularia (assembly GCA_024734495.1). Lineage (NCBI taxonomy): Eukaryota > Metazoa > Arthropoda > Insecta > Dermaptera > Forficulidae > Forficula > Forficula auricularia. Next base: position 981,716 of record JALMQS010000127.1, read on the forward strand.
TCTTCAAGGCTCTGCGACTTACCGAAGACGAGATATGAATGATTAAAATATTTATTTTACGACACTCCTAATTTACAACCCATTCCTTTATTTCAATCAGATTAAAATCTATACACGAATAATAACTCATGACAATTGATAAGTATACCAATTTTAAACAAAATCATTAGTGCAGTTTTTGAGCAAATAGAAAAAAAAATCTTTCATGTAAATGTCTACTACCGGTGTTCCGATTTCAAGCAAAAGCTTGCTGTACCTCTTCTAGCCTATAGGGGGTAGTGATCAGACGTGGGCTCCCTATACTATCACATTAGAATAGAAAAACGAATGAGTTAGTGATTGTACCTCTTCTAGCCTTTATCGACCTTAAGTTTCGAATTTCGTAGCTCTGAGATTTATGGTTGCGAAACGCAAGAGGGGGGTACATTCTTACATACGTAAACATCAACTTCCGGTACTTCTATTTTACCCAAAATCTTGTGGTAGGTACTTCTTGTAGCCTCTAGATAGTTTATGTTTCAAATTTCAAGGCTCTGCTACTTACCAAAGACGAGATATGAACGATTAAAATATTTATTTTGCGACATAACTACTTTACATCCTTTCCTTTATTTCAATCGGATTAAAATTTATACACAACTAATAACTCATGACACTTGATAAGTACACCAATTTTTAGCGTAAATCGAGACCCGTTTTCGAGAAACAGATTCTATATATAAATATATATACATATACAAGAATTGCTCATTTAATAATATAAGATAAGATAAGATTTATAAAGAAAAATCGAAAGAACAAGATCTGGTAAATCTTTATCGAGTTCAAATTACCTTTAATGAGAAAAATCGACGCCTGCAACTCTTAGGGTAGGCATTCAGTGAACAGAGGTGCTAAATATATTGTATAGCTGCCAGGGATTAACGACAAGTCTTATAACTTCCAAAATACTTAAAATATCAAATTCCTTCACAATTTTCATTAATAAAGAGAGATAAAGGAAAGAAAAATTTTCTTTACTTTATTTAATATGTATTCTCTCTTAACAAAAAAAAAAGAATGAAATTCGTCCAATTTTTTCATTAATTTAAATTTATCCATTTCTAGTTAAAAAATTACCTAAAATTATAGCCATGCCTATTTATGAATTTCTCGTAATCCCTGACAATTATGCAATAAAATTAGCATCTCTGCTCACCGAATGCCTACTCTACAAATTCAGGCGTTCATTTATCTCATTAAAAATATCATATTGGAATAATTCACCCAAGTTGAGAATAATATTTTCTCAAATCCTAAAAATTATGAAGACACCTACATAATTTTGAAAAGGTATAGGTACTTTTACTCTTTAAAATATACTTTCTATTTCAGTTTATTTCGATTTTCAATCCAAAATATTGTCAAAAACGATTTAAATCATAAATAGCTTAATGTTTTGGAAGGGAAGCGACTTCATACTTCATGGGATTGTTTATTTATAGGCATTTAGACCTTATATATGGCCGCTTATATGAGATTGAGATTGTATATCAGAAGGAAATGGAGGTGGGGGAAGGGCTTGAGCAAGTAGCTAATTTCCTGACTGACGTCGGCAAGATTTGAATCGGCCAAGTTACTGGTGGATGGGTCGGGGTTCGAATTCAAAGCCCACGGCTTATTCGACCACAACGTCTAAAGGATATTAAAAGCTTCTTTACGAGGTCGCACAATGGCGAGCCACCAAATACCATTGTTTTTAATTGTCCCCCTGGAATCTTGAAAATAAAGTCACTTTTTATGATTTCATACTAAATATGTAAGTAGAAATGAAATTCTATATAATCGGGGACATAGGATTATTAGAAAATCCTTTTTCGAATTCATTAACATTCTTTCTTTTATTATTATTCAAAACATAAACATAATCAAAAATTCTTCAGAGAAATTGAAATTAATATTCAATCGTGGCTACGATATAAGAACATTTCACCTCTATGTTACTCTATTCCCAACTTCAATCTCTAATATTATAGCAGTAATCAAATAAAATGAGTCGATTGCTAAATAAACTAAACTTATAGATTATCATAGAGGCCTTTTCAATTTCAAATAAAAAAAAAAAAGAAATGGAAGAAAATGTGAAAAATTTTTCAAGACTTATTACGATCATTTTAATTAAGAACTCGTAATCTCATTAAAAACATTTATTTAACAACAATATCAACATATAAATATAAATATAAACAATAGAACGATTAACAATACATCAAGTAAGCTTTGTACGCATCAATTCTCCCCTCCTTAGAACGCGGACGCAGCTTCCCACAGGATCATTCTTCTTTCTTCCTAGGTTTAAAATAACTCGAATGATATTTAACTAACCTTCCCCTTTCTTGACTATTTTCAATAATTTTTGCTCCATCCATCGATTCTTCTAAATATAATTTTATTTGATGAAGTAACTCTTCTTTATTTTGATTTACTTTCATCTGCCCAGCATCTAGTTTCTCCTCTTCCATTATATTCAACTCATCCTCCTTGACTTCCTTCAACCAGTACGGAATTAAATCATCTTCATTAGTTAATGCCCTTCTACTTTCCTCTATTTCTAATTCCATTGATGGACTAATGATTTCCGAAAATTTATTCACACCACAAATAATATGACTACCGATCTCACTTTCTATTCCTACTTTCTTAGGGAATCCTACTGCTTTTTGGACAAGGAACTCCCTTTTTCCTTGCCCCTCCACTCGTTTCCCTTCTTGAAGCAAGTGTCTTCCCCATGTCCTTCCCGCCTACAGAATCCACAAAAACGTCTATCCTGAATGCAACTTCTATCCTGAGTGGGACTCGTCTTCTCTTCTTTATCCACATCCTTTAAATCCCTTTCTATTTCTTCTACCGTCTGCATAAACCCTTCAATATCAGTGAATTTCATTCCCCTAATGGACGATCTAACACGTGGAGTAATCATCTCCACTAAAACTTGAAGGATTGAACCAGCATCTTCGTCCGGAAAAACTCTCTTATATAAAGCCATCTTATTCTCAATAAATAACCTTATAGGTTCGTCTTTTCTCTGTTTCTCCTCATAAAACATAACCTTTAACTTTGAGACTACGATTAAACTATCGTATTCTCGGAGAAATTTCATTTTAAAATCTTTCCAATCCAACGCTGGAAATTGATTGACCACCCGCCACCATGTCTTGGCCTTATCTAACAACTGATCCGAAACCACCATGAGCCAAACATCTTCCGGTACTTTATATTTTAATAGAGTATTCTCGACCTTTTTTAAAAATAACTTCGGATCTTCCTCTGGGAGAGCTCTAAACACCGGAAGGAATTTTCCCACGTCTGCTAATTGAATATTCCTATTAATCTCGAAATCACTTCCCTTTTCCGAATTTTCCTTCCTTTTTATTATTTCTTCCAACTCTATCCTCTTGTTTTTTTCCTCTTCCAAATCATCTTTTAATTTTTTTATTATTTTTTCGAATTCATTTTTTAATTTATTCACCTCCTCTCCCAAATCCATTACTCTATGCTCACCTTTTTTTATATGATCCTTGATCTTCGATATCTCCCCCCTCGTTATTTCCATATTCGCAAAATCATTTTTCTTATTCCTCTTCACTAGTGGTCTACTAGGTTTTCTTATCATTTTCACATTGTTCGGGCGCCAATATTACGATCATTTTAATTAAGAACTCGTAATCTCATTAAAAAACATTTATTTAACAACAATATCAACATATAAATATAAATATAAACAATAGAACGATTAACAATACATCAAGTAAGCTTTGTACGCATCAGACTCGGTACCCTCTCCGCCTCCCAGCAAATGTTGCATATAATATGGAAGGAGAGAATATGCTTATTAATAAATTTAAATATAATAAATTAGTCACAATTTACCTTTTAATTTAATTATCTTATTAAATTTCTTTGAAAAATTAAATAACCTTGTAATTTGTATTTATTTAGCTTTAATGTTTAGTTGTCGCACAATTGAAATCAATTGAATACTTTGATAAATTATTTATTTATATACTCATGCACAAAATTATCGGAACAAAAAAAAGCTATAATTCGATTTAAAGCGATGACACTTATCTTTTAGTTTCTTGATTAATTTCTTAAAATATTATTTTAAATCTTACTTTTATTCATTTTAATAACTCACTTAAATATTGATTTTTACTGAAATTTAACATTTTATTTAAATTTTCTTTTATTAGGTACACGTTGTTGTAATTTTGTCCATGAGATATTTATTACCTAAGCCAGCGGTTCCTAAACTTTGTTGTCATTCAAAACACAATTTCCAGCAGAGATATTTTGCTACCTACTATAACTATATATACTATATCCATTCACTACTTCTCTCGTTTCTATATTAACATAATATATCGGTTAATGACTATATAAGAAGTTACACTTCAATCGACCATCACGTAACTCATGAATTTTTTATGCTTATACGTGTTTAGATATGTATGAAAAATGACGGAATCTTTGGTAAGTGAGAATGAAGAAAGGACTACACTGTATATTAATATTTTTATAGTAAATTAATTTTTGACCACCTTCGGCCGACCTCTTTCTAGCCAGAGGGCTTCGTCCCCTGAACCCCATGGCAGAACATTCTGTCTGAAATAGTCTGGAACATTCTAGAACACCGTGAAGTGATGTTCAGAAAAATAAATTCAATCTAAATTTGTGATTCATAGGGCAGTGAAATTGTCCCAGAATCTGTTAGATATCATTTACTTAAGCGGAAAGTTAAATTAGGGGTAGTCATCCTTTTAGGAGGTGAAGGGATGTTCAGAAAAATAAATTCAATCTATATTCGTGCTTACTGCATTAAAATTATCCCAGAATCTGCTAGATATCATTTACTTAAGCGAAAAGTCAAATTATGGGTATTCACCCCTTTAGATGGTGAAGGGATGTTCAAAAAAATAACTTCAATCTATATTCTTGCTTACTGCATTGAAATTATCCCAGAATCTTCTAGATATCATTTACAAAAGCGAAAAGTCAAATTAGTGGTAGTCACACTTTTAGAGGAAGAAGGGATGTTCAAAAAAATTACTTCAATCTATATTCGTGCTTACTGCATTGAAATTATCCCAAAATCTGCTAGATATCATTTACTTAAAGCGAAAAGTCAAATTAGGGGTAGTCACCCCTTTAGAGAGTGAAGGGATGTTCAAAAAAATAACTTCAATCTATATTCGTGCTTACTGCATTGAAATTGTCCCAGAATCTGCTAGATATCATTTACTTAAGCGGAAAGTCAAATTAGTGGTAGTCACCCCTTTAGAGGGTGAAGGGATGTTCAGAAGAATAAGTTTCATCTATATTCGTGCTTACTGCATTGAAATTATCCCAAAATCTGCTAGATATCATTTACTTAAGCGAAAAATCAAATTAAGGGTAGTCACCCCTTTAGAGAGTGAAGGGATGTTCAAAAAAATAGCTTCAATCTATATTCGTGCTTACTGCATTGAAATTATCCCAAAATCTGCTAGATATCATTTACTTAAGCGGAAAGTTAAATTAGGGGTAGTCATCATTTTAGGGGGTGAAGGGATGTTCAGAAAAATAAATTCAATCTATATTCTTGCTTACTGCATTAAAATTATCCCAGAATCTGCTAGATATCATTTACTTAAGCGAAAAATCAAATTAGGGGTAGTCATCATTTTAGGGGTGAAGGGATGTTCAAAAAATAACTTCAATCTATATTCGTGCTTACTGCATTGAAATTATCCCAAAATCTGCTAGATATCATTTACTTAAGCGAAAAATCGAATTAGGGGTAGTCACCCCTTTAGAGAGTGAAGGGATGTTCAGAAAAATAAGCTCCATCTGTATTCGTGCTTACTGCATTGAAATTATCCCAGAATCTGCTAGATATCATTTACTTAAGCGGAAAGTCAAATTAGGGTTAGTCACCCCTTTAGGGGGTGAAGGGACGTTCAGAAGTCTGGACCAGCCTGCAAATTCATATTTTTATAGTATATAAAAATTTAGACCACCCTCTACATCATATTTGCAGTTATGACAAGAGAAAGTATGTATTAGAAAACTAGTAAGTTGCTTATATGTTGTTTGTCTTACCTTTGGCTGGCTGGCTGGCTGGCTGGCTCGCAACAAGCTCTTCTTCCTCTGCCTGTCTTGAATAAAATGAGCCTTGAATGAAAGGAAAGAGACTAACCAGCTTTTTATATTATCATTTATCAATTTCCTTGAATTTAGACAAATAATTTTTAATGGGAATTTTTAAATAAACATTTCTATTAATTTTTTACTAACAGAATGAAATATAATGTATACACGGGATATGGACCAAAACAGTAGGGACGTAATCAGAATTTTTTTTGGAGGGAGGGGGGTTGAAAATAAAACTTATTCCAATACCCTTGGTAAATCAAAAACGGAATAGTCCATTCTGATTTCAAAATGTTTGTATTTCTAAAATCAAGAACTGATAAGATTTTGGGTTTTCTATTTTAAGGACTTTTGGCCGGGCACGTGCTGGGTACCTCTGAAGGACGGGGGACAAAGTAGGGTGATGGGGCGCTAGGGGGTCTGGAGGTAATCGGAAATTTTTTGCAAATCTAACCTGGCTTCAAAAAATTCAAAATTTGGCATATTTTTACTAGAAATTTATTTTTTATAAATACATATGTTTTTGGGAAACAAGAAATTGAAAGATCTTAAACTAAATCATTACGTTTTCAAAATTACGAATTATTATATTAAAACAGTAACAGACCCGCCATTTCTGAGCTGGTTTCACACTGGCGAGATTTCTGAGAGTATTTCTAAGAGATTTTCAAATTAACATATATTTTTCTCTTTAAAACATTCATTTCAAAAATATTTCAAAAATTATTTGTAAAAATGCCAATATCTTCTAAGGATAATAATATTATTCATTTCGACAGTAAATAATTTAATTTTGGTTTTGTTGACTATATTAAAAAAAATTTTAATTGATTTTGTTTATTAGATTTTTTCAGGATTTTAGGACAGGGCCGCAAAAAGCTATTTAGGCAAAGGGCGCAGGGGGACAAGTCCCCCATCCCCCTGTCCAGTATGGGCCTGCTTTTGGTTCATTAATAAAAAATAATAAGAATTTTGTAGTTTAAAAGAAATTGTAGGAAAAGATTCAATTTCTTCTCTCCGGGAGAGAATCAACTAGAATTGCGTAAATGTTTTATTTTTTTCCTCATTACATATGCAATCAAATCTATTGAAATTTCATATATGTATGTTATTTTTTTTCTTTTATACCAAATAATTTTTATTAGAATATTTGAATTTTTAAGCGTAGTTGATTTATATCCTAAATTGCACTTAGATCCCTTTTGCGCGGAACATGAGGGGAAGCAACATCGACCGATTTCCACTTTTTTTTGATTCAAAAAATTATTTGACCAACAATTAAGAGGATTGGTTTTTAAATTTATATTCACGAATTTTATTTGGTGAAAATAAAAAATATTTTTTCAATAATATTCACTTTTTATAGTAAAGGGATATTATCCCAAAAAATTTCGGTCTGGTGCCCTGGCGGGCAGCGTCTCGGTCCAAAAATTTTATTCCTTTTAAAATACCAAACTCCAAATGTATACCTGAAAACTCCCGAAAATACATAGTCTCTTAAAAATTTTGCCTCATTTTCGTCCTGACACATCTTCAGAAATGAGGCTCTAGATATGAATCTGGAAGTATTTTTTTAGAAGGCTCCAAATATTTAAAAGAGATCAGGTGTTGTTTGTATGATATGACAGGCTGCTCCCTCCAGTATTGCCATGATAAATTCGGGCATGCGTGTCTTAAGTCGTTCAATTTTCTAAAAATCCAAAAATAAGAATAACAAAATTTAGATTTTTAAAAAATTATAAAAAAGTGGAAAATTATTAAAAAATAAACAAATAATATATAAAATATAAATCAAATAAGATGTGATTAATTTATTTTTCTGTGCGCAAAGAAAACAAATTGAATATTTAATTTTTGAGAGGTGAGGGGGGGAGAATAATTATCAATATATTTAAGGTTTCTTAATTTAAAATCAATTGGAGTCTTTCATTTCAAATTACAATTACAATTATATTTCAAATTTGCCCCAAATATACCGCAAATATACCGACGGCATCAGCGCTCCCTGTCGGCAGCATTCTCTGAACGTTGTTACAAATTAATCTAGGCTCTTATATATAGTATGATGATATGTATACAAATGTCATCTCATTTACAACAAAATTTAAATTATTTTTGAAATAATGAATTTTTGTTAAACCATTCATTCATTCTGTGCTAGCCCGTGTCGTGATATGAAAATTGAAATTGGCCCATTGATAAAAAAAAGTTGCCTACCCCTGGTTTGGAGCATGGACGAGGTTTTTCAATTTATATTAATGAATTTTATTTTGTGAAAATAAAAATGATTTTTGAAATATATTTTTGGTTTCTGGTAAATGGTCGTTTCCTTTAATAAACCAAAGATTTTTAGCGACCTCAACCGAATTCCAATTTTTTCGATTCGGAAAATTATTTGATCAAATCATTGGGGTTGAATTTTCAGACTAAATAAACTAAATATTCTTCGTAGAGCTTTGACTCTTTTAGATATTTTTGTTTATAATTGAATTTACTTTAACAAACATTATACAAAGTTGTGTGTTTCAAAGGGTTAGGCAAAAATAGTGAAATGTATGTTTTATTTCAAATTTGATCTCTTATACAAGCAAAAGTACGTCACCTACAAAAAATGTTACATAAAAAAGTTTTAATGTACCACAACTAATCTTACATAATCAATTTGTCTACGACCAATAATTTAGAAGCTTTTAAATTTATATTCACTTTTTCTAGTAAAGGGTTGTTTCCTTTAATATCCCCAAAAAATTTAGTTCGCTATCCGTGACATCAACCGAATTCCATTTTTATTCCCTCTGACAGTCATTGGCGAGAGGCTTCCGTCGCAGAGCCTGTTGATAAAAAAGACCAAAAGTATTATAAATGAAAAAGAAATCGATCTTATTTTTTCGATTTCATCTATCTTAAGATTCACAATATCATTCTAATATAAGAAAATAGCATTTTAATTAAGAATTTTGTATTTTAAATGAAATTTTATGAAAAGATTCAGTTTCTCGTCTCAGGCATCAAGTCAACTAGGAATGTACGAAAGTTTTATTTTTTTTCTCATTAGATATTTATTCAAATCCATTGAAATTTCATATCTTTGTGGTATTTTGATTTATCTTTTATATCAAAAAATGAGTATTACAAAATTTGCATTTTAAAGGATAGTTTATTTAAAGTCAAATTTGAAAAATCGCTAATAACTCCGTTGAAATTTTTTTAAAAATATGATATTAATACATTTTATAAAACAATTAATTACTAATAATTTAATTAAATTTTGAACGAAATCGATTTAGTACTTTTTGAGAAAATCGTCAAAAACCCCGAAAACCGCCTTTTGTTTCGATATTCACATTAGTTTTTGAGCTAGTGGGTCCCAAAAACTTGATAACGGACGTAGTAACTAACTGACATTTTGACAAAAGAGTTATTATCTCGAAAAATATGTATAATTTCGATGTTCACTTATTAGGGCTTTTTTTGTAGACCGAAATGCCATCGTTTCGATCAATTTTTTTAATCAAAATAGCAGAAGACACACTCTTTTATTGCCTTCTTCAAAATAGTTTCTCCGTTTTTGAGATATTTTGAAAAAACGAAGCAAAAAAAAACAATTTTTTCATCCACAATTACAATACTTGACCTGTATGATATTTAATGGAAATAGTCTCTTTGTTTATTTCCGGACTGCCTTCATCAAATCCTGAAAAAAATGAGAGTAAATATTGTAAAAAATAAATAAAATACTTATTACTTAGTCATTTGAAAGTTTTAATGGAATCCAAACTTTTTAAATCCAACGTGGATTTGTGTTAATAGCGTCCACTCGAGAAACTGCCCTCAGAGATGCCACCTCCTTTTACAATCCAGCCCACTGCTGGCATGATACATGCTACATGCTACAACATCGCCCATGGCCACCTACGTTTTCATCCCCTAAAGCCACCCGCCACCCTCCGGGCCATTCACTATGTGAACGGCCGTTAATAGAAAATTCCTTAATGCTGGCGTGAACGGGGGCTGAATGGGGATGCAGTCAAGGGATGAAGGTGATCTTTCTTAGGGTGACTCAAGGGATGAGAAGGGCGGTGCGGGGTGGTTACAACCCAAGAAACAAACGTTCTCAGGTCCCCAGGGACAGTTCGAGGCGAAGCATATTAATTTAAACAGCATGGATAAAAAAAGACATTTTTAATTAAGAAACTCATCTTAAGAAAAATTCATTCTTGACTTTTGTTTTTAATTTTCTTTAAAATAATTCAGATATATGACATGAAATGAAAAATTATTCAATTTATTTTTAATATTTAAACCAGTCTCAAATAATTAGTGAATAAAATTAAAGAGTTGAGTTCTTCATATTTAAATAAAACAAGAAAAAGGAAATACAGCATTTAATTGAAAAGTTTTTGTTTTGCCGAGAGTAGCAGAGTTGTTGATTCCCAAAGAGAAACAAAGAGGTTGCCTCTGCTTGATGCAAATAAACATACACACATATATATCGAGATGATATATCTGTATATATATTATTTATTTGTTTGAGACTATAGTTTCGAAGACTTGGTCTTCATCATCAGTCTTTCTTCAATTATAAATGTTTTTCATGGAGATCCACTAGAGTTCCTAGCCGACCAGCAGTGACGAAGGAACACCAAGTTTTCAATATCCATATGATATTGACTCCATGAAAAACATTTATAATTGAAGAAAGACTGATGATGAAGACCAAGTCTTCGAAACTATAGTCTCAAACAAATAAATAATATATATACAGATATATCATCTCGATATATATGTGTGTATGTTTATTTGCATCAAGCAAAAGGACAACCTCTTTGTTTCTCTTTGTGAAATACAGCATCTAGATACAGGACTTTCAAACAAATGATATTTAATGCGTTCAGAATATGAAAGGTCAAAGATTTCTATTAACCGCAATCCCGATGACCCTTGTGATATAGCTGAGTTTTGGCAAACAGATAGATTGACTTCTCTTATGCATTACAAAAGGAAGAAAATCTTTCTAGATTGTATTTATCATAAACACTTTTTATTAAAAAAAATCTACCTTGGATTAAGCATATGGTACACCAGTTTTCTATCATACAACAAATAAGTACCTACCTATCAGTGGCGGGCGGTGAATTTTCAACCAGGGAATGCTGTCCAAAAAAAGACCTTCATTTTTTAAATTTCATTTTATTCTTCGCTCTCGCTTATCGATAAGCGCATCATAAAATTGTTCGTTAGATTTTTTATCAATAGACATAGCGGGTAATACATATAATATTCACTTCAGCTTCTTCTCGTGATGTTTCAGTTCTTTTCATTGTTGAAAACTGACTGACGTGGCTTAGAAACCATAATTCCAAATTAAATGTATTAAATCACCCATAAAAATAAATATTTGCTCATTGTGATTTAAAATGTCTGAAACGCGGAGAAAAATATTTATTAACTATGATTTTTTCTCTTTGTGTTTTTTTCTCTCTGAATTACGATACCCACGATAGCCCGAAGAACGGAAAATCAAAAAGTACGTTTGTATCAATACATAGTACTGATTAGATTTTAAAATATCTGGTTCAAAAGACAGAATTTTTTTTGAATTATTCTATTGAGATTTTGAGAGGATGTTAAGTATAAATAGTATAGCCATAAATGAATTATTAAGTTTATTAATAATTATCTACTAGGGCAGCTCTAGTGTACCGAGTCTTGAAAAAAAGTTCACTTTTTTATTTATTATTTATTGCGGGTGAGCGATTTTTTCATTGATCTATCTTTCTTTAGAGTTAAGGTGTATTGCCAAATACAAGTTCAAACCTGTTCAGACTATTAGAGATTAATTTCTTAATTTCTATTATTCTAGGAATGACGATACTCGTTATAGAGAGAAAGAGAATATACAACAAATTGGTCTTCATTAAAGCAAATATTTTGCCCAAACATCTTTTAGTTCATCTTTCAAGATTAATTTTTTTCAAGACAGAATTTTTTTTGAATTATTCTATTGAGATTTTGAGAGGATGTTAAGTATAAATAGTATAGCCATAAATGAATTATTAAGTTTATTAATAATTATCTACTAGGGCAGCTCTAGTGTACTCGAGTCTTGAAAAAAGTTCACTTTTTTATTTATTATTTATTGCGGGTGAGCGATTTTTTCATTGATCTATCTTTCTTTAGAGTTAAGGTGTATTGCCAAATACAAGTTCAAACCTGTTCAGACTATTAGAGATTAATTTCTTAATTTCTATTATTCTAGGAATGACGATACTCGTTATAGAGAGAAAGAGAATATACAACAAATTGGTCTTCATTAAAGCAAATATTTTGCCCAAACATCTTTTAGTTCATCTTTCAAGATTAATTTTTTTTCAAGACAGAATTTTTTTTGAATTATTCTATTGAGATTTTGAGAGGATGTTAAGTATAAATAGTATAGCCATAAATGAATTATTAAGTTTATTAATAATTATCTACTAGGGCAGCTCTAGTGTACCGAGTCTTGAAAAAAGTTCACTTTTTTATTTATTATTTATTGCGGGTGAGCGATTTTTTCATTGATCTATCTTTCTTTAGAGTTAAGGTGTATTGCCAAATACAAGTTCAAACCTGTTCAGACTATTAGAGATTAATTTTTAATTTCTATTATTCTAGGAATGACGATACTCGTTATAGAGAGAAAGAGAATATACAACAAATTGGTCTTCATTAAAGCAAATATTTTGCCCAAACATCTTTTAGTTCATCTTTCAAGATTAATTTTTTTAATGCAATTTATATAGTAGATTTTAAATGAAAGGAATACATATAAATTGATTCACTTTTTAATCTCATAAAATCAAAGTATTTTCCACAAGATAGCTGAAGTGATTAAAATAGTAAATCTGGAATATATTTGCTATCGTTAAAAAGTTCCGTAAATTTTAAATTTTATATATCTTTAAATAAATTAGTTGTATAGTATTTATTGAGAGTTTTTTTTTTTTAATTTTACGAATTTTCAAATATAACACGGATGAAATTACTCTTGACATTTTGGAGTATGGGGATGCGCCGCATCACAGCATCCATGGACCGCCTATAGGTATATGTAATATTTGTAGAAAAAATTGGTCTTTTGTTTAGTAAATAGAAACATCAAAACACTTTCAAACTATTTTGATAAAATATAATAAGGATAATAATTTCTAGAAAAAGCCTTTTTTTTATTTATTTATTGTCATCGGGAACAAAGCCCATTTAGACAGCACATAAGTAAAGTGTTAGTAGGGTTAGTGAGGGAGCCGAGTTTTTAGCCGGTAGAAATTTTTATTTGCCAGCCAGGATCGAACTCTGGCCTTCCGCTCCAACATCGTCATAATCGATCGATGCTGGAGCGGGGCCAGCGCATTAGCCGGCTCGGCTAACCCGACTCCCCAGAAAAAAGCCTTGTATATTGTAAAAATTTTGTTTTGAATGATAGTTAATATGAAGGTAAACTTTTATACTAAAGTGCTGGATTGCTGTTTCATTAAATTCTTTCTAGAATAGTTTTGGTGCTGAGATTTTGAGGCTTTTGTAAACAATTTTATGGATGTAAAAATGTTAACGTAGTAAAACACTTTTTTAAAAAATTTTTAAATGTGTAATCAGTAAGAAGGTTTATTTTTAAATTTTAATTGCTAACAGGTGCATATGAAGTTATATTCTGGCGAAACAAATTTTCAACCAAAAACAGTAGGTACCATATACACATAAATAACAATAATTTGATATTAGTGATTTACAATTATTAACATTACTTAGATTCATGAAACTGTTTCCCAAAGCCTCAAAATCTCAACACCATAAATATTCTTGAAAGATATATTTATTTTTTATTTTTATTTTTTTTATCGTATATATAAATATCTTAAACCGTCTTACTTACTATTCGTGTGTTTGCTGAATTAAGATAAGTACCCTTAATAACTCAAGGAGGGAGGTCGTAGTAAGTTCACAATATTTGTATTAAAAAAAAGTAGTAAGTTCACAATATTTGTATTAAAAAAAAAAAAGAAATTAGATTTTGAACTTTCTAGATCAAAAGCATCGGGTTCAAAAATTCAAAAATGGGAAAAAATAAATTCGTTATAACTATTACATGCTCTTAAACTCTAGCTAAAATTTTGTATTAATATTTATTAATGTTTGTATTAATAAACTGTAAATCTTCGCCAAGTTTCAACTTCCTATCTCAAACCACTTTCAGAAATTTGCGGAGAGCGTATTTAGACTTAAAAAAGTTTTGACTTTTTTTACGTAAATTTTTTCTTCATAATATTATATTTCATTAAATTATATTTTTATCCCATCGTTGACACTCACTTTCAATCGTAAAAACTTTTTCTAATACTTATTAATATTAATATAATAATGTACTTATAGTGCACCTTAAGATATTAAGTTTATCTATTTTTAATGATTTACTTTAATAAATATAATTATTTAAATCTACATCCTAAAATTATATTATTCTCGTGTATTATTTGAGAGTGACTAACGAGAATTGTAGAGGGGTATTTCTCTACTGGCTTTATTCATTCATTTGCCAATGGTATATTCCATGCTAAAGCGGGTCTTCTAAAAATATTATTTCAAACTTTCACCGTATTTGTCTTTGAATGGAAAATTTCCATTTATACACTTTTATTTAACATTTTAAGTCAACAAAATTATTCTTTATTATTATTATTTAGAGGAGCTTTTTATTTCTTTCTTATTAAACTTAAAAAATTTAAAAGTTTTGACAATTAATTGTGGCATTAGAGGAACTATAAAGTGAGATTTAATATTGAGTTTTTCGAAAAAAATATTAATTTTTATTATCACATATCTATATTATTATATTAGATCTAAGTACCTTACCAGTGCCGTGCGTGCTATGGATGCTGTGGATGCGGAGCATCCCTAAAATTTCAAACATTTAGACAATTTAGAGTATTTTCATAAATTCATGAGGATCTTTAAATTTTCAAATTAATATCCGTAATTATAAATATTTCTATAAAAAACATTTTTTTGTTTTGAAAAGTATATTGTTTCTAGAAATTAAATAAAATTTTTTGCATATGAATCATTTTTCCGAAAAGAGTGGGAATAGAAGGTTTGAAGTTCCTACCTGGTATGAATATCTTCCAGTTCAAGCATGTCAAAGAGAGTTTTAGTCGTATAAAAATTGCTCTCCCTGAGGAACTATTAAAATACAAATAATACAAAAAAGGAATAAATAAAGATAATTCGGGAATCTCTTGACTAATTCATTTCTAAGAACTCTTAATATATAAGATCGGAAATAACTAAGAGTGCTATAAACAAGTCATAGCTTGCTTATAGCAAAGAATTAAGAGAAATTTAAGATTTTCTTATATTAGGTCAGGCTGATTCATTGTAGAAGATGGCCAATTTCCATCTCAGGGACTGTGGAGTTTAATTCATAAGATTTAATTTTTGACTCCTACCCTCACTCACACAAAGCTGTATTCGTTTGGAGCGAAGGTCACAAAATATATTTTTTTAAAAATCTAATGTTAAATTTGAAAAATAACGAAAATGATGCCGTATTCGATGAAATTTGCAAAAAAAATAAATAAAATAAGATAAGTGTAAAATTTCAAAAAAATGAAGGGCACTTTCTGAACAGCATCCCCTGTTTGAAAAGTCACTAACCCACACTGGTACCAACCTACTCGTATTCTATATTATATTGTATTGTATATTGTATAGCATTTCTTTCCTGAGATTTTGTCTATTTAACGGTTTCTATCCTACCCCCTAGATTATTTGAATATATACGCTCTATAATTAATTCTAACCAGTTAAATTTAAATTTACTAACGAGTTACTTAGCAATTTGTGTCAAAAAATGGCGATCATTTTTGTCTTATTAAGAAGAGGGACTTATATATATGAATTAGATGTAAACATTTTTTTGCCGTTTTCTAGTAATGAGCTAATTTGTTTTACTCAATTAAATAACACTGTTTGCAAATTTTATGATTCAACAATTTTTTTCTCATTAAATGTGCAATAATATTGTTTTGAGTTATTGCTATTTTAAAATTTTCTTCATAACAATATATATTACATAATAAAGTAAAGGGAGTGTAGTTTCACAATGAATGAAATAAAATTTCAAAGAGGCTCAATATACATATTAAAATGACATATACTGATGTATGAGATAAACACAAATTTGTTGTATATTCTAATTTATCTCATTTAATTTATCTCTATTATGTTTTATTTTAATTTTTATCCTTATATGTAATTTATGTTTATTTTTATATTTATATTGGTAATTTATTTTTGTATTTATGATTTTATTTTTGTAATTTTATTTTTCTAATTTAATTTTATAAATTTATTTATATTTATATTTGTATTTTGATTTTTATATTTATATTTATTTATATCTTTATTTTTATTTTTATATTTATATTTTTTATATTTATATTTATATTTATATTTTTGTATTTTTATATTTTTATTTTTTGTTCTATTGAATTTTGCTTTTAATTTTTGTTTTTATTTTTATATTTATGTTGACTTGTCTAAAAATTTTATTATTTTATCGTATTTAAATTTAAATTTATTATTGTTAAATGTTGATGTTTTTCTTGTGTTATATTGGCATGTATGATTTAGATGTTAAATTTTGCGATCACATGTTCAAATATTATTAGTTTTTAATCTGTAAACTCTTGATGATGGACTAATAATCCGAAATACCAATTGAGTCTGTATAAACCTCTTTGAGTTTTATTTCATTCATTGTGAAACTACACTCCCTTTACTTTATTAATCAATATCATGTTTCATCTAAAACCCATACAACTTTCCCTAAGTAAAAATTTACTACATTCCTGAAATATACTAAACCTCAAATTTTAGGGTCATTTAATCATCCTATCATATTCGTGTCTTAGGCTTAGAAAGTCGTATTGAAAAATATTAGTGAAACCCCCAAAAATTTGCCCATTCGTCATTCTGGCAACAATATAAGAACACAGGTTAGCTTGGATTCTTTTCAGGTTTCCTGTCATTCCGGACTCCTACATTAACATGTATAAATCGAGTTCTACGTTAAAAATGTTGATGTGAAAGGTCTGTCGTTTTTTATTTCCAAATGCAAATGCAGTTGTTTCATGTGAATTTTAAAATACCTTTTTATGAATAATCCCCATAGAAAAAACATACATGAATAACATTGGGGTGTTTATGATAAATGAAAAAATGACAGCCCTCACAGTTAGAGGCCATTAATAGTAAAATGCTCTATTTTTTGGAGAAGTTCTTTCAACCGGCCATTGATCTAATATAATAAATTCAATAAATGTCATTGTAAGGAAGGAAATGTTTATAATATCTAATATGATCATTTGAAAGGGGAGAGGAGCGGGTGTGTTTTTGTATTCCGGGGTGAATAAAATGCGACTATGAAAATGACAAAGTTAGTTTTAAAGCGTCAGATTAATAATCTTTGACATGTCGCCAAATTATTTGGGCGCCCCCTATACCCACCCCGGGTTACTATCATTTTCTCCTGTCCGCCTACTTTTCCCATAAGAGAAATTTGAAGCTTGATTAATGAGGATACTGGGCGGACGGACAGACAGAGAGACACATGAGGAGAGGTGGCCCAAGTACACGGGAGGGCCGACAGTTATAAAGCATGCAAATGAACACGGACGGCCGCAAAAGAAAATGCACACGCCCCGGTTATTTGGCCAGTTCTCATTAATATTTCAACGAAATGAAGTCAGCAAGCTTATTTGAATTCGTAATCGTCCCACCCGTTCACCCCTCATCCCTTTACACATAGCAGTGACACACACCCCTCGGCCCGTGGGCTGCTATTCCAAACAGGAAATTAAGTGTCGCCCATTTTTAAATTTCCTTGATCCATTTTTCTCTTTTTGTAGTGCTATATAAAAGTGTGCTGTTATCATTTTCTACCCCGGTTCCATTATCATCAGACTCCCCTCTATTCCATTCCCATCGATCAATCACCTATGCTGTGTTACATAATATGAAAGCAACACAAATAATGTAACAGGTTGAAATGTTATAAGTTATAAGTAAAACATTAATATTAATAAAAATGCATTTTTTTGAATTAATTCTATACTTTTGGGAACAAATGGATGTCGAAGATTGGAGAGTAAATCCAAGGATAACGAAAAGTAAAAATGAAAAGATTTTTTGAGATTGAACATATAACATCTTAGATTTCAAATTCATTTGGTGATCCATCCGAGTGTCATGCGGGCTATACGTAAAATGACGTTGGATTGTAGCTAAATGGATCATATCTTTTTCTCTCTGGGTCCAGACTTAAGACTCCGCAGACTCCAATAGCTTCATCCGCAGTAGTCTCGCGATATATATCTTTTTCAAAAAAGCGCGGTCAAAACAATTCTCGTTAATGTGTCAATTATTCTTTGATATATTAATGAGAAAAATTATAAATTTATTTAACATCATTATTTCAAGTTAGAAATATATATGTTCAGATATTATTTTCACTCAATATTTGACAAAAATCACCTACATTTGATTCGCGATTGAATCAAATGTAGGAAACATACGATGAAAAGATTTTGTTTTGCCGAGAAGAGTTGTTGATTTATAAAAATAAATGAATAAGGTTGTCCTCTGCTTGATACAAATAAACATATACATTTATACATATACATATATAATTTTATCTGTTATTTTCCATGGGATTATTTCCTCGATTAGATATAGACAAATTCATTTTGTTGTTATAGCAAGATAGCCACATAACAAATGGGTAATTAAACTCATGTGAAATAACATATAAAATACTTTTAATTAATAGAGTGATAATGAAGGTCAAGCATTCGAAATTATAGTCATATAGTTATGTATTATGTTTCTTTGTGGCTGGTTATTGGGTACTTGGACTTGAAATAAAATTAGAAGTTAAATTTTCAAAATGTTGCTACGATTAGCAGTATATTTTTTCTGCTTCCTGCAGTTATGTATATGTTTTTGCATCTAGCAGAGGACGACCTCATTGATTTACCTTTATTTTAATGAAAATTAATGATTCCGAATATAATAATTTATTTGAATGTCATTTTGATTTTTTTTAAAAACCTAGGATTCGCGTGACCTTCCCTCATTATTCAGGGTTTAAAAGGGTCACTGGAAGAATCTCCTTCTTGTCTCCTATAACATTGCTTGTTTGATATTATAGTCTGCTAAATAGAAAATAGCTTGTTTTTTCACCATTTTTTGAATTGAAAATCCCATTTGAACAAAATAGAAGAGAAGATTTTGGTAAACTTGAAAAGTATGAAACTAAATTACTAGATATCATTCGAACTATCTACTCTATCAATGAATTTATCCGCCATCTATCAATTTTCATAAATAATATTCATACAATATCATTTTTTTATTTTTCATAGATTATTTAAATATTATTTTTCAAATGAATTTAATTTTGAACCATATTGGTGCCTACCTACAAAACTCATTGCCCCCCCTTAGAAAAATCGAAACTCCATTATCACGAGGCATCACTTATGTATTTCTCATTAAATTATTTCATTATTTCCAAAACTTGTCAATTATACTAAAAAGTTAGTTGATCTCTAATCGGATTACCTAAATTGAAACCTTGCGGTGGTAATCATTTGGCCGGCTGCCCCTGCTCCCCCTAGGAAAACTCCCTAACTACGCCAATGAAGAGTACAGGTCAGCTTAGCCATTAATTCAAAATAGCTGGCAAATTGTGACAATTGTTGGCTTTAATATTAGGAGGTTGTAGACCAATTTGATGTTTAAATGATTTATCTGATAGTCAATTACATCCGGAAGTTTAAAGACGGTGAACAAATCATAATCCCTTGATGGATCTCATCCATTTTGCCGGATAAAATCGTTTCCCAAGTTCCTGTAATATTTAGGCTATTAAGATATTTGTAGATATGTTTAGCTATCTCATCCGTGGCCGGCTGCAAGACCTTCGTTTCTCTCAGGCCTTCTTGATAAGCCTGCTTATCACATGCTTCTTGGTTTATTTAACTTTACCTGATAGACAGATTGGTCTCATGAATTCCAGAGTTATGGAAGATATCAAAGCGATGTGAAACCCGATTAAGAGAGTATGGTTTTATCCGAGGGGTGAACCGCGATTGGAATTAAGTGTGAACCGTATTTGGAATTATGTGGAATTATTTTGGAGTTCCTTATATGTATAATGCCCCTTTATCTATTGTCTTCTACTTGGAAATGAAAGTGGAAGTGGAAGTAGGTGTACACTTAATTACGTCGCAGTTCACCCCTCGGACAAAACCATATCACGAGGCTCTCTTAATCGGGTTCCACATCGCTTTGATATCTTCCATAACTCTTTGGAATTCATGAGATCAATCTGTCTTGGGAGATTGGTGATGTCTTGCTTGCGGTCTGCCATAGTGTTAATTCCTGTGGTATTCTATTTGTATTTTGTTTTGTTCTTGTGTCTGTTGTTATTGTATTTTTTTCTCTTTCTGGATCTTGTGTATTGTGTTTAAATTATGAAGTATCACTTTGTATTTTTGTAATTTTTTTATATTTATATTGTTGTATACAAGGACACTTTTGTCCGTCTTCTGATTTTAAAATTCATGTTAATGAGTTCTTATTGTATACGAAACTATATATTTTACCAAATTAATTCTTAAAGATTCTTCTTCTTCTTCGAGTGCCATACCCGAAACGGGTGTCGGCTCCTCTCCACATATACCTGTGCTGAGTGTGCTTAGTTGTTTTACACAGATATACGGGACCTACTTTTTAACGCCGGTTCCGAACGGCTAATTTGGAGAGGTTACTGGTTACTTGGTAGGTTGCCATTTTTTTTTCTTAAAGATTACTCATTCTTTTAATCTGGATTCAAATAATTTCTTCTGTTTCCTTCCTTAATATTCTCTAATTGTTGACAAATATGACTTATAACTCGGACTTCTTGGAATTTTTAAAGTATCATATAATTTGGAACTTGTATCTAATTAATGATTTTTGAATTAATAAAGTAAAGAGAGTGTATTTTCACAATGAATGAAATAAAACTCAAAGAGGTTTATACAAACTCAATAAATTTCGGATTATTAGTCCATCATCAAGAGTTTACAGATTAAAAAGTCTTTGAGTTTTATTTCATTCATTGTGAAACTATACTCCCTTTACTTATTAATTAATATCATGTTTCACCTAAAACCTACACCACTTTAACTAGATAAAACTGATTTTTGAATTAATTGGTAAGTATTTTGAATCTTATTACTCTGAAAATTATACGTAACTTGAGCATCTCTCTGCTTATTTAATTAGTTAGACCGAAAAAATATTTACTTACTTATTTTGTTGTCTTCAATCTTCTTGCTTACTGAGATTCAATGAGTTATTTGCTGTGAAAGAAGAGGAAATTTTTTCCAGGATGTGTGCAGGGTTAGAAAAAGATCAAAAATGAAATACCCAGCTAAAGGAACCATCAATTTTGTCAACACATTTATTATCGACATTAAAGAATACAAAAAGCATTTGAGTGTTAATTTGGCACCGATTTACAACTACTTTGTAAAAGAGTGCACATTTTCTATTTAATTTAATTCTGATATGTCTAGATGAAAAAAACATGCAAAATAATATTCATATTTGTTTTTTGTTTTTTATTTGGTTCAAACATACGGAAACTCTGTACTCATTATGTAACCATTCATTCTTATTGACACAGCCAGGCTTAGCCTAAAATAGTTAGTTCATGATAAAATCACACATTTACAATTACAAATTTTTTGTTTCCAGTATTAGACTAATATCTATAATTATGAGAATATTATTTGAGTAGGCCTCTAAAAATGTACATTACATAAATAGACTTAAAAATACCAACAAATGAAGCCCGAATTTATGCGCGGCTGTTTTCGTTGAGGTGGGGCATGTCACCGAATTATGGAACACATGACACATTTATGTACAAACAAGTTTTTTTTACTTTTTCAATTGATTTTATAAAGATTTAAAAAACACCAAAAAATGATCAAAAAAGGATTATCTATTTTTATTTATTTTGTTTTTCAATAGAGTGCTGAATTATAGGTATGATGGTAAAAATGAGCGCCCAGAGGAGGAGGGGAGCAAAAGGGGTAGTTTCCACCCTGTTCTTAAGAGAAAACTAGCGAAAAAACCAACGAATTTGATTAAAAAGAGTTCAATATATGTATATGTATAGATTTATTTATATATAGTAATGTGTGTATATATAGGTATATTTATTTGAATTTGATATATCGCACCCAGCCGACTGCGGACGCCCATACTAATTTGATCAGGCAACAGAATTGAGTATACGTTGATCTAATTTTAAGGGGCTGACTAGTGAGACCACTGCACTGATTGTCACTGGGCAATGGGAGAACGCACTGGTTTCTCTCTTATCATAACATTATCAGAATAATAATAATCAATTACGCATTGGCCAAGAAGAAATTACTTTCTGGGAAATTCAGTTTTTTTTTTCAATCTTTCATTAAGAAAAAAAAATAATCTAAAATTCGCCACTAGGTCTATATGTATATACCTAAATATTTACAATGGGGTAAAATTTCAAATATATATATATATATTTTTTTAATTTTAATTTAATATTTTTTTTTTAAATAAGAAGAAAAATTGAGATGTAAAAATAATGAAACATCTAGCGCGAAACAATTAGAAAGAGTCATTTAGAATATATATTTATATATATACGTAGATAACCTTATATATATGTTTTATAAATATTATTATGCTTATAAAGTGAAAAAATGAGTAATACGTAATTGTGAAAAACATGAACGAGATATAATAATAATAATAATTAAAGTTTGAAATAGCAATTGCAAAAAACTAACTCGTTAATTCTCATTATAGTGAATTTTTCAAAAATACTGGTATTAGGGTTGAGGGCGAGGGTGGGTCCGTTTGCTTGGGTCTTCAAACAGACTCACGACTACCTAGAGGGCCGTGCAAACGTGTTTTGGGAGCCCTTATTTTATAAGGGATAAAGGGCTCCATTTTTTATCTAAATTAAAAGAAATTTTTAAAAATATTATTAAAATTTAATTATGATAATATTTTGTTAAACATATAATTATAACTATAATATAGCTATTATATCAGCGAAATGGGATTTGGGGCCGAGTTTGTTCACCTTCTAATAAACTTGAGGTTTCATAAAAAGTCAGCCTTAGAGATAGATTAATTAATGTCTGTATTCATTCATTCTACAATGGGTTTCAGTTAGTTAACAGAAATATTCAATATGGCTACATTGCCATTGCCATGCAGTGCTGTTTAAGGAAAAAATTAAAATTTTCTATCTCTTTCGTAGCATCTATAATCATATCTTAATTAAACTACTCGCAAACTTTGAATGGTGGTTGCATACATATCTCACGGTTAACTGATTTAGGTATTTGTCCAAGATAACCAGCAGATTAAAAGGAGATGAAAAAACCCGCCTTGTTATCAATAATTTGACCTAGAATTTCCAAAATTAATTTTATTTAATTGACATAGACCCATTAATTAATTAAATTGCCATTTAAAAAATAAAAATTTTAAAGCGTTTTTTTAAGCTTCGAGTTTTATGGTCCATCATTCGGGGCCCCTTAAAATCGGGGGCCCAAGTGCGGCGCATGATTGCACCACTCATTTGCACGACCCTGGCTACCTATATTTATATTTATATATTTACAGAGATTATAAAACTAAGAGATATGTAACGAGATTTCTAAAAACATTATTATGTTAAGAATGAATGAATTAGGAGACGAAATAGAGCTTTGAGTTATTATGAACGCTAATATATAATGAGACAAGCTGTTACTAAAGAAGATTATTTTAAACTGAAGATGTAGGCAAAACGAAAATGAAAACGGCGCCAAGTCAAGGAAGAAAAGCGCAAAATTCTTCTAAATTCTTTTTATTATTTGTTAACTTCTCTCTACCCCTGATTAGCACCTAGCCCTGTAATTTCCGAGCACATAATTTTGGGAATTCATATTGTACAGGCCATTATGATTAAGGCCGTTGAAAATCACAAAATAAATGTATAATCTCTTTTTTTTAATTTTTTTATTTTTATTTATTTTTTTATTTTTTTAAATATTTGAAGTATATTTTTTTTTTGGAAAATACATGTATATATATATTTATTTATATATTTATATTTTTATTTATATATATATATATAGATTTATTTATATATTCGTTAGTTTGTAAATCAAACTTTTATTTTTTCTCTTTTCTAATTAGAGGAAGCCCGATTTGATATTTATTTATTATTATTATTTTTTTTTACCTTAATGAAAATATTTCATATTTTTGTTAAAATTGGGGCCTCCAATATCTAATTATATCCATATTTCTTCGATTGATCTCCTCGGTTTGCTTTCATTAATTACAAGTACAGTCCAGAGGCAGCATTGGACCATTGTCCACTGGCCCTGGCCACAAGTCTTGTCTTGATCCACAATATAAAGTACAAACACACAACCGGAGGGGGCCAACCCTCCGGGACCACACCTACAAATTGAGCTATCTTGTTTCCAAAAAACACGATATTCATAACTCTTAAAAGTTATAATTATTCTACTCCAACTAAATATAATTATACCCTCATTAGATATATCGACATAGTATAATTATAGTTAGTTGTTTATCTTTCCTCATTAATTAATTATTTATATATTTATATTTATTTATATTATATATAACTGATAAAATATACACTGTATTTTATTGATTTTTTTTAAATTTTTTTTTCATGTGCCATTGTGTTTTTTATTATTTAATTTTTCATTATGTACATAAATGTGCGAGAAATGTCGAATTGAGTGAGAATGACAAAACACACAAGTCCGTGTATCACACATGAGCGCAAGAAAGACACTAGAGTGAATCAGAAAAGATGTGAAAAATAATTTATATTTTAATTAAATATATTTTTATTTCAGTCCTAATATATGAATAAATATAAATATACTTTTTTGGATATTTATATTTACATATATATATATTTTGAATATATAATATATAGTATTTTGAAATATCGCAGAATAAAAAACACTTTCACAAAGAATGAGAATGGGTATGTAAATAACATTTACTAAGAATTTTGAGGATTTCTCAGAGTATACTTTTGAAGAGCTGCCTTCGAGGTGAGATCTTCTTCTATCCACTACTTGGAATATAGCCAAGGTTTTTCCTTTGCAGGAAAAGATGGATTTCAGAAAAGCGCGGCCTGTCTACGTCATGGCGTTTCCAACATTCGCCCATCAGATCGTAGATCTCTCTCGGACAATGTGGCGGTCTTGATAAGTAACGTTGCAGTCCATCGTTTTGATACCAGTGGTTGCTGTTCTCGACGACCTGTTCACTTGTGAGCTCAGCAAAGGGTCTTGAGCCGCACATCTGCAGAACCTCCCACAGGGTGACCGCGAAGGACCAGACATCGCTCTTGGGTGAATGTTTGCCCTAAAGCAAAAATTTGAATCAGATTGACATATCAAGACAGATTATTTTTTTAACGCTAAATTATCCTCCATTTCGAATTCCTCTATTTTATACAAACAATTTATTAACTTTATACTCTGTAATAAATTCGTTTTGGATCAGAATCGAAAAACAACTAATCTAAGGGCACCCATTTGGTATTCTAAAGAAGGGTACGCGGATTCGGATTAAGGGTCCCATCTGCTGCTTTCTCTCCCCAATTCTAATAAGGCAAAATAATGAAAAAAACTGGTACCCACAACAGCAGCTAATTCCAAAATACATTAAGCCCCTCACTCAAAAAAATCCTGAGCTGAGGCTTTAGCACTCCTTAATGATTATCAGCAGACGCCCATTGCCCCACCCTGATTCATATAATCCCGAACTACATAAATGATTTGTTAAGTTTTGTCGTATTGGAACACCCACTGTGTAAATACAAGATTAATTAAATTTTCTATTAATCCCACGACTTGTCAGCACCCCAACATATGAAGTTGTTTTTATAAGTCGTTCGATCGAACGAATACTTCCCATTAAGTCTGAATAATTATCTGTTTGAAAAATTTGAACAAAATGATGCCAAAGGAGATGAACATCTTATAATAGAATGGTCCCTGGTGGCTAAGATATAAAGCTTTGTTTCATTTCGTAGCAATTAACTTTGTTTCCTTTAAAAATGTTCATTTTAGAAATGTTTTATTCTTTAGTAATAACATGAATTTCTAGACAAAACAGCTTCTTATTAAGTAATTTTAACCTTTTTTATACAAAATCTATGAATTCGTCCAATCTCTCGAATTGAAAAGTAATATAACTTTTTCAAATTTTGGTGTTTCTAGGTTGATTAATACTAGTAAAGAATTTAAAGACTATTTATTTCATATTTAGATTTATACAACACGGCATTGTGTAGGCATCCAATTTTAATTCAAACGCTAATCAAGGCTTGGGTGCCCCTGAGTCTTATGCATTTTATCGACATCTCTGGTATCAGTTGCCTATCCTACAGGGGCAGAGGTTATACTGTGTTGACCACTAGCACCGTAATACATGCTTTATCATTTATGTGAAATCTACTTAGTAGTTATATCAGCTCTTATTTACTAGAATCGATACCTAGCTCCTTAAAAATTATAGGTTCTAATTTAAATGGGTACCATCGCTGACTTTGTTATTATTGAATCTACTTAGTAGTTAAATCAGCTCTTATTTACTAGAATCGATACCAAGTTCCTTAAAAATTATCGGTTCTAATTTAAAAGCCTACCATAGCTGACTTTGTTATTATTGAAACTACATAGTCAGTTAAATTGAAAAAAAATATTTTTTGAGCCAATTCGAAGAGAAAAAAATTAAGTATTGCATTTTCAAGTTATTTTCAACAAAATATATTTTTTATTCTGGAACATCCTGTATGTTTTATTAAACATTGCTAATTAAATACTAAATTTCTAGCGTTTTCAGTTGAGCCATTTCTGTATAATTACTAATATATCGTCGTCTTAATAAGAAAATTGCCTATCTTCATTTGAATTTTTTTTAGGAAAAAGAAAAATTATATCTTTTCGTCATTTGTCAAGTTGGATATAGGCATATTTCTATTGGGCCTTCTAAAACTAACCGATATAATTTAGATATGGGTAAAGGATGGCTAAGATGTTATTCAAATTGCAGAAAAATCTCATTTTCTCAAAAAATGTAGATAACCAGATTTTTTTTAATAAGGCAACGAAATGTTTCTTTATTAACAGAGTCGAGGGAATCGAACATACGTTATATACTATTATATAAAATTATAACGATTTTCGAAATTTTGTAATTTATACAGATTAATTCATTAATTTTTTCCCAGAAGAATATAAGATATATCAAATTAACTTTTATTTTTATTCTTAATAATTATTTCCTTCTGAGGAAGAGATTTTTAATTATTCTTCTAATCGATCAATATTTCGAAATTCTAAAGAACAAATTTTTAGTAATATCAAAATAATTTATTACTTAAAACATGTTTCGGACATAGTCTACCCATTTTCAGTTAAAATTTCGGAAAACCACTTGAATTCATACATTTTTAAAAAACTCGAAAAAAGTTTCTTTTTGTGCCCTTGAATTTTATGAGAAAGTTGATAAGGGCCCCTCCTTATCATCAGATTTCCAATTTTTTTAGAAAATGAATATGTGAATTTCGAAGGGATTGTGGTACACTTATTTCTAGTAGAGTAAAGATATGGGAAATTATAATTTCGTCAAAGAAACTCGAAAAAAGTTTTTTGTACCCTTGAATTTTATGAGAAAGTTGAAAAGGGGGAACCATTTTTGGGAATATTTTTGAGTTGATATATTAAAGGATTATAAGAAAAAATTCTGGATAAAGATGCATTGTCTAAGCCTAAGAGACGTCAATGATGAAAGAATTGATTGATCGTGAATAAAGAGGCTTTGAAAGCCGATAAATAAATCAATACATTCGCTACTTACCAGGAGAAGACTTTCCCAGGCCATCCAGCGAATCGGCAAACGCGCTTTTGTGTCACTCACATAGTAATCGGCCTCATAGCGTGAGCAATACATGGCGTGGTCTGATACCTTCACCGTGTAATTCTTGCCGACAACGCAATTCCTGAAAGGGACAGACACCTTATCATTCTTTTCCAGAAAACATGAGACTTACAAGCTTAGTAATGTGACATTTGGGTCGCCTGACAGTGACACAACCAACATTTATCTCCTGGGCTGCGGTTCTCATCCAAATACAATCCCATCTATTGTTTATACATCTAATATTTATGTTCTTTTTTACCTTCGCTTTAAAATATATTATCATTTTCATGAATTCTCTTTTTAAAATAAAATAAAATAAATCTAAGAAATTAGCCCAGCATGCAGGAACCCTTGTAGCACAAAGTATATAGTTACTTGAAAAGTTTTTGATTTGCCGAGAGTAGCAGAGTTGTTGATTCACAAAGAGAAACAAAGAGGTTGTCCTTCTGCTTGATGCAAATAAACACACACACATATATATCGAAATTATATATTTGTATATATATTATTTCTTTCTTTGAGACTACATTTTCAAAGACTTGGTCTTCATCATCAGTCGTTTTTAATTATAAATATTATATTTCATGGGGTGAATATCCATACGGTATTGACCCCATGAAAAATAATATTTATAATTAAAAAGACTGATGATGAAGACCAAGTCTTCGAAACTATAGTCTCAAACAAATAAATAATATATATATATATATAGTGTGTGTATGTTTATTTGCATCAAGCAGAGGAGAACCTCTTTGTTTCTCTTGGTATATAGTTACTATATAGTTTCAAACTTTGTGCTACTAGGGAGGCTTCGCCCACTATTGAATTCAGGCAAAAATTTTCAAATTTATTTATTTTTGCTTATTTATTTTAACTGTCTGAAAGGTGTTGAAAAATCATTTTCAACCATGATTTTTTTCTGTCTGTATGTCTGGATACAGATACCCAGGATATTTAAGAAAGAAAATAGTTAGTTCTTATAGTAAAATATTTGTATTTTCAATGTGGAGATGTGGTTAGAATTAGTTAAGAAAATATTAAATTGAAATGAAAATATCAGATTTAGATATTTCTCATTTAAAACTATTAATTCACAAAAACTGCAAACAGAGTACTGAGTCTTGAAAAAGTTTCACTTTTTTCTCCAATTTTAATATTAGATTAAGTTGACTAACATTTGGTTACAATCAGTGCTGCCGTTACAGTACAAATGTATTATTTACAGTACATTTTTGCATAAAAAGTACACTAGTACATTAACATTAAAATAATTTGGTTTCTAGTACATTCCATAAAATATCTCAAATGTAGTAAGTACATTTATGATACATTACAGTCCTAAAAAATATAATCTTCAAAATAGCAATATAAAGCAAGTAGAACGAAAACTACAAAAATAATAAATGAAAAAAATGGGACCATATGTTATGAAAAAATTGTATCTCTTGTCAAAACAACATTCTTCTCAATAATCATAGACGAAACAATGGACGTGTCTACTAAATTTTTTTAACTATATTGTTAAGATATTATTCATTCGAAACCAAAAAAGTATGTGATTTGTTTTTAGGATTAGTAGAATTAGATAATGGTATCTATGATTTATCTATGTTTTAAGAGATTATTTAGATTAAATAAAGTGACTCGATTTTTTAACCCATTACAGTACATTTTACTAAAATGAATTGTACCTACATTTGAATAAAGTTCGCGGCAGCACTGGTTAAAATATTTTACTTTTTTCTGATATCTTTATGATTCATTCGGGACAACTAGTTGTTTCCATTTCGAAGAATAATAATATTAATAATGTTTTTAACTTTACATGACCACACACAACGTTATGTATTGTTCGTGTAAGTTTTTGAGTTTGAGTTTTTGCTTCGTTTTTAGGGTTCTGTTCAAAGGTAAAATGGGATTCTATATTGGTGTTGAAACAACTTTCTCTGTGTACTACTACTAAATAAGACAAAAACTTGAAATTTACAAGTTATATATATTGGTTTTTCCTGAAATAAAAAATCGAAAGATTATTTTGGGAAATGTCAAAAATGTTTTTTCATGGAATATGAAAAATCCATGTGAAAATCTCTTTAAGTAGAATTAGTTTTTTTTTTCTAATTTATTCAATTTAAAATGACAGAACTCTCGGTATGCGAGTCCGACTAGCACATGGTCGTATTTTAAAAAGTGGTAGGTATAGTATAATATAATGAGCATCGAAAAACTGATATTTCAAGAGGTTGATTATTTTTTCACTGTGGGTGAGTTGAGTGAATGAGTTCTCATGTTACAGAATTTTGACTACACTAATCTTAAAAACCAATAAAAATATCAAAAAAGTGTTTGGTTTTTAGTTGTTTCATATTGATTTTAATTATTAGTGATGTTACTTTACATTTTTTTTAATAATTAATACCTATTAAAAATATATATTGATTTACTATTTATTCAAAAAGCGCATCTACCTGAAATAATCAATTATCTGACAAGCTAAGTATTAATATAAATTATAACATAGGTAGTTGAAATTATAAAAAAAATTCGTGAAAATAATTTGACGATCTTGCTAAGAGGTGATTTGGCTATAAAAAGGAAACCAAATTACCATCTAGTAAAAATATTATAGTATACTTTTTTAGCCAAAAAGTTATATAGCATCATTGTACATTTTATTAGAAATTTTAGTCAAAGAATAAAATAATACCAGTATAAAAACAATGCTGACGGGTGGAGCTTAGTTCTATATTAGTAAGAAATATCCTAGTTTATTTTCAAAACTGTTTTATGAATTCATCAAAGAATATTTCCACTAAATTATAATGAAAATTAAGTTTTTGTAAGAATTTACAGAGAATCTTATTATTTTATTAAAAATTTGAGCTGTTTAAAATGCAATTTTGTTTATTGAGACTAGAGATGTAATTTCGGAATTGGAATAGCTCTGATTCAAAAGCATGAAAGAAGGTTACTAATTACGACCCTGGTGCTGTTCTCGAGCGTAATTACGCATGTATACTTTTACTATAAATTTTAAAGTTTATATGCGTAGTTCGCCACTGTGCAGTGCCCTAACTCGAATATGCTATTAGCACCTATACATTCTTATAGTGACTCTCAGAATGGCATGTTTTACTTTTTCTTAAGGAGAGGTTAATATTAAAATAAATAAAAGTTAGAAACATATAGCCTTTATTATAATTTATAATTTACAATTGTTAGATCGCTGAATAACTTATATATCACGAAGTGAAAAGTTTGTAAAAATAAATAAATAAATAATAATATATTCTTTTTTAATAATAGGTATTAAAAAGCTGACGGATTTCGTATTTAATAATCACGATTCTCTCAAATGCAAAGTAGTCATATTTAATTTTAAAAATACAAGTCGGAGAATTTAGGTATCTCAGAATATCAAGTAAATTAATTAATAAACTCTCCGAATGGACATAACAAAAAACAGAGCTCTTTATGGCGAGGTGTAAATCACAGAAATAACAAATCCCTTCGATATGTAATATGGGGGAAAATGTATCAGATCAATATTGGCATACACCATAGAAACAAGAGCTAACACACGCAGGGAAGAACAAAAACAGCTTACAAGTTAGGGAAATGGAGATTCTGAGATCTAGTATGGGTATTCATATCCGGGATAGAGTAAGAATGGTAAGATAGTGTTTTTGATATCTAGTAGTGAGTTGAGGTCATTACCAATGTCTTGAGAGTGGTCAACGAGAGAGACTTACGAAATAAGCGCCCGAAGACAGCCCTCTAAAAGATGGTTGGATAGATGAACAAATTCTGCTTAAAACAGGAATAATTGAAAATATTTAGTTTGCCTAGGGTAGCAGCGTTGTTGATTTATAAGGAGAAATCAATGAGGTTGTCCTCTGTTTGATGTGAATTCGTTCGGGAAGTTACCAGCTTACTATTAAAACAAAACGGATTTACCGACATACACAAAAAACAGGAATAAATAATAAAGAAAGAATAGGAAGATTCTATTGCAATAAATAAATTGATAGAATTGAATGAACAAAACCCAAGCAGATGAAGGAGAAGCAAAAAACAACACATCTACAAATATCTTGCAAAGAAAAAAGTCGAAATAGATCCGCTTGTTTAAAAAAAATGTTTATTTTTAACTTGAATGTTTTTGTACTGTATTCGAAATCGCCAAAGCTTGAACTTAACCTACCGATAATGTTAATAACAATATAAATGTAATTTGCGAATTTAAACATCCCTTTGTCTTCATCTGTTTGTTTTTTATATTACCCCTTCAATTAGCAAGAAAGAAACATTTATTTACCGTTTACTACTGGCAATAGTTTTTCACTTCTCAAATTCTCATTATTCCCGAATACCCTTGTAAAGAATCGGGTGTTTGCCGGTGAAAGTTTTAATCTTTACTGTCATACTAAGGTTTGATGGGCGCGCTTGTTTCAACAGCAAACACAAGTGGATTAATAAAGTCTGGCGTATTTTTCTTCCAGGGATATAAACTTTGGGAAATGTCTACTTGTGTAAAAACAAACCAGTCTCGTGCATTTTATAGTAGACTATTCTTTTAGAAAACAGACTACAGGTATATATTACTTCCGGCTGCGGCTCTTTGTTAAATGAAAACAATATTTCGTTCTCTTTATTTCAAACAAACAGACACTTGATACCAAGCTATTGAATAATGCGAGGGACTATTACAATGGTATTTTATTTTTCCGGTTTTGTTATTGAAATTTCAATATCATGATGTTCACCTTTTCTTTGAATTATTAAAAAAAAAAATAATAAAATAATAAAAAAACATTAGTATAGCAGTAGAATATGAAATTGTTTTAAGTGAATAAAATAACTAAAATACGCCAGAGGGTGTTATTCTAAATAGGAATTTCTTTGAAATTTTAAATATAATAACAATTTTTCTTTTAAAAAAATAGAAAGGTTTTTTATCTCTATTTCAAAAAGAATTAAAGAGTAATTGTTTTTATATTTTTTTTCATAAAAAATAGGTATATTTTCCGTCATGTTATAAAATGTAGCTGACAATTTAATCGAGTTGGCTTTTGAAGAATTTGAAGGTTGTAAGACGAAAGAGAAAAGTTGAGAGTAGAGATAAAAGATTTGGCAAATGAATCGGTAAAGTTTCCTATTTGATCTCGAATATATGTTGAACATTTTCGGATCGCGTATTATTGATAAATGAAATTATGTTATGGGAAGCGCCCCTTGCAGAAAGAAATAACATTTTTTTGAAAACTATAGTAGTGCAGATATGATCCATTTCTCATATCGAGTGAGGTAATTATATCAGTCATAACTAATTTTTACACTGTGAAAATGGTTCGAAAGTTTTCTCGCAAATCGAAGTATTAAAGATGTTGTTCATGGAACATTATTATCCACAACTTTTTCTACAAATTCCGGAGTTCCTCAAGGCTTAGTCATCTCACCCAAAATCTTCCTAAATTATATAAACTGCCTAATTAATTAAACTTCAAATTTCACTCACTGTTATGCTGAAGATAGCGTCTTCACTCCAAAAAACATTGGTTCTTTAATAATTTGTGACCTGATCATTTTAGAAAAATGGGGCTTCTAAAATTTAGTTAGCTTTAATACAAACAAGAATTAATGTTGTCTAATTTCTAGGCTGACATCGTCTTTGGTTCAAATACACTGAAGATGTGCGACAAGGTGTTCGATTGACCGTCTTATTCGCATCTGACCTCTCTTGGAATGAACACATTTCCTCTGTGGTGAGAATTGGGTTCTTATTCAGGTGCAAGCGATTTTTCACACCCTGAAGCTTCTCACCCTCTACAAATTCCGAATCCGCTCCTGGCCCATCGAAGAACTTATAGAAACTATCATGGCATGTGCTCTGATGAGATGAAGTCAATAATACCCTCCAAAGCCTGATTTGTGCGTAACCCACGATTCGCCGTCTCAAAACATCCCTTCACGTTTATATTGCAAAAGTCCACCCATTAGCATATCGTCGGCTTAGACAGTAAACCTGATAACTCCATTGTTTATCATATATGACATATTAATACTGTTCGAAAGAAAAAAAAGATGCAGCATCATCCAAGTAAACCTGGTACTTAAAATTACGATCGTAAATTGTAGAAAAAAAATGTGAAAAATAGTTTCTTTCCATAACAACAACGCCCCCTGGTACGTCTCTAACAGGACACTTCATAACGACTTAAACATTCCCTACATAAAGGATGTCATTCACAAAAGATCTCTGGGTTACCTACAAAAACTGGAGTCACACCCAAATGATTCGCTGCACTCTCTCAACCAGATACTCGAAGATAGAAGATTGAAAAAAAAGTGGCCTCAAGACCTTCAAGTCTCCTTATAGACTCTGTATAGATGGTATACAGTTATGCCTCATTGGAGGAATTCTGTAAAATTTACCTGTTCCCTTCTTGTTCATCAAATGTAATAAAATCGGCTCATAGAATTTGTTACTGCTTTGTAATTTGATTTGTAAGTTCTGATTGCTGATGAAAAAATAAAAAAAACAAAAAAAAAACAACAACAATATTAAATTTTGTTTGTTTTTTTTTCTGCCCTGTAAAATTTCCTTGTTGTGAGTTAGTAGGTTTACTCTCTAAGGCGACAATATATGATTCTGACACTATATACTTTGCCGAATAAAAAAAAATCAGTTCAATTTTTTCAAATAATGTGATTTTGAAAAAAAATGAATTAAATATCATTAAATGTAGAATATAAAATAAATTCTAATCTCATAAAAATAATAGGATTTTGTATACTTTTTCCTATAAAATTTTAAGACTCCTTCAAATTCGATTCTTTTTGGTTTCGTTCTATTATTTATTTATATATATTTTATTTTCGGTAGTAAACGGCCAACGATCTCTATAATCTTATTAAGAAATTGCTATGAAGCAAAACGTCTTGCTAGGGGGGGGGGGGGGCAGCCACAAAAGCAATAAGCAAAAGCGACAACTCTCCAGTTATATTTTATGGTGAAAGAAAGCATCGGTCTTGAAAGCTCAAAAAGCGCAGGGGCGTAGGTTGGGGCGGGGGATGAATTATAGACCTCGGGCCCGGAATATCGCCACGACCAGAAACAATGTCCATTTCTGCCTGGCAAAGTTATGGTGCATTCTCTTGCAATTTTTCTTATTTATTTCCATAAATGGATCTATTTTTACGACCATTTCGATCGCTATGACCGGTAAACGAATAGCGAAAAAAGAAACGGCGAACAAAATCGAAAAAAACGGGTTATCGAAAGTTGCAGAAGAAAATTGACTCGTGGAATGAACAAACAAACACTCAATAGAGATATAAAAATGGTCCTTTTTATCATAGCTGAAATAGACTAAGATGGAATGGAAGTGGATGAGAGAGTGGAGAAAGGGATTAATATAAAAAGTCGTCAGGGAGAGAAAGGGTGGAAATCGACGACTGTAAATATCAATTTAAAAATGTATGCGCTCAGGTTGTCATAAAAAACAACTGGGGGAAGGGCTAATGATATGAAAGATGTCATCAAATGAGGCCATTAAAATGGGATCTAAATTTTAGAACATCAGAAGGGGAGCGGTTAAAGAGAATTTTTTGAGGTAATTTGGTTCATTATAAAAAATAAATAAATCATAAAATAGAATCTACAAAATATAAAACTTCTGAATGATGGGAAAAAAGAATATTCAAGAAATAAATTAGAGGAAAAAAAGAAATTTTTTCAAAACTCGGTATTCAATTTGCAGTTTCGGTGAATTAATAATTACAATTGATAAATATCTAAATCGGATATTTCAGATTTAATATTTACTTAACTAGAGTTAAAAGGCCATTCCTAAAATAATAGAAATTATAAGAAATTAATCCTAAATATTCTGAAACTGGTCTGGACTTGTAATTGGCATCTTTCCTTAGTTTTAAGGGAAGAGAGAGAGAGATTATTCTATCCACGCCCTTTTTAGTAATTTTCATCTTCTAGATTCTAATAAGAGAATCCCTCACTTTCACATTTATTGATTAATAAAAAGAAGTTAATTAGATAATATCCAAGCCAGTCTTTCAGGCAAACAAAACTTTTTGTGATAGAAATCCACAATGCAATCAAATTCGAATTTATGTGTCGTTATTTTTCTTCTACCTCGGACACCTTGTAAATATCGTCGCCTTAGAGTGTGAACCTGCTAAATCCATTTTTTATCATATATGTCATATTAATACCGTTCGAAAGAAAAAGAGATACAGCATCGTCCAAGTAAAACTGCTACTTAAAATTACGATCGTAAGTTGTAGAAAAAAATGTGAAAAATAGTTTCTTTCCATAACAACAATATTAAATTTTGTTTGTTTTTTCTGTGCCCTATAAAATTTTTTGTTGTGAGTTAGCAGCATGCGCGGATCCAGGGGGGGGGGCGATGGGGGCGACCCCCCCCCCAAGCATTGGAGATCAACATTTTTTATGTTTTTTTTTTTTATAACATTAAATTTTAAAATTGAAGAAAATAAAGTTCTATGTGGGGGGCGCCGTCTCTGACCCCCCCCCCCCCCCCCGCTTGGACAATTCGATCGCGGCACACTTCCGAGATCAAAAGTAGAACTTATATACTGGCGACCGCTCCCCCCCCCCCCCCCAAATCAGTGGTCTGGATCCGCGCCTGGTTAGCAGGCTTACAATCTAAGGCGGCGATATATATTACTAGTTGAATGACATATTGCTCAATGAATTAAATACTTCAACCAGCTCAGAAACATGATTATATCTTCCGAAATACTTTAAATATCAAATTCGTTTTTATTTGTTGTTCATAAGGAGAGTTGGAGTAATTTTAAGAAGTTTTCGAAATGTTAATTTGAATTTATGATTGAAATTGGATTTGTACAACTACCTAAATAAAAATGGATGCTTTGGAACTCTTCAAAACAAGCAATTTTAAGCGGAATTAATTTTATAAAAATTGATCCTAATTCTTCTTAAAAAGATCTTTACAGAGATACTTCACATTCCCTGATAAAAAAGAATATTTTCTATTATGGACACCAGAATAAATCCGAGTCCCGAAATAATCATAAAGGTGGTCGTTAAAAATAGAAAGGTAAAATTTTTGACCCTCCCCTCTTCCTAAAATCGGTTTAGAATTCAAAAAAATAGATGTATAAAATTGTGACCGATTTTGATAGTAATAACCAGTGTCACCGAGGGATTGACATTTAAATGCGATTTAATACAGGAAATCGTATTTTTTGAGACTTTTGAATGTAATATTCTTATTTTCCAATATTTTGGTATGAAAATGTGTACCTTAAAGTTATTGGGGTCGCTGGACACGAATCTAATGTTGACAATGTTTTTTTTTGACTTTTGACAACAGTCATTACAATGTCGTTTAAAAAAAAAATTAATTTATTAAAAAAAAAATGATAGTTGCGATGACAGTTGTTTGTCAACATTAGATTCGTGTCCAGCGACCCCAAAATATTAGAAAAATAAGAATGTTACATTCAAAAGACTCAAAAACAATTTCCTGTGTTAAATCGTATTTAAATTTCAACTCCTCGGTCGCACGGGTTATTACTATCAAAATTGAACACAATTTTACACATCTCAGTTTTTTGTATTCTAAACCGATTTTAGGAGGGGGGGGAGTGCGCAAAAAGTTTATCTTTACATTTTTAACGGCCACTCTAATAATCATTCCATTAAAAGTTTAATATGACGGGAAAATAACAAAACATAGCTTATAAATTGAAGGAGATAATAAAAGTGTGTCTTCTGCTGGAATTATAAATTTTCAATTTATTTATAACGAGACTATAGTTTCGAGAGCTTTGCCCTCTTTATCAGTCTATTAGAATTGATTCACAGGTAGGTCAGTGAGATTTACACGTTATCTCACTTACATACATTAATTCCTGTGAATCAATTCTAATAGACCGATGAAGAGGGCAAAGCTCTCGAAACTATAGTCTCGTTATAAATAAATTAAAAATTTATAATTCCAGCAGAAGACACACTCTTTTAATGTCTTCTTCAATTTATAAAAATTCTGCTTCTCTCGGCAAAAAGAAACTTTCAATTTAATATAAATTTATAGTTTGTATCATATTTGGTTTAAGAGCTACACAATGGTACAGATGGTCGGATGGACAAATAGACATTGTAGCGACACTAATAAGTTCTCGATTTACTTTTTAAACGGAATTAAAAATGTCAACTCAAATCTAATATTATTATTAAACCTGGAATGATTCATATCAAAATTAAAAGAACTTGGGATCCTAAATAACATGTAAGGCCTCTCTCATGAAATTTGGTTGATAGTTTAATATAAAATGACGTGTTGTGTTGAGCCTCGTTATTTGATATCAAGAATCAGATAGATAAAGGGAAGTTAAATTCTAAAACGAATGAACAAATATTTTTTTTATACGGAATATTATAAACATGTACATGGTGAGTTTTTCTTATATTGAGACAGTCTTATAACTCAAAAAATTTTTAAGAAAAAAATAAAAACCGACTTCAAAAAATTAAGTGCAACAAATATAAGAATACACTAAAAGGTATAAAATAGTTATTATCTTATTTAGTTACAACTAAACGACGAAATATTAACACGAAATTACTTTTTGAAGTCGGTGCCAAACAAACTATACCTATAAGCGAGCGTACCCGCCAAACGTACTAAGTAAGATCCGTCGAGTGCGATTCATAAAAGGTATATGTTTGGCACCAACTTCAAAAAGTAATTTCGTGTTAATATTTCGTCGTTTAGTTGTAACTAAATAAGATAATAATTATTTTATACCTTTTAGTGTATTCTTATATTTGTTGCACTTAATTTTTTGAAGTCGGTTTTTATTTTTTTCTTAAAAATTTTTATTTTTCTCTTTTTAGTGATGTTATTAATAGTGATTATATCATCAGAACTTGACCAAATTAATATGACACCATCCCTAAGACACCCCCTTTCGGATAAAAAAAGAACCATCGAAATCGGTTCATAAACAAAGAGGTTAGGTCTAAACAAACCTAAACAAACCTAATAAAAAAGGTCTAATACCTATGAAAAAAAATCAAAAAAAATGGGACCAATCGGAAGCTAGACTGGACCCAATGCAAAAAAAATTTTCAAAATCGGTTGACAATTGGCGGAGATATGAGGTAACATAGGCACAAAAAAAAAAAAAAAAAAAAAAAAAAAAAAAAAAAAAAAAATTCAATCGAATAGAGAACCTCCTCCTTTTTTGAAGTCGGTTAAAAACAGTGGATTATATGAAAAAAGTTTCAAATAAAAGTTTATTTATATCGAAGGGTAAACTAAACTAAGCTATTGTTTTTGTCTATTTAGAACAAGCTTTCAAGGGCATTTCAGGTAAACTTCTGTTTTTTAAATAGAAACCTACCTATATGTTTCTGTAGATATTCTGAATCTACAAAAAAAATTGAACAACTTTTATTAGAACTATTTTTTAATAAGACATCAAATAATAAAAAATATTAAATCAATTATGTTTCTAAAAAAAGCCAAATTATAATTATTCTTAACAATTATTCAACTTAATTATCAAATAATAATGATCAAATATTTAATTTTTAAATAAATAATTTAATAATTTTCCGACTTTGTTCTGTGAAATTCCAGAGTGTATTGCAAGTCTTTTGGATGAATTCCAGTTCCAATTTTCTTATTTTTTTAACAGATTTACAACAGGATAAAATGAAGCTTGTGAGGGTGTATTCCTATCAGGAAAACGCTCGGCATCCATTTCAATGGCAGCCCCATAACACTTCTTCCACATTCACAGCATAAATTAGGGCCATTTCAATTGTCTTAAAAAAAATGCTCCGTTTTTTTATGGTAATACAATACCACTGGATTGACACGAGAAATAAAATAATTAAACTCAAGAATTTTAAGTAGTTCAATTAAGTAGAAAATAATCTCTTAAATCTGAGTATAACGAAGTTTTAATATCATTATAAACACTTATTTTCATTGTTGTGACTTTTCAGTTTAATAAATATTTATTTAATAATTAATTATTTAATCATTGTTATTTGATAATTAAGTTGAATAATTGTTAAAAATAATTATTAAGATTTTTTGAGATCTAATTGATTCATGTATTTTGTTTATTTGATGTCGTATAAAAATAGTTCTTATGAAAGTTGTTCAGTTTTTATAGTAGAATATGGTGACGTAAAGAAAAATATAGGGTTCTATTTAAAAAACACAACTTGACCTTAAAATACACTTGAAAGCTTGTTCTAGGCCGAGAAACAATAGCGTAGTTTAGTTTCCCTCCTGATATAAATAAACTTTTATTTGAAACTTTTTTCCATATAATGCACTGTTTTTGAGTTATAAGACTATTTCAAGATAAAAAACTCAGTCGGTATATTAAAGAGAGGATTTCCATAGACTACATAGATTTCCATCGACTTAAAATCAAAAGACTAAATTCTTTTTTGGTAAACAACTCAAGTTTGAGTTGTTTGCCCTAAAAGAATTTAGTCTTTTTGATTTTAAGTTGATTCTTCCACGTTTTCAGTAGAGGTTGCCATTAATAGTCAAAACATCAAAAATGGAATGCAATAAGGTTATTCCTCTAGTATTAGATAAGAATCGATCGTTATTTTTGATTTTAAGTCGATTCCTCCATGTCTTCAGCAATGGTTATCAATAATAATCGAAGGGTCAAAAATCTAATGTAGAATTATTATTCCTCAAGTAATAGATGAGAATCAATTGCTATTTTTGATTTTAAGTTCATTCCTCCATGTCTTCAGCATGGTTACCAATAATAACCGAAATATCAAAAATCCAATGTAGAATTGTTATTCCTCGACTGTTAAATGAGAATCGATCATTATTTTTCTCAAAAGCCCGCGCCCACTGTAAAAAAACAATCGATAATGCGATGAAGTCCTTCATTCAGAAAAAAGCTGACAGGCTAGCAGCTTGCCCCAGCAGTTCAAACCAATTCTGGTCCCTTAATAAGTATGTAAAAAGAAATTTTACAAACTCATCATTTCCACCTCTCAATCTCTCCGACAACTCGATAGCCATTGACGCCTCCGACAAAGCCGAAGCTTTTGGCTCATATTTCGCGTCCAACTCAAACCTGGACGACAAAGGGCTTGAACCACCCACATACCCCCCCCCCAGTACTAATATAATGTCAGATACTGTTTTCAGGATACCAGCAATTCTAAAGATCATCCAGAATCTAAAGAACAACTCTTCTGCTGGCCCCGACGATATCCCTGCCATTCTCATTAAAAAATGTGCCCCTGAACTTGCTCCTATACTATCCAAATTATACAATCTCTCCTATAACTCTGGAATATTTCCGGAAGCCTGGAAACTAGCCAGAATCCAACCAATTAAGAAAAAAGGCGATTCTTCCAACATAAAAAACTATCGACCCATAGCAATCACTTCTGTCTTATCCAAAATTATGGAAAAGGCCATCACCGAGCAAGTTCTACCACACTTAGAGTCAAATAAATTTATCCACGATAGGCAATACGGCTTCAGGCAATCCCGGTCGACTGGTGACATCCGAGCATATGTAACTCATATCTGGAACAAAACCTTGGAGGCCAGGAATGAGACCCTCGCGGTAGCTTTAGACATTTCATAGGCCTTCGATATGGTCTGGCACAAAAATCTTCTTGCCAAATTGACCTCCGTCGGCCTTGCACCGAAACTCTGTAAGTTGCTCGAAAGTTTTCTTTCAGACCGTAGTATTAAGGTTGTCATCGATGGAATATCATCTTCCCCCTTCCACACCAACGCTGGAGTTCCTCTAGGATCTGACCTTTCATGGAATGACCATATCTCAACCACTGCTAAAGCTGCAGCGCGCAAGCTTGGTCTCCTATTTAGGTCTAGACGCTGTTATACTCCCAGTCAACTTCTTATGCTGTATAAGGCTCAAATTCGTCCCTGTCTCGAATATGGCTCTCATCTGTGGAGGGGTGCCTCCAAGCATTCTCTTGCTAC
Organism: Forficula auricularia; assembly: GCA_024734495.1. Taxonomy (NCBI): domain Eukaryota; kingdom Metazoa; phylum Arthropoda; class Insecta; order Dermaptera; family Forficulidae; genus Forficula; species Forficula auricularia. Next base: position 1,024,030 of record JALMQS010000127.1, read on the forward strand.
ACTGGATGCAATTCAGAAGCGAGCAATTAAACTAATAGGAGAACCGGCTCTAACCAACTCACTCGACTCCCTGGCTCACCGAAGAACCGTTTCTGCTCTTTCCCTGTACTACAGATACTATCACGGTGTCTGTTCAGTCGAGCTGAAATCAATTATCCCCCCTAATGCCCTCTTTACGCGAAACACGCGGTTTTCTAACGCTCAGCACCCCTTCGCTGTCAAATTAGATAAAAGTCGAACAAGCGCTTTCGCCAACTCTTTTATCCCTTTGACCTCCAGAGACTGGAACTCGCTCTCTGCCACCATCTTTCCCGCGACTTATAACCTTCAGCTATTTAAGACCCGTATCCACAGATACCTTCGACCCCCGCCCAACCCATAAAATTCTTTCTTCTTCTTTTCACGATGGAGGGGCCAACCCAGGCCTTTAGGGGTTGCACCTTTTTTGGTGTAACTCCTTCTCTCATCATTATCATAAAAAAAAAAAAAAAAAAAATATTTGAATTAAAGTCAACATGAACTGCAAATTGCAAGTGATATCTGATTAATAATAAAGAAATAAACATATTAATATTTCAAATGAATTTGGATAAAGTTTAGCAACGATCCGTTGCAGTTTATTTAATTAATAATTGAAGAAAAAAGTGAAAATTTCCTTAAAATTCACTCTCAGGCAAGAGTCCGTGAAACGAAATCACAAAATATATAAACTTAATAATAATAATTTAAATTTAAATTTAGGGAACGAAGAAAAGTTTATTTTTATTACAGACAAAAGGATCAGCCGGGGCTCGAACCCGGGATCTTTGCATGTGTACTGCAATGCTTTGTCATAAGAGTTTTAACTCCTATATCCACTAAGCTACTGGATATAGGAGTTAAAACTCTTATGACAAAGCATTGCAGTACACATGCAAAGATCCCGGGTTCGAGCCCCGGCTGATCCTTTTGTCTGTAATAAAAATAAACTTTTCTTCGTTCCCTAAATTTAAATTTGTTATTAATTGTCTTTACACGGCCTCGTTGTGGTTGCGCCCCGGGTGAAGAGAAAATTATTTTCGATCTTTGGGGTCTGCGATCGATTGGGAGGCGCTGGAATATTTAATTGTTTAATAATTTAAATTTTTTTTTTTTTATGAATTTTATTAAACCAATTATTTTACATTAATTAATGTATACATTGTATTTTTGCTTCGATTCCGGAGATTACTTCTCCACCATCGAGTGTCTTTATTCATCTTTAGTCCTTGTTTTTAATAAGAGGAAAAATATAATTAGATAAAAAAACCTCTTTTCCTATAATTATTTCAATTCCATTATTCTCCAATCAAGTCGATTGGTTTATCCACCCGTCTCTCCCTCCATTTCCTTCCTCATTCTCATTCCCATAATTTAAATTTTTTTTTTTTTTTTTATATAAATTTTATTAAACCAATTATTTTACATTAATTAATGTATACCTTGTATTTTAGCTTCGATTCCGGAGATAACTTCTCCACCATCGAGTGTCCTTATTTATCTTTAGTCCTTGTTTTTAATAAGAGGAAAAATCTAATTAGATAAAAAAACCTCTTTTCCGATAATTATTTTAATTCCATTATTCCCCAATCAAATCGATTGGATTCATTTCTCCCCCATTCCATCATAATTTAAATTTAAAAATTATTTCAATATATAAAACATTTGTATTAAACTAGTAGTAGCTTTTAAAATAAATAAATAAATTTTTTAAAGTGAAATTTAACCGTAGATAACCCAAATCTAATCTCTGTTTGAAAATTATTTTTCTTCCCGTTTTAGACACTAGGTATAAAAAAATGCCGAGTGAATTCATAGTAGTCGCCCGGCTTCGCCTGCCTGCCAGAGAGTATTGAATAATTTATTCGTAAAAAATAAAATTTTATATCTGTGTGAGTGAAAGCAGTAATTAAAAAACTTGAAAAATCACAAGTGTGCCTACTACTGAATCTAAATATAAATAAATAATATAATATAATAATTTTTTCTAAAATATGTAAAATTGTTGAATTCCACATTTCTGACAAATAATAAAAATGATCCATAACAACTCGGATTCTATAGAAGATACATTTATGATTATTTAAGGAAACTCAATTCAGCTACTCTCAGCAGAAGAAAATTTAATATATATATAAAAAAAATCATGCAACTATAAGTGTGTGTGGATCAGCAGATTTTTTAATCTCACATCCAAAATATTATTAGTTTATTGTGACTAAACTTACTGACCACTTACCTACACTTTAATGAAATTTTCTGAATTTTTATACCTTTGTATTGCAAAAGGGGAGCTGTTACTGATTTTTTAATCTCATAGAGCTGGGGTGTAAAAATAAAAAAATATACAAGAAAACACAATCAATATTTAAAGAGGCTATTCAAATGGGTGTACAAATTTATTTTTCATCCGCATTTTTTTGTTTAAAGAAGTGATATTTTTTTTAAATTTATTTATTTTTTTGTTGCTATTTCCCTATAAAATTGACATTCCATTCATTGAAAACTTGTGAAATTACATATATTAGGTGATAAATTGTACCAACTACGAGACTGTGCCAGAACATGAAGATGTCATAGAACCCTATAAATGAAATTCCAACAAACTTTCCATATTGAAAGCACTCGTTCCAATATGATCACCAAAAAGTTAAAAGCATTTGAGACAATTAGTTTTAGACCTCAATAATTTCTAAAGAACAATCCTTCAAAAAATCTCGGCCAAATCTAGTTTATAAATATGAGGCGTTCAAAAGCAGAGTGGACCAACCCACAAATCTCATTTTTGCTGATAAACCTCTATAATCAAGTAGATTTTTGATAAAACTAAATAGACAGAATGGTTCAAACTTAGTTTTTAAACGTTCTTCTAGATTACAGCACAGATACCACGTTTGCCTTGAATCTTTATCTCTATTTTGCTAGATTTCTCGTAAAAACCAAAAGTGGGATGGTCCACTCTGCTTTTTAACTCCTCATATAAGTATTTTCCAATCTCAAATTGGGATTAATAAATTATGAATTGAAAATAAGCCAGTGTTTTGGAAATTGATTATTCACAAATTGAAATAAAAAAGATATATTTTTAAGAAGAAATCAATCAGGATGATCTCTGCTTGCTGCAAAAGGTATAGACTAAAGGTAGAAAGTTTCCAAAAGAGATGCTAATAAATAATATATACACCACATATTTCATAAAATAAAAAGCATTATAGAAAATTCTTTTTATTAAAATTCTCGTATATTAAAAAAACTCTTTGATGTTTCAGTTTTTTTATTAAGACTTTTATAAAATTAAAATTCTACGTTTTTTTTTTAATATGAAATCATAAAATAAAATATACAAAATGAACGACATACTTAAAACAATTATTTATTATTGTTTTGGACAGATATAAGATAAGGGGGATTTTAAAGTTCAATATTAAAAATCCAATCAATAAAGATTAGATTATTCCATATTCCAATTATAGATTCGTAATCTCTGCATATCCTCGAATCATCATCTTTTAATGCATTCTCGATTCGCACTCGGAATATTGTACAAACTATTTGGGTAAACTTTGAAACCAGTAAATGATATTTCAATTTAATTGAAAGATTGAAAGGATAAATAAGCGTTGGTGCTATCTGAGAAGGAATTTCATATCGACTAAATTAAAATTAGAATCGACTGCACACGTTTTCCATTCTCTGCATTAAAAGAATGTTTGCAAAATTAATTGGATTTTTTTAAGCTTAAAGTTTGTTTTTTTAATTTATATTTTTTCTTTCACTTACATAGAGCAAGTAGAAGTTTTGGAATAACCACTCTAGAAAATTCATTTTTTGAGAGCTTTTAATTTGAAATAATCAAGCCGAGATTTAATTTTTAAATACTAAGTTGAAGTATATGGTAAATTATTATTAAGATATAATTGGAATTTACAAAAGGGTCAGCCAGCACTGCAAGAAGTGTTGAGTTTATAGTCGGGAGAAACGAACTAAAACTGATGTGGAAACCAAACCTTCTTTAAAACTAAAAAAATAATTTAACAAAGTAAAGCTAGGTTCATTTGACTAGGCCTGAATCGTCGTGAAAGGTAGCGGTTTGATATATGCATAGCATTTTCACCCATTAATTTCACATTTTCCAAAGCAATTGTGCCCCGAAACCTTTAAAAAAATATTTTATCTAAGTTTTATTATGTTAACTTAGTTTTTCTCACAAAATTTTTCTAAACTTAGGACATTTTAAAGCACCTTGTGTATGACTATATCAAATAAAAATATTTTATTGCAAATAACTCTTATTCTCGAGAACCAATATAAATAATATTACGAGATAAAATTACATTATAAAATATATAACAGAGAAGCTATTAATTTTTCTCTATGTATTCTATTTCTGATAAGATTAAATTATGCTATGATGATTCTCTTGTTTGGTTTAATATTGATTGAATAGATAAGCCACAGAAAAATACATGAAAATTTTATTCCAGGTAGATAAAATGTCAAATTGGTATACTGTTACCGCACAGGCTATTAGCTAAACAGATGAAAATATAAGATGAAAGAGAAACTGTATAAAAGGACGGCGGTTCGCTTACCTGGCTGCGAGATCTCGATGAACCAGTTCGAGTGATTCAAGGTATTTCATACCAGAAGCGATCTGCGTCGCAAGGTATATCAGACAGCCATAACTGGAAAACACAAAAAAAAAGGTTGTTAGAGATCTATAGATGTAACTAATAGATTTTTTCATTTAATGTTAGTCTATTAATTCGAACAATCGATAATAATAACTTATATTACTAAAGGGGATTTCAATATTCTCTTTTCGCTGTTAAAGTCTAGCCAGAAAGAAGCCTAAAAATAAATTGAAGCTTCGGCCATCTTTGTTCACTTGAATGAGTTAAAAAATTTCGCCCTTTTCCTTTTAATTATACCATATTATATTTAATTGCTTCATCTTTCTGTCAGTTTGTTTTGGTAGAATCTTGTAATCGAATTGTGTACTTTCTTTTGAGCCGATATAGTCGAACTTACTGCCATAAGTCCTCTTCAGTTATGGAAATCCTCTAATCAAGTAAAAGGCCATATTCTCACAAAAATAAATATATTTCAGATAATTTATGTATCTCTTCTTAATGGTGAATAATAATTCACGTTTTTGTTAATTTTTTGAACAACTTATTCGGGTCCATTCATGTTATTATTATGTTCTAACGAAACAAAAACCATAATAGCTCTAGAGCAGTTGTGGGCGAACCTTGATAAATTACCCCAAGTAGGGTAAAAATTGAAATTTTGGAGGTAACCATTAAATAAAGCAATTGTTTATTTTTTACAATTCATAGATTTAAATTTCTTTGATAAAGAGAGAAATTCTCCCGAAACGTTTGGGTTTTATTAAACTTTTGAAGATTTTTATTATATAAAGGGTGGGGCATAAAGATATACCACATTTGGAAGAGGTATAAAAAAAAAATGAAAAAATTTAGCTAGAAAAAAACTGAATATATTTTTGAAAAGAACATAAAATATTTTTTTTTTTTAAATGTGTTTTAAACGTTATAAGACAAAAGGGCCGGGGGGAGTCAACATTTTAGCCCTTTCGACCAAACTCAACCAAATTTTGCATACATATTCTGTGGACCCCCAGAAGGCTAGAAATGAAAAAACTAACCAAATTTTGTTTACATAGTTTGGTCCAAAGGGCTAAAATTTTCATTTTTGAGTATTTTAATAAATATCGACTTCAAAATTTCAGGAGTATTTTAAAATTTTTAAATTATTATACGTTATTTCAAATATCTCTATAAAAAACATTTTTTGTTTTGAAAAGTATATTGGTTCTCGAAATGAAATAAAATTCTTGCATAGTTTCCAGTGGCAATTGAAATGAATGATTTTTCGAAAAAACGTGATGATAGAAGGTTTGAAGTCTCTGCCTGGTAGGTATTTGGTATTTTCCAGTTCAAACAAGTTCAGACGAGTTTTAGTCGAATAAAAATTGTTCTCGCTGAGGAACTAATAAAATATAAATAATACAAAAAAAGAATAAATAAAGATGATTCGGGAATCTTTAGACTAATCCATTTCTAAGAACTCTCAATATATAAGATCGGAAATAGCTAAGAGTTCTATATAGATAAGTCATAGCTTGCTTATAGCAATAGAATTAGTAGAAATTTAAGTTTTTCTTATAGGACAGACTAATCGATTTCCATCTCAGGAAGGCTGGAAGTCACAAGATTTAATTTCTGACTCCTACCCTCACTCACACAAAGTCGTTTGGAGTGAAGGTCCTAAAATATATTTTTAAAAAATAAATTTGATAAATAACGAAAATGATGCCGTATTCGATGAAAGCAAAAAAGCCAAGATTAAAAAAAATTTCAAAAAATGAAGGCTACTTTTTTGGACAGCATCCCCTGGTCGAAAAGTCATCAACCGCCACTGGTATGTAAGTATATAATTTATACTTGACTGGATATTGATGAGGAAGTCCAAAAAAATAAGATAATTTATACAATTTTTTTATTCATAAACCGACGTTTCGGAGGCTATTCCTTCCTTCTTTAGGGTCTGTAATTAATTAAAATGTGATTTGGCCATCATTACAAACAAAATCATCACAATTTTTTTTTTTATAAATACAATTAATATAGTTTTTAAGGAATTTGGTGTTGGTACTTGGTGAAACATTTTTTAAAATTATTGGATAAAAATACTTGGTAGGTTTCACATTAAGATATAAAAAAATAAAACGAATTTATTTTTAGAGAATCTTTAATCTCGATATATATATTTCGGGTGACTAACCCATCTTCAGGAGATACAGGAAGTAACTGATCTGAATAAGTCGAAATTGAATACAAGTCAATGGTAAAATTTATTTTTTAAGATAACAAAAGAGTAAATATTTAAAATTAGTGGAGGGAGAAAAGGTAGGAGGTCTACTTTGGATTAATTTTGAATGGCCTTTTGAGAAAGAGTTTCAAATTTGAATATAACTCAATGGTAAAATTTATTTTTAAAAATAAATTTACCATTATTACAATTTGAATCTCTTTGAAATCCATTCAAAAATTATAAAGTAGACCTCCTTTTCTCCTCCACTAATTTTAAATATTTACTCTTTTGTTATCTTAAAAAATAAATTTTACCATTGACTTGTATTCAATTTCGACTTATTCAGATATTCTTCCTGTATCTCCGAAGATAACCCGAAATACATATCGAGATTAAGATTCTCTAAAATAAATTCGTTTTATTTTTTATATCTTAATGTGAAACCTACCATATTTATCAATAATTTTACAATTAATATATATATCCACTCAATTTCACTTATCAGTCGGTCTCCAAAAATTACTCCAATCTTATATAATTTATATTTTTTATATTTATGATTATTCTCGTATGAATTGATTCATAAACAATTTTGAATTTAAATACATAGTATTTAATTTTCTCCTTTTCTAAACAAAAGGTAATATCGGCGAATATTTTGGGGTAAACAAGTGTTCCGATTCCTGAGCTAGAGACTCATTTTCGTGAAATAGACAATTTATGGTACAACCATTCAGCCGAAGCAGTCTCAAGTGGGTCGAATCCATTTATCAATGATTTCATCATGAAATCTTCTTATTACTGAACTTTTCTCCGTGTTTTCCCAATTTCATCAAAATGTTCTTCGCTTGAGTTCAGCAACTGACTTCTGTAACTGTTAATGCTTTCACTACCTGTTGCATTCGAAACGAACTCTTTGGGGTTGCAATTCATTTCTCACTGATACTATTGTCTTCTAATTAGGGAAGGACAAAATTACTCTTCTAAGCGATTGGTTCAGGATTAAATCATTTCACTACACTTACTTAAAAAATGTCAACTATATAAATTAGATAAAGGCTTTCTAAAATATCTAAATAAAATAAAAATATAGTGTACTTAATAGTTGAGACAATAAAAAGTAAATAGGAGACAATCGAATTAACTTTTCTTTTTATAGAAAAAGCAATACAACATCCTAATAATAAGCGCAATTGAGAGCAAACAGTTGGGTTGGGTAACAAATGCAGAAAAATCAATTGTATTAGATAATAGTTTTTGAATTATATAGTTGTAAGCCGTTTCTTGTTAATGATTATTAAAGTTTACATTACATCTGTATTAATTAATTCATGCAATATTCTTTTTTTACTGCTCATATGAGGCAAACTACCTCAAAGCACTGTATAAGCTTTTAAATCTGTAAATAGAGATAAATGATTAAATAAATAAATAAATCCATAATAAATTTGTAACAGGAATGGCAGGGAATTGGACAAAAATTGTAAACACAGAGTTTTTATTGGATGGGTCAGACGTTTCGTCAACTTATTTTGACATCCTCAGGTGCCAATTTAATCACTCTTTTTAAAAAAAAAAAAAAAAAAAATTCAATATATGACAAAACATTATTATATCATTTTAATTTTTGTCCGGTTCCCTCCTGCTGTTCCTGTTACAGATTTATATTTAGATGCGAATAAAATTTTCTGATTGAAAGAGTGATAATTTATTTCGAAAACGTTTCATGTTCAAAAAAATCTGATTCTTTATGAAATAATTGTATTAATTTGTAATACATATTTATATAAGTGAAAGTGAATTTCAAAAATATTTATATTTACATGCGAATAAAATTTTCTGATTGATAGAGCGATAATTTATCTCGAAAAGTTACATGTTAAAATAAATCTGATTTTTATAATTCATGTAAGTATTGAAATATTGCAATGTCAACTCAATTAATATGTGAATGAAGTTTTAAGAAAATCGGCTCTCTAGAAGTATGTCAAAATTCGATTACAAGATTCTACCCAGAATAAAAAGACTTACAAACGAATCCAGATAAAAAAAAAGTTAATTCAATTACGTTGTAGAAGTTTCATTCAGAGTTGATTAGATTGTTTTAACATTTTCTCCAACTACAATATACCATTGGGACACTAACCCGATCGCCTAAGAATTGTCTCTTGGCAGAATGGAGTTAAAAAATTAACTATCAAGATTTTTTATCCCTTACAAAGTAATAACATGTCAATCACAACTGTCTATTAATAAATAATAAGATAATATATTTTCTAAACTAATCTATGATAAATGAGTTAGAAAAGAATATAAAATGCGTTTGATCTGTTTTCCGTCTCGCTTCCCACCTCATATTGCATTCCATTAATATTTGAGCGATAAATCTTTTTAATTTTCATTTATTACTGGGGCAGACTTTATAATATTAAATTTTTATTTAATCTTCATTAATTTTGAAATTAAGAAAAAAAAAGAGTAATTTTTAAAAATAACTTCTTTAAGGTATAATTATTTCTCGACATGCGTTAAGCTAATGTTGAAGGGAAGCAAAGGACGAGGGCGGAATGGGGATGAGGGTGGAAGGAACCCCCGTCGGAGAGGGTGCGATTCTAAATTAATTAAAAATGACAAGACTAACTCTTCATATGATCTCTACTGGAACATCTTATAAATCTTAATTAGAGCAGACTCAATCCAGAATTCAAACAAAGTATGTTGTTAATAAATGATAATTAAAATAAACCTTTTTTTTCATGTTAAAGAATATTAAAAAAGTGACTAAAAATATAAGCAAACTTCAATATTAGAAGGAAAATTAATTTTTATTTGATTTAATCATTCTTTCTTTTATGTACTAATTATAATTTAGGTAAGGTAATAATAATAACCTTACAAAGTAATTTATTCTAATATATGATACATAAAAGAATATTAAATCCGATTAATATATGATTCAAGGCCTTGGGGCGAACGTCCCTTAATGAGTAAAAATTAAAAATTAAGTAAAAATGTACTGTGCTGATGAGGATCAAATAAATTAATTGAAATCATAAAAAAACAAATTCAGAGAATAAAGCTTTTATTTTATAAAATTAAATCAAAACGTACGACCTCAGTTTGATGTAAATAAATATAGTTCCATATTTATATTATATACTTACTACTTCTATCTCAAACTACCAAAAAAGTCAAAATGAATCAAGAACTTTAAAAAATAATTTCCCAGTGCTCGGATCGCATTTTTTGCATTCATAAATAAATAATGATAAATAATAATAAATCATATATAAATATATTATTTAATTAATATATGAAGTAAAAAAATTATTTAAAAAATAATTAAATAAGTAAAAATTAGAATAATATTTAAAAAACAATGAAATGTTTAATGAGATATATTCGATGTGTGTTTTTGGTCATATATTATTAAAATAAATTTAATATTATAAAATAATAAATAAAAGCTAATGCTAATAAGCTTAAGAAATAAATAAATACTAATTAATGCAAGTAATAGGAAAAACAGAAACAAAATACTTAAAAGGACAGCAAAGAATTTTTCAAGTACAAACCAAATAGCTACCAATTATAAAACTATTTTTTTAATAAACAATTTAATTATTTATCATATTTTTTATAAAAGTTTTTTAAAAATGCATCAGTAGCCGACTGAATCTCTTCTGAGTAGAGTGGAGATGCGAAATTCCAAGAAACACTTAGCAAAGTACATCGTGTTTAATTATATGAAATGAGATGTGGAATGTTTATTTCTGGTACTTAAGTATAAAAATTATATTCTTCTTATGGTTTAGAATTCGAAAAAATATCATTTTTAATTTCAATTTTAATCTAATTGTTTTAAATAAAAGAAGTAAATAAGAATACTTCGAAGATTCGAAACAATCCTGGAATCGGGTGAAAAAGAAAGCCGTGTTTTTTCTTTTCTTTAAACTTTCCATAAGAAATAATGAAAAATCTCTTGACTTTATTATTTAAATATTCCTTTTCCCTTTTAGAATCATTTTAATTCCAAGATAAGCAGGAACATTTCAATATTATTATTTTAAAGTAGAATCAACTTTCGATTAAGTATTTAATTGCAGATTATCTTTTCTATTCTTTGGAGAAAGTGCAAGAGAAAACGCATAAGCTTAATTAATAGGCGGCGAATGCATGGCTAGCGATAATCTGCAGAGGATTTCTTCCCTAAAGTTTTGGCTGTGTCTGCAGGGGTGGGTGGCTTCGGGGGTGTAAAGCCCCATCTCTTCTTTGCAAACAGGCCCCTCCACTTCCATGTCATACTTTAAGGGCCCTTAATGGAATTAAACGGGGGTAACTGTAACTAGCAGCAGCCCTTCTGCTGAGGTAGCCCTGGCCACGTGGTCATCTTTTTAACGGTCTGCTTCGGCTAAACACCCAATTAACTGCAAGTGCACAACTAGCCATCAACCAAATTGCTCAAACATTGTCCATTGGGCTGATGTTTGGTTAAATGTCGGCCTCTAGTTGATGCTCCAAACATGAAACCGTTGGTGGTCCGAGGGGGATGCACCACCGCTGATAGCCTGGCTGAGTATTGGTTTTTATGTGATGCATATGTATTTGGGGATCATGAATAGGGGAAAAATGAGGCCATTAAGTTTATGGAAGCATCTGCTGCAAAAGCCGATAGCTCTTTATAACTCTTTTATCGATTAAATTAAGATTTTAACAAAATAATTAATAAGAAGAAAGGCCATTCAATAATTATAGAGAAAACATTATGGAAATCAAAAATAAAAAATTTTGAATTTTGTTTATCATAAGTCAAATATAAAAGTATTGATGGTTTAAAGGCCTTTCTAAAAATCCTTAGTCCAAAAAGTGTATTATTTTTTAATTTACTTCAAAAAATTTATTATTATTAATCTTAATCTCTCTCGGGTAACTATAGGGTTCAATTTTGAGTATTTCAAAAACCAATTTCAAAAGGAAATTTCATATATTTTTAGTTTTTATATTAAAATTTTAATAAAAAGTGAAATTTATTTTAAAAGTCGGTACGGTAGGAAATATTAATTATATTATAGTATTTACTACTAATTAAAAATTATATAACAAGTGCTTATTATGAAATCCATTTAAATTATATGGGACTATGAGAGTAAGTAGGCAATATATTTTCTTTTATTAAATTAGGATCTTTAAAATGATGATTAAAAAACTATTATTATATGTGAATTGATGTGCTTATTTAGAGTACTTGAAGGTTTCATCCATTATTGTCAACAGTGGCAGCTAACAATAAATAAAAACTGGATGTATCAAGAATACAAAACGCGAGAACCCGAGAAAAGACAAACCACGGGTGGCTTCTAAACTCGAAATGGATGCTTAATTGAAATATATAAATAAAAACCATGGAAAATGGAAAGAAAAGGCCCGTAAGATAACAAGTGCGAAAACAATTCAGAGAAAAAATGTATTAGAATGTTGACCAGTGGATATTACTAACTTGGCAAATATTATTTGGAAGGCTAGACGTTGTGCAGGCCGAAGTGTTTGTTCAATCATTATTCAAAAGTCATCAATTTTTTTGGTTATTAGTTTTTGAAATGACTGAAATGTGGAGAAAAACCATTGTTGTGTTTCTTTGTATGTCTACCCAAGATAACTCATGAACAGAAAGTCGTATATTCATTCTGGAGCCAGATGTTACTATTTTCAAATATATTAGAATTTGAGCTTTTTCGATAAATTTCGATAAAATATGTAGAACAATTTCAAATTGTCAAATAATATGCTCTCAGTCATAGGCAATAATAAAATTTGCTTCCTATGAACCTATTATTAATAAACTACATAACTTTCTGCCAAGTTTCACTTTCTAGCTCAAGTTCTTTGTTGACAAAGAACAGTGTACCTATCCTAAGCTCTGAAGAAAACAATATGTATTTATGTTTATTAAAAATAATATAGAGATAAAATGTCTGTTTAGGGATCAAATAATCTTCTAGTAATTGCATAAGCAAACAACAAAAAATAACTCAGTAGTGTAGTTATCAATATAAATGACTTCATCATGCATCCGAGAAACAACCTGTACTAATTTTAGATGGCAACAAAATGACACTAACGAGCTCCGCAGAAACTCTCGTTTTGCATTGTTTAGTGACAAAGTTGGGATTATTTATTCACATGTAATTCAGGTCAACTTCATTGCTGTCGATGGAACACAAAATACACTAATTATTGCAATAATAAGCAGATAGGCTATATTATACTTTTTAATAGAATTTTGGCCCTCGAATTCGATTCTCTTCTGTCATATAATTAACAATTACCCATTTTAACTCGAATTTAGTAGATGACATCCTGTTGTGATTTACTTAGAAATTTAAAGTATATTACTTTCGGCAATTTGAACTCTTACTGCTCTACGAACTAAGCCTTGACCCCTACAATTTATTTATTTAGCTGGTTTAGCTAGTTTTACGTATAAGATGTCCAATACAGAAAAATAAACAGATATAGGATACAATATTAAAACAATATAGATATAATACAATAACAGGTATGTATAAAAAAACTTATTACACTGAAGTGGTTTTTAGAATGTGGCTAATGATTTTAAGATGATTTTTTCAAGTTGGTGAGGTCAAGATTGGTCGAGTGTGTATTTGCTAGTGTTTGAATTCTGTCAATAGCGTTGGTTTTACCGAAGTTGGTCGAGTGATGTGGAACTACAAACATATCTTGGGATCTCGTGCTATGTGATGGGATTCTAAAATTTAGCCTAGATAGAATTTTTGGACATACGATTTTCCCAAAAATAAGTTTAAGCAGGAAGGAAATGTCATGGTAATCACGTCGTTGTTCCAGTGTGTTTCGTTTCAGGAGTGAAATAGCATAGTCATAATTCAAGTTATCTATATTTATGCCTAATTTATAATTAAACATCCTCAAAAACTTATGCTGGACCCTTTCCAAGGATTGGTTTCCAATATATCAAGTATCAATACTAATTGTTATTACGGTTGCCATTTTTTAAACCTGCAATACACAAAAAGTGAGAATTGTATAGGAAAAATCAATCCAACTCAATGAATATACATATTTTATTCAAATAATTTCAATGAATATTAAAAATAATTTATGAAATCATAAATGATGAGGAAAAAAAATAGTGTTTGTTTTGGCAAAAGATAAAGAGAAGCTTTTAATGATGAGTTTTTGAATGAACGTTCACCCCGGAGCCCCTGCCTGCATCGGCACCACCACCAGCAGCAGCAGCGCCACACAGCGTAATTAGAGGAGGCTTCACAAAAGATTTTTTAATGAATGCTAATTAAACAAATGAATTTAATTGCCGCCCCCAAGGGCGATGAAGAAAGTACCTAAGGATAAGGAGAGGGCATATTCATTCTTCTGGGTTTTGTTAAGCAGCCGAGCCTTTGCACTAAGGGCTGATTTATGGCGCCTACACGGCAAAGTATCAATCTTTCAGGTCCCTGCAGCCATTACGATCTCTTAATAGAAAGAGCTATAGTGTACTTCCATCTTGTGTTTTATTCATGCTCGCTTTTTATACATGCCCTCGGAAGTGAATTATTAACGAAGAAAGAATCGCGGTGGTGCTCCTTAATAATTAGCTACGTTTAATATCCGTCATGTTAATGAGAGCAGACAAGAACCCTTCAAGTACTAATGGACGATCACCAACACCAATACAAGCCCGCCTATTGAATATTTTATCCCCACCAAAAGTTGGCGTGGAGAGGATAAAAAAAAGAACAAAAATAACATTTGCTTTATACCGATAATTACCAATAAGTTCTATCAGAAAGAAAAAAACAGACGCTATTTATTTATTTATTTTCACTATAATGAGTCATAAAAAAGAAAAGGACATTTTGAAAAGAACGGGGTTGGAAATAAATAATGTAATTAGGTTTTTTTTCCAAGAAAGTCTTGGTTTTCTTTTTTCTTAGTAAAAAATAAAGAAAACTCTCCAATTTATTGACATAAAATCTTTATTTAATATTCTCTATAAATTTTTTCCAATTATATCCCATTGAGATCTAAATAATTTACAGAATAATTTTTTTTATTTGACTTAAAGACCACAGCTGGCCAAAACTTAAAGAAATTCCTAAGTTATAAAATTTCTATAAAACGAACATTTAAAATATTTACTCCCAATTACAAATAATATTAAGAAAATTAGTTTTTTTGACTTTATTTTTTTTCTTTTTATTTTATTTCTAAGAAACTGAAATACTTATGAATCAAGCAGCGCAGTGGCAGAGCGATGAGAAGGCAATGGGGTTGGATGCTCTGGGTTCCAGTTTGGGGGGGAGGGGAATACAAAACATATATGCGTTTATTTTATTTATTTAAATCAAGAAAACTAAAATGCCTAATTTTAAAATTTGCTCTCAATATTAATTACATCGACAAAAAGAAACCATTAAAGAATCATCTTTGTAAATAATTAAATTTTACATTTAAACTATATATACAATTTAAAGTCCTTAGCATCACTTCCTCTCTACATAATTGATTTAGAGACATAAATTTAATTTTGAAAATTTTTCATTATAGTAAAATATAGTATTAATCAAATAAGCTGATCCATACCCTTTATTAAGAAAATCATCCCTTGTTGTGGACCACCTTTTTTAATCAGTCATACTATATTTTGAATGACATTTTTGAAAAATAATATAAGACCATTTCGAAAAATGAACAAATATAGGACAAGCTTTGATCCACATGATAGCCGCCATCTTTTAAGTCTTGTTTACATCGCATTCTATTCAACATCAATCTTTCTCACCTTTATCACTATATGATTATTTAAATTTAAACAATTTAATAAAATCCAATAAATTTAATTTGTAATTTCATTAATTACTGAGGATCTTTTAATATTATTAATCTATTCAACATCAATTTTAAGTAGATTGTCAATCGTTAAAACATCATTAAAAAGGGCTATAAATATAGTAACCCTGTTGAAGCAAAACCTTGAGCAATATAGGGTTTATAATCATCCTGACTCAAGTTTAAAAGAATATGAAATCAAATAGAATAACTAAAGGATATTTTTAAATATAAATTTGATGGTTGGGTAATGCGTTTTATTTTTGTACTTTGAATATTATTTGTTTCAAGCTATTATATATTGATATATGAATTATTTACCCGGCCCTAATATTGAGAAGGGTTTCCAGGGACAATAAATTTTTAATACATGAATAAAATTCACTTAAAGGAGATAATATTTTTTCAAAGATGGCACATCACATAATTTATGGCTTCCATCCCCACCATCGTTTGCTTTTCACCAAAATAAAATAAAATTTTTGTATTTTTTTAACAAGTAGGTAAGCAAAAATTATTTGGAAAAAAATGGATATTTGTTTTTAAAGACAAAGATCATACTTGAATGATACCTAGTTCCTTTAAATACTTAATTTTGGTCTGAAATTTATTTTTATATTAAATAATGAAGACTTAGAATACTTAATGTTGTTTAAATTTAAGTTTTTTTAAAATATCTACAAGAGATACCATAAGAAAAATCAATTAATCTAATATGTTACAGATCAATTTGACTACATGCCAAAAGAGATGACGTCCCCATCCTTCTCGCGAATCGAACCCAAGTGCCGGAAAAGCTATCCAGGCAATTATTTTATTTATTAGTGAAAAATGGTCTGAGGTATATACCTCGTAGAACAGATACAAAAGAAAATAAAGAATTTTTAATAGGTAGGTGAGCAAAAGTCTGACATAAATAACCTATCCAGATACTAAATTTCACTCAAATTTCTTAAAATTTTTTATAGTAAAATTTCCCCGAGTTTGTCTCAGAGGATTGCTAATGGATAGCTTTTTTGTCTACTTAAGCTTGATTCCCTTCTGACATGTATACAATCTATTTATAACATCTTAATTTAAGTAGAGGATAATCAGATTGATTTTTATAATGAAAATCAACTCTGCTACAAAAAGCAAAAATAATTTCTAATACATAGATATATCGATATCAAAATTTTATTTTTCATTTTTCTTATTTGAATGAAATTTTACATGGATTTCTTGAAATCGACAGTTTTCAACAAACTTTTTTTTTTGGCTTTTCGGCCATGGTAGCCATAAGCCATTTACGATACTATTTATTTTTATTTTTAAATTTGTCTCTACCTCGGGGGTCAGATTTTAGCCGGATGCCTCGAGCCGGATTCGAACTCGGGTCCTCTTGGTTAGCTGGCTGACATGCTACCGCCTAGCCTACCCGACCCCCCTCAACAAACTTTTTTATATTATTATTAATTAAATTGCGGTTGTCAAAACAATATTGCCTATTTCACCTAAAATATATTCAATTTCTTTAAGAGCTAAAATTTTATTTAAATCACACATAATTAATTACAATTGTTTATTTAACACGAACAAATAATACAATATAACTACCAATTTGTTCGTGTTCAATAAATAATTATAATTAATTATGTGTGGTTTAAATTGAATTTCAACTCTTAATAAAATTAATCACAAAAATAAAAGCTATAACACAGAAATTATTTGACGGATTATAGTGGTGTTTCACAAAGAGGAAATAAAAAAATTTTAAAATTATATTTTGGAGATTTTTTACTTTATCCAATACGAAGCATGGGTAAAGTATTGTTTTTATTTATCTCTAGCTATAACAGCTACATTTCTAATTCAAGTTCTTTGATAGTTATAATGAATATTTATTATATTTATTGATAGATAACATTTATTGATTTCGATTATATAAATGAATACTATAATATATTTGTTCATTGGAAAACATTAATTTTAATTATACCTTAAAATCACCCAAAATTTCTAATGCCAATATATTTTTTTCTAATAAATTCAATTTCTCATAATTCTAAATTCTCTAACATTTATAAAATCGTTAATAGGAAATCCAAATAATCAGATATTATTGTAACATTACTTAATGAGAGTCATAAATAAAAGATTCTAATAATATATTCAGTCCTAACTTGGTTGCTTTTACAAACCTACAATCATTTGTCTTAATAATAAATGCATTTCCAATTATTGAATTTTAAATGAAAAATCTCCAAGGGCACTACCAGAGATTTTTATAGATTTTTAAATAAACATATTCTTCTTTTATAATTCAATTTAATTTTGTAGTATGAGAACTTTAATATTAATTAGATAAATAGAAATATGTTTCAATCATGTTATTTTGGCGGAAATTAAGAAGCAAAACAAATTTTAATCTATTTTTTTTCTTTGACTTTACCGCCGCGAATACAAGTAGTTAGTACATTTAGTTAGAACCATAATTAATTATAAAACGATGCGGTTAAAAAAATGCAATGTTTTCTGAACCGAGGGTTTAGATTTTCATAGTATAATGATGATGAAAACACGTAAAAGATTGAAGAAAAATATATGAAAACGAGATAATTAATATTTTTAAAGAAAAATTTAATTTTTCTTTATTTCAACGATTGCCTTCGAAGACATTCCCCTTCTGCAATTGAACCAGATATTGATTTTTTGTGTAAAAACATGCAACCGCAACCATCTCATTAAATTGTTTTGTAAGCTTCAATGCTAAGTATAGTTTTCTTATTTTATTTTTAAAAACTGTAAGTTACCATTCATTGTGATAAAATATAAATATGTGAAATAAAATTTTGACGACTAAAATATGATTTTTTTGGGGTGGGGATGTGCGCGAATTATTTTTTCAGATTTAGGGGGCAGTGGCATGAAAAAGTTTGGGAAGCACTGGCTTTCTGAAACGCCAATATGCTCATCACATTTGACTTCAAGGGATTAGAATTCTTACAGCCCTTCTCTTTTCCAGTAAAATTTTCAATCCTTTAAGACCCAAATGCACAACGTCTTCATCCCTTAGCTCACTTTATCCTATCTTCTTTGAAAGAAAGATAAAATCAATAAACCCCCCTAAAGTCTCATTAGCGTGAAATACACGATTTTTAAACATTCAACACATCTTCGTTGTTAAGTTAGATTCTAACCGAACTCGTTCCTATAATTTCTCTTCTGGAACTTGCTTACCGTGTCCATCTTTCCAGTGCCTTATAACTAGAAACCGGATTCCTATGCAATTGCATATTTTGTTCGCCGACACATAGGACCCAGGAGATCAATTATCTATCCGAATCATGCATCTAGGATACTGAGGGTTAAATTTTATACTGCATATTTTTGCATATTTCAGTAATATT
Source organism: Forficula auricularia (assembly GCA_024734495.1). Taxonomy (NCBI): domain Eukaryota; kingdom Metazoa; phylum Arthropoda; class Insecta; order Dermaptera; family Forficulidae; genus Forficula; species Forficula auricularia. The sequence goes on from JALMQS010000127.1 coordinate 1,043,145, forward strand.
GCATAAAATTGCATATTTGAAGAATATTGCATAAAATTGCATATTTGAAGGAGTTTTTGTCAAATATTGCACGTTTCGTGCCAAATACGGATGTTTTAAAAGTAACATTTCGGAGAAATAATTAAAAAAAAAAAAAAAGAAATCAAACAGGATAAAACAATCGTGTCTGTTAAATAATACTACCCTCCCCCCACCCTGTATTTTTTACGTTCACATTTTTTGAAACATAATTATATTTATTATGTTTATTTTATTCTAGTGTAACTATTATTTCTTTGAGTTTAAAATTTTTTTAATAAAATTATATTAAATGTAACAAGAATAGATCTTTGACACTTGGTGTCTATAGCTTATTTTATTCCTCTCATATCACTCCTTCAAATATATAGTCATTTTGTCTTTAATTTTAATTTTATAGTGCATAAAAAAATTTATTTTGCCATCTTTTACTCCATATATTTGCATATTTAAACGTATTCTGCATATTTCTTGAATATTTCAGCATTTTTAACTGCACATTTTATGGCATATTTTGGCACGTTTTACTGAATAAAAATCCGGTCTCTACTTTTAACCTTTCAATACTCACATACACAGGTACCTTAAACTTAAACCAATCTCTAAAATTTATTTTTCTCCTTCTTTTCACGATGCAAGGGTCCACCCTGGACTAGAATAGTTGCACTTTTTTGGTAATTCTTCTTGCACAGCCCCAGATTTACCAATAAGATAGTGAAGCTAGGCCCTTGGTGGTGCTTAGGGCCTCACACGCAAAAGGGCTTCAGACACAAAAATTGTTGAGAATTAAGTGATAATCCACGAAAGAAACAAATAAAAAATTACCTAAATTAACTTAATACCATTCACCAATGAAAGATGATGTTTCTGATCTCACCATTTATAGACATTTTCCACTCAAATATGAAATTATACAAAAAGACATCCATAATGTTTTAGTTCAAAAAGACTTTAAGCTGGTCTTAAATCCGGGTCTGCTCTTGCATATCATTATAAAAAAATTCAAGGGTCCGAATTCAATTCCATTTAAAATAGAAGCGATTGTGTATTAATTTTTTTCATAACTTCTTTTTCTAACCCCACAGAATAGGTACTGTTAATTTAAAATAAAAAACAATGATTGTTATAGGTCAGATGGAATATTGGTACTTGGGTTCACTTCTCGAGAAGGAGGGGCCAGTCCTTATGGCATACAATAATCTTATCCAGCACTTGTATTTTTTAAAATTCGAATAACTCACTTGATTCTAAGATCCTTCAGGAAAATAATGGAAATTTGATAAATAGGTCAAAGAAAATGAACCAATATCTACAAAATAATTATTTCATTTTCCAGAACAAATATTGTAGTACCTAATTATAATGTGATGCATTATAAACCAATGGGCAAGTTTATGATCATAAATGCTAACGAAATTTCAAATGAAAAGTTGTTATAATACTCCATAAAATCCGAGATCCGATCATCCTTTGGACGTCATAAAATGGGATAAAAGATAATTGCAACCATAAAAGTTAAGCTTGGGACATTTCTCTATGCAGATATAACACACTCTTATTATTATTATTACTATTATATTTTATTGAAATAAAAATTATAAAATTAATTAAATGATTAAAAAATAATCATTGAATTAAACCGCAATTTTGAGAAAATAAAAATCTACGGGATTGTTTTTAAATGTTAAAATAAAAGAATATAGAAAATATAAATCAAAAAGTGTTTTCTGTTTGATTTAAATGAGTATTTACTCGTATATAATAATAATAATATTGATTTAGCATAATCACACCACGGATCTTAACCATACATTTGATTATATTTATATAATTTTATTTATTTACTAACCATTAAATACATTGAAGAAGACAATAAAAGAGTCTTCTGCTGGAATTATAAATTTTTAATTTATTTATATCGACTCCTTCAATTTATAAAAATTCTGGTACTCTCGGCAAAAAGAAACTTTCAATTTAACCATTAAATAGTTTCATCTATTAACAGAAATACCAAAAAAGATAATCAGTTTTTATAAGTTAATAAAAATTCCCCTAAGTCTAAAAATCTTCAAATGTTATATAGTTTCTAAGTTTAGAACATATTTATAATTCGGTTTCAAATATTCCATTTTTATTCTTATAGGCATTGCCGAGGGGTGATCCGCGATTGGAAGTAGGTGTACACCTCTTTGGAAGTATATTGGAAGTACTTGGAAATATTTGGAAGTACTTGGGAATATGTGGAAGTGCTTGTAAATACTTGGAAGTGCTTGGAAATATTTGGAATTACTTGGAAATATTTGGAAGTACAAGTGGAAGTAGGTGTACAGCATATTAGATCTCGGTTCACCCCTCGAACACTGCTATATGTTTGACTGAACATCTATACTACCTACTATTGGGTGTATTGCAAATAGTGTGTCATATCATTAAATTGTATATATCTTTTTTAATGTAAAAGGAAAAATGTCGGTATGTGGATAAATAAATAAGTAAATAAAAATCATTTTGTTCACATTTCAGACATTTCTAAACTAAATATGCAAATATAGCAATGATATATTTATACCATATGGGATTTAATTTTTGGATTGAATACAATACTCTTGTCTCTAGTGTAATAATATTTATAATAAAATTAATAAATTGTATCTGTTTTTTTAATTATTAATTATTTTAGTTGAAAAGAATCGTTTGCTTTTGGTATATAAAATCCATAATCTAAACTCTCGGGAAGGGCTGCAAGCATTTAGGTGAATGCATTGAATATATATTGACAGGGAGAGCATTGGATATGCATACAAATCAGCCTATTGCTCTGCATGTGCTATTATATTTATACACCTATATATATTAATAATAAACAAACCGAATGTATGCATATTTATTCATAAATGTTTAATCCATATCAGATAGACCTATAAAAGATGGTTTAAATTTTGGATTTGCCACTTTCAAAGTGGACATTTATTATTAATCATTTGATTATTTGTCTATGCATTTTTTAATGAAGCTGTTTATCATGGGAATAGAGATCGAAATGAATAAATCAATCATTCATTTATGTTGAGAAGAATACATTAATAAAATAATCATTTATTTTTTATTTGTTTCTTTTCAATTGAATGATTTTATAAATTAAACTTCTGCCTGAATTGGCAATGAGACAACCTTTTATAGTAGAATTGATATACCCAGGAGGTCATGTTCCAGCACCCTCGAAATCGTCTTCTTAAAAATGAAAATATACTAAAATTTAGTATAATATATTTCTAAAAAATTGAATTGAATTTTAGTTTTAATTCAATATTATTAGATTAATATTTAAAAATCTTTTCATTAATTTCTAAAAAATTATAATTTTTTTTCAAAAAAAAAAATTGAGCCTTTTCAAAATTATTTTTTGAGTACGCGATTTCCTTAAAGTGAAGTGATAGCAACAGTGATCAAATACAGTGAAAAGAATTGTGATTAGGATGACTGTAAAATGCTAACACTACATTTTGTTTCTAGATAGACGAGATGTGCTTAAAAAAATATGAATATTTATAGATACTAGTATTATTTACATTTCAAGATCCCAAGTGTATTTTATAAAATGCTCTTGTATTTTTAACCGACAAAAAGGAGGAGAATCTCAATTGCATTTTTTGTGTGTCTATGTTACCTGATATCTTCGCCAATTGTGAACCGATTTAGATGATTTTTTTTGCATTGGGTTCAGTCTAGTTTCCGCTTGATCCTGTTTTTTTTTCATTGGTATTGGATCTTTTTTGCTATGTTTGTTTAGGCATAACTTCTTCGTTTATGAACCGATTTCGATTATTCTTTTTATATTGGAAAGAGGGAACCTTAGGGGTGGTCCCATATTAATTTAGTCAAGTTCTGATGATATGATCAATGACGAATTAACGTAAATATCCAATTCTTATGAGCAAATAATCGAAATTATAATAAATAAAATCTTTCATAAAAAATCAATCTTAAAACGTTCATTTAAAACTCGCAAACATTTCTATAGAATTTCTATGATATTTAATTTTATTATCATTTTCTGATTCATTCGCCCGACCTTTTCTCTTACGAGATGCATGCAAGGTATTATATTAAGTCACTATTAATAACATCACTAAAAAGAGAAAAATAAAAATAATTTTTATAAAAAAAATAAAACCGACTTCAAAAAAATTAAATGCAACAAATAAAATAATAAAACTCAAAAATAAAATAAAATACACTAAAAGGTATAAAATAATAATCTAATTTAGTTACAACTAAACGACTAAATATTTACATGAAATCACTTTTTGAAGTCGGTGCTAAACAAACTATATAAACGAGCGTACCCGCCAATCGAACTAAGTAAAATCCGTTGAGTTTGATTCATAATATGTATATGTTTGGCACCGACTTCAAAAAGTGATTTCATGTAAATATTTCGTCATTTAGTTGTAACTAAATTATATTATTATTTTATACCTTTTAGTGTATTTTATTTTATTTTTGAGTTTTATTATTTTATTTGTTGCATTTAATTTTTTTGAAGTCGGTTTATTTTTTTTTTATAAAAATTGTTTCCACCAACCTTTGAACCAATATGACTTTAATTTTTTAAATTATAGTTAAAAGTAAGAAAATTACAATTATTTTTATTGAATAGTTTATTCAGGTACTTTTTTTATTATTAAAAAAAAATAATACTAATAATAATATTGATACCCAATCCCAGTTGATTATTGTAGACCCTAAAGAAGGAAGGAAACGTCAGTACTGTAAAAAGAAAAACTACCAATAATAAATACTCTTTTATTGGAAATATTCTTTTTATATATTCCTGGACTGCCTTCCATTAAACCCTGTTACTTTTTGTAATTTTTTTTTGTAATTTCTCAAAAATGTTTCAAACGATATTGATAAACAAAAATGATTAAAAAGGATTAAAAAGCTTCTAATGATAAAGGGAGTTAAAATGATTTTTCAGAGAGATGAATAACACCGACTTATACAAAATCATTTCAGTCGTATTTGATCAATTTTGTTAAAAACTAAAAAAGTAGCTACTGAAATGAAGTATTCTGAAAATAGTCGTCACCAAGCGAAAAATTTCCATTCCAGATTTATATCATATAAAATATTATAAATTCCATTAAAAAAATAAGATGATAAACCTTACAATATGTATTTATTCTATGTAATTTAGTTAATATATATAAATAAGGTTTTATCTGTACATTGCTCCAAATCACACCAAATTTTGGTTGCACGCGTTTCAAGCAAAGTTATGATATAACGAAAACACCCTCAGCAAAATCCCTGTCTGTCTGTCTGAATGTGTGTGTGTGTCCCTGAAAAGTTGCTCACGATTCACGTAAAAACGGCTGAAGGGATTATTATGAAATACCATATCTGGATCAAATGTCTTCTAACTTACGTTTATACCTATATAACGTTTTGATATTTTGACCCCATTTGGGGGGGGGGGCGCATGAATGAAAATTATCAAATAACACCTAAACTATTAACTATTAACCCTACGGCAAATTTTATTATAAGCAAAGTTGTAGGGGATATGATTTCTGACAACTTTAGTTTAAAAAAATACCCCCAAAAAACACCCAAAAAGGGGGGAAGGATGAAAAAATTTAAATTCTTGCTCTTGGACCAAACTCAACCAAATTTTGTATACATAATCTGTCGGCCTTTAGAGAGATAGAAATGCAAAAACTAACCTCCCAAAATGGGTGGGGGGAGGGTCAAAAAAATGAAAATTCTTGCTCTTGGACCAAACTCAACCAAATTTTGTATACATAATCTGCGGGGGTGGAGGGCACGGAGTGGGGTCCGGGTGGGTGGGGTGCGGGTTGGTGGTGAAGGGTTGGTGGAGTGGAAGGTTCAGGTGAGGGTCCAGGGGAGTAGTGAGTGGTACGGGGTTGGAAGCCGGGGTGGGTGGGGTGCGGGGTCGTGGTGTGGGGTGGTGGGTGGGAGTGGGGTTCATGGGTTGGGGGTCCAGGGGGTGTGCCCCCTGGCTAGGAAGAGAGACGCCGAAAGCGGGCCTTGCAGCTAGTGAAAAATAAAATGTAGCTACTAAAATTAGGAAATTTAAATTATTACTTTAAAACCCATTAATTATTACTTTAAAACCCATTAACGAGTCTAGAAGGCGGGCTTCGCAGCTGCTTATATATAATCCTTTATTTCAGCAAGTGAATAAATTGAATTAATTCACTAAATAGAATAGAATTATATTAATTTCTAAGAACGAATAATATCGGATTATATATATAGATAATTGAGAATTATGAGAGCAAATTCATGTCGTCGAAAAGGCATATAATGTTCAGTTTAATAAGAATAATTTAAACTTACTACATTTATCTCATTCGTAATACAATCTCTTCAATTCCAAGAAATCGCAGGCTAATATTTATCAGTGAATTCTCGTTAGGTAGAGCAGGTTTAATATTTACATAATGTTTTCTAAAATAATTTTAAACTAATGAAATATTACTTTAGCTTTTGTGTTCTCATTCTGAGAATGTCAATTCAAATTATTTTATATTTAATTTGAAATTTCGACCTTGTTTTCTTATTATATATGCAGCTAAGCTTCGAAATCAATTATTTCGTTTGCTTTCAAAAAATGAGAATTCATACTAATATAAATACACTTATAAATTATTATTTTTTTGAATTATGGTTAAAAACAAAGTTTTTATTATTATTATTTTTTTTCAATATTGCGACATCCCTGTAGACAATTGCCTCTTATATCAATTCACTTTACAAAAATAAAATTCAAGATCAATATCAAATCAAATTTTAAGTTAAAGAAAAATTTATTTAATACTCTGAGAAAATAATACCTATATAGGATATCTGGGAATTGACCAGGTTGACCATCTAGCGAATTGTTATATCGGCAGAGGGGGTAGTCTCTACAAACATCGCAAAGAATATCGAGAAGCTTGGCATACCAAACAACATCTTAGGACAGTTATTCCACAGACTTGCCACATAGTATGCAAGTTTCTCGATGGAAGGGCCTAAGAAGAACATGTGAGCCATAGGGTGGTCCTTATTTTGGGATTTTTCGAATTTTTACGCTGACAGAGGCTCACATGGTAAAAAAAAAATATATCTCCTAAGTTTCAAGTCTCTATCTCGATTTTAACCTGTGCCGCACAACGATGCAAGTTCCCCATCTAAATAATATGGGGTTTTTGGCATTGAAATATCAATTTTTATTCCAGTCAAAGCAATGGTTCAAAAATTTGAACCACTGTAGACTTTATTCTTATAATAATAGTTATCTTTGAGAATTTTTACAGATTTTTCGCTATTATAATTTTGGAGTTACAGCTAGATAAAATACTGCTAAATCATAGTGTTAGTAAGTTATAGACTCCAAAATTATAATAGCTGAAAATCTGTAAAAACTCTGAGCAATAGCTACTATTATAAGGATAAAGCCTACAAAGTTTCAAATTTTTGAACCATTAATTTGGAATAAAAAATTGATCGTTCAATTCCAAAAAACCCCATGTTATTGAGATGGGAAACTTGAATCGCTGTATGACACAGGTTAAAATTGAGATAGAGACTTGAAACTTGGGGCACATTTTTTTAAAATTTATTTCGAACCATATGAGCCTCTGTCGGCGTAAAAATTCGAAAATACCCAAAATAAGGACCACCCTAGTGGGGCCAAGGTGAATTCCCTCTCCACATTGCCCGAGCCTAATCCAAATAAAAAGAAACAACAATAGGATAGATGCTGTAAGTGTCACAACTTGGATAATAATAAAGAAAGAAGGAAAGATTTATTGGGCGCTATAGTGTTAGAAAGTTAGAAATTCAAAGGCTGAGTTTCGATTTGTATAATGGATCCTTTTGGAGTCATATAAATTTTTCTCTGTGAAAATAATTAGTAGGTAGGTGCTATGTGTTAAGTAGTATTGTATTAAATCAGTATGCTTTGTGTTAGTGACGGACAGATATGTAGCTTTTTTTTATATTTTATGAACAAACAAAACGTCATTGATATGAATTGGTTTTCGGCGTGAAAGCAAACACGCCAGATAATCTATATGGAATTTTAATGGGCTATATATAAAAAACAGAAAAAAACCCTGCGATTATATAAAAGTTTGTGACTGCGTGGTTGCGATACAGCCCATCCTCGATCCTCTCTCGCCTGGGCGCCTCTGTTTGTCTATTTGTATTTGTTTTTGGGCCATTTATGTTAGCCTAGCGTCGAGCCGTTTTTCGTTAAGGGGTGAGGAGAGTAGACAGGGGAAGGATTATGTTAAACTGGTTTATAAAAAAATATTGCTTAAGTTTTTGTACATATATACATGGATTTACGTGAAAAGGGGATGACAGTTGCGCTAGCTGCTCTAGCAAGTATTTGATATTCTAAATAAATAACCCGAAATATATTGAGAATTAGAAAAAAAAATTAATTATTTTATTTTTCCTCATTGTCAAACACCACCAAATCTCACCTATTAAAAAGAAGATAGAGATTGATAATATCTATCTAATCTTATTAAACAAGGAAAAATTGTATAGATATAATATGCTCAATTCGTCCCTGTCTCGAATATGACTTTCATCTGTGGAAGAGGGCCTCCGAGAATTCTCTTGCTACACTGGATGCGATTCAGAAGCGAGCAATTAAACTAATAGGAGACCCAGCCCTAACCAACTTTCTCGACTCCCTGGCTCACCGAAGAACCGTTTCTGCCCTTTCCCTGTACTACAGATACTATCATGGTGTCTGTTCAGTCGAGCTGAAATCAATTATACACCCTAAAGCCCTCTTTACGAGAAACACGCGGTTTTCGAACGCTCAGCACCCCTTCGCTGTCAAATTGGATAAAAATCAAACAAGCGCTTTCGCCAACTCTTTTATCCCTATGACTCCAGAGACTGGAACTCGCTCCCTGCCACCATCTTTCCCGCGACTTATAACCTTCAGCTGTTTAAGACCCGTTGTTGTGCCGTCGGGAATTTTTCCTTAAATATAAATATAACTATTCTTAAGGGTAATATTTTGGCAGCCGGCTTCCATTTTGATCCTCGAATGTGACTATTTTACAATAGGAAAGGGACTTTACAACTTCCTGAACATAAATGTCAAATGGCTCTTAACACATGTCGATTGTAAAAGTCATTGGGGTTCTTCATTTTTGCGTGGGAAATTTTCAGAGGCTAAATTTCTAGAAATGGGAGAAGATATGCACCCCTGCTAATTAAGAATTTGGCCTATGAGAAGTAATTTGAAAATTTCGACTCTCAGAGGCAGGTTTGAGTCAGTCAGAGAGTTAGTCAGTTCGTTGAAACCTAGTTGGCGTGGTCAGTTGTCACTCGGAGTTGAGAGACGAGTTTTAAGCTCTCCAGCCATCAGCATGGAGAAATGTAAATTTATAAATAACTAATAAAAAAAAAACCAATATTAAAAATACTCTTTTCTTTAAATACATCTCTCCTACTTCAATTACTATCAAATCAGCATCAAGACTGAAACAGATTGGATCGCTGGGCTACGTTACCAAGACCATTCTGCGGGGAAGATTCTTCGAGATAAATCTACAAATCGTCAACCTTTCGCTGGTCAAGAAGGGTTTCAACCAAAACTCAAAATATTGTCGTATCCACAGATACCTTCGGCCCCTGCCCAGCCCATAAAATTCCCTCTTCTTCTTCATTTCACGATGGAGGGGCCAACCCTGGCCTTTGGGAGATTTTTGGTGTAACTCCTTCTCTCATCATTTTCATTAAAAAAAAAAAAAAATACAAACTTTAGTAACCAGTTTCAAAAACAAGAATGGGTATAAACTTTGAAAGAAATCTATGAGATCCTCTGATTGATGAAAATAAACATTTATATACCAAATAAAAATTATAATAAATTTGTTTGAGACTATAGTTTCGAAGGTTTGACGTTCATCATTAGTCTTTTTAATTAGAAATATTTTATCTGTTATTCCTCATGGGTTCAATTTAGATATAGAAAAATTATTTTTCTTGTTATAGCAAGTTAGCGACATAACAAATGAGTCACGGGTAATTGAAATCCATGAGAAATAGCAGATAAAATATTTCTAATTAAAAGACTGATGATGAAGGTGAAACCTTCGAAACTATAGTATTATAAATATTCATATTTATATTTGGTATATAGATATATTATGTACCTATACCGTATGTTTATTTGCATCAAGCAGAAGACAACCTCATTTGTTTCTCTTTATGAATCAAAAACTCTACTATTCTCGGGAAAATAAAATATCAAAAAGAGTTTTGATATTTTATTTTCATAAAGAATTATTAACAGGTGGGTTAAAGTGAAATATGTGGTGATAATATCAAAACAGGCTTCTTAGGATAAATAAACATTAATAAAAAATAATGTTGAAAAAAAATTATTTGTGTTCATAAATTTAAAAAAATTTTGCAGCCATGGATTGCAAGGATAGGAAAAATTGAAATCAAAGTCAAAAGTGGTATTTTAATATTTTTAATTTGAAAATCAGATAAAAAAAGATTTATTTCTCTTTAAAGCTTGAATCAAATTAGAATTCCATCTAAAAGTTAATTCCATTATTTTTGCCAACGATGTAAACCTGTTTGTTGCCTAAGAAGAGGAATGAATGTTAGGATTATATTTTCTTTTATAGTTAAAATAACATTCAATATAAGTTTGAAATAAGATAAATACTTCTTTGGTTAGTATCTTCATGTAGCATGGTACTCAGAACATTGTTACATCACTGTTACTAGAATCATCTGTTCTCCAGTTATCGTGAGTATCCAGAACAGAGAGACAGAACAAAACTCATTAATAGAAATGATCTCTCCACTTCTCAGACGTTCTTAAACTCGAATTACAAAAACCAATCCATGGTACCGAATTTATTTTTTATAATTAATGTACCGGAAATTCAAAATATCAACAATCTTAGTACTCGCAACATTAAGGGATCGTTGCACAACTTCAAAATTATTATAACAGGATTTCCATTAATGGTTTCAATGAACGAACAAAATCCACTCTTGAAATAATTTAAAAAAATAGAATAGAAATTAAAATCATCCTTTATTCTTTTTTAACATCAACAACAAAAAAATAATAAAAAATAAAAATAACAATTTCCTGTTTGAAAGCAACTCGTAAAATCTTTAAAAACCATATAGCCTAGAGGCAAGGGAATTCATCGCTTGGATGAGTCAAGAGTTGAATTTTAACAATTTCCGTTAATATCCATAAAATGCCGGTTTCAATCTATTTGAATCAATACGATTGTCTGACTGCATCGATATTAGAAATAAAAAAAAAAATAAAAAAGTTGGATTCTCGTCCTTTAGATCGAGGCTGATTGGACTTTCAATACAGCAGAGTAAAAAGCGAGAGGCTTTTCGAATATGAAGCTTCTGGTTTGACAAATGGTAAACAACCGGCAACAAAGACAATTCCATTACAAATAGTTTAGTTAGGGATTTTTTTCATAATCATTGAATATCGATTATGACGACAATCAACTTTAATTCTGCACATTCTAAATGGATATGTTTACTTTTTCATCCTAACGTATATACATAAAATAAGTCGAAATATTGGAAATGCATATATTCAAAATAACTCACTGGAATTCCGGGATTAAATTGCAAAGCTAGGCGATCACACTAGAGTCTGGCGCTTTCAGAGGAATGACCATATCTCAGCCACTGCTTAATCTTGGTCTCCTATTTAGGTCTAGACGCTATTTTACTCCCAGTCAACATCTTACAAGTGTATAAGGCTCAAATTCGTATAGAAAAATACCCCTTATGCACGTCACTGAAGACTCACGCGCATGCCACGTCACTGAAGACTCACGCGCATGCGTTACATTTGCACGTGTCACTTGACGTTCGATCGTCTGCCATTATTGTTGTGTGCAGAGTTGTCACAATTTGCACAAAACTACTAACGATATTACTATTAATTGTGTGTGGTTAGCGTTCTTCGTGTGATATATAAATATATTATTTTATATCCCTTTAAAAATGGATAAATTTTTACGTGGAAAAGATGCATCTTCACGTACGGATGATGAAACACCCAGCACAAGTGTTATAAAAAATCAAAAGAAGATAGTGAAAAGAAAGTACGATGAAGACTACATTAAATATGGATTTTCATGGAGTGGTGACGAAACGGCTCCAAAGCCACAGTGCATCATTTGCGGCGAACAGCTATCAAACGAATCAATGGTACCGAGTAAATTAAATCGCCATCTAAATTCAAACCATCCCAGCCAGGCCAATGAAGATAGACAATATTTTAAGAGACGTTTAGAACAAAATAAAAAACAGAAGATTTTTATGAAATCAGCTGTTACAGTTTCCGAAAAGGCCTTGGAGGCTAGCTACCATGTTGCAAAATTAATTGCACGTCAGAAGAAACCACATACTATCGGCGAAACACTAATTAAACCAGCATGCATGGAAATTGTTCGACTTATGCTTGGGCCCAATGAAGTTAAGGAGGTAAATAAAGTTTCGTTGTCTGCTGATACTGTTAAAAGACGTATTCACGATATGTCAGGGGATATTTTGGCAACACTGATAAGAAAACTGTTATTGGCTGAAAAATTTTCGCTTCAGATCGACGAAACAACTGATATTAAAAATAAAGCACAGCTAATAGCTATTATACGTTTCGTTGATGAGGATTTTATTAAAGAACATTATTTATTTTGTAAGGAAGTTCCAGAGCGAACTACCGGTGAAGAAATTTTTAAAGTTACCGATGACTTTTTCAAAATACATAATATTCAATGGAGCAACTGCATTTCTGTTTGCACAGATGGCGCTGCGGCTATGATGGGTAGTAAAAAAGGTTTTATCACTTGTGCAAAACAAAAAAATCCGACGTTACACTTTACACACTGCTGCATACATCGAGAAGCATTGATGGTCAAAAATTTGCCGGAGGAACTTTTTAACACGATGAATGAATGCATTAAAATCGTTAACATAATTAAATCAAGAGCTTTAAATTCGAGAATCTTTGAAATACTCTGTGCAGAAATGGGATCCGGATATGAATCCTTATTGTTTTATACTGAAATTCGTTGGCTATCCCGAGGCAAAGTTTTGGCTAGATTGTTTGAGCTTCGTCACGAGGTGCGTGAGTTTCTTTCAAAACTAAATATGCCCGAACTATACCACCTCGATGATGATTACTGGATAGCCAAACTTGCATACATGGCTGATATTTTCGAGCATTTGAATGAACTTAATAAAAAAATGCAAGGTCGAAATGAGAATATATTAGCGAGCTCCGACAAATTACAGGGGTTGAAAAAAAAACTCGAACTTTGGCAGAAAGAGTTGAAAAAAGGATATTTGGAAATGTTCCAAAGGACAAACCACCACAGTACAATTAAAAATAAACAATTAATTGTGGATCTGGCCCAAGAACATTTAAGTATGCTTCAGGAAAAATTTCATAAATATTTTTATTCCATTAATACGGAACAATACGATTGGATTCGAAATCCTTTTGCAACCAATGCAATAAATTCTACAGAAGAACTGCCACTGCGAATTCGAGAGGAATTTATAGATTTAAGCAATGACAAGACATTAAAACTTCACTTCTCCGAAGTTCCATTAGATGTTTTCTGGATTTACATCAAAAAAGAATATCCTCGCATTTCAAACAAAGCAATCTTAACACTACTTCCATTTTCGACGACATATATTTGTGAGCAAAGTTTTTCAACTCTTTTATTAATTAAAAATGATAAACGTTCATGCTTAAAAGATCTTGATCAAGAACTTCGGGTTGCGCTGTCCAATATCGAGCCGAATATAAAACTTTTGTGTTCATTGAAACAAGCGCAGGGTTCACATTAATTATTAAAATTGTGTAAAATGTTAACGTTATAATTATGTGTATGTATATTTTTCAAATAAAAAGCCAAATTATTTTTTAAAATTTGTGTATTAATTCAATACCTACATATGTATTGTATATATTTTAGCTTTTAGTGTGCCGCGGAGTTCTCGGAAGAATTATGGTGTGTCGTAGGTGAGAAAAGGCTGCGGAGCACTAGATCTAGAGAATTATCAAATGATTTTAGCTTTATAAAGTAAAATTCCACAAACAAAATTGTATTAACACAATTCTAGTTATTCGAAACTTAGAACAGATTTTCTGATAAAAAATAGCCAAATCATTAAAATTTGGGGAAATCCTACAGAGTCATAAAAAAGTATTCACTTTGCTTCGAATTTATTTAAGTTTTAAGTTAGCTACGGCTTGGAAGATTATTATAGGAAGATTTTGATTTATTACAAATCAGCCAACTATCTTTGTGCTTATGATATTTTTAGGTTTTTCGTCTTTTTATCAAAAACTGTTCTAAAAATTGTTAATTTACAGTATTTATAAAAAAGTCTTTTGTGTAATAAAATAAAAAATCTTATACCCTTGTGTATCTACTATTTTACTTGCAAGCATTTTCAGATTTTTGTCTTCATTTTCGTGAATGATTTTCTTAAAATTGTTAATTTTATCAATAAGAATTTTCTTTGTTGTATCTTATAAAAAGGTGTTAGTTAACGGGTGAGTAAATGTATTATTCTTATGGGAGAATATAAATTATTTCTTCAATACTTTCTACCACAAAATGTCATCAGATGTCAGGAGGGTGAAATTGACTATTTCATTACATATAATAATTAATTATACATATTTAACTCAAAGAGATGTCTCCTCTATCGCGATTTTCGCCAATGACAAAATTTTATTTGAAAAGATACCTATAGAAATGTAAAGGTCGTGAGTTCAGATCACGGACAGTTATTTAAGTCGTAGGCTTAAGCAAAAAAATGCATATAATAAATAAAAGTAGTTGAATTGTTTTTTTTTAATTAGTCACGTTATTGAGAACAAGAGCTTTTTCTAATGAAAGCTCTTTTTTAAGTAGTCATGCGACGTTTCGTCCCTTTATTCGGACTTCGTTAAAGGGCGAAAAGTTGCACCTTGTTCCAAATAACCTGCCTAATTATATATAATAGCCCAGATTAATTTCCAGCAACGCTAACGTAATGCTGCCAACAGGGAGCGCTGATGCCGTCGGTATATTGCTGTATATTTGCTGCAAATTTGAAATATAATTGTAATTTGAACTCGAATTTTGAAATGAAAAATTTCAATTGATTTTAAATTAAGAAACATTAAATATATTGATAATTATTCCTCCCACCCCCTCACAACTCAAAAATTAAATATTCAATTCGCTTTTCTTTGTGCACAGAAGAAGAAATTAATCACATCTTATTTGATTTATATTTTATATATTATTTGTTTATTTTTTAAACAATTTGCCACTTTTTTATAATTTTTTAAAAATCTAAATTTTATTATTCTTATTTTTTGATTTTTACAAAATTGAACGACTTAAGACACGCATGCCCGAGTTTCTCATGGCAATACTGGAGCAGCCTGTCATACAAACAACATCTGATCTCTTTTAAATATTTGGAGCCTTATATCGATTATCGATCCAAAATTTAAAAAAAATGATATAATATAATTCTCCTCACACGATCACACTTATTTAAATAAATCTATTTCACACAAAAAATATCACAATGCTGTAGATTATAGAAAAAAATAACTTCCAGATTCATATCTAGAGCCACATTTCTGTAGCTGTGTCAGGACGAAAACGAGACGAAACTTTTAAGAGACTATGTATTTTCGGGAGTTTACAGGTATACATTTGGGGTGTGGTTTTTTAAGAGGAATAAAATTTTTGGACTGAGACGCTGCCCGCCTAGGGCCTATCCCAGAAGGGCGTGCCGTTAATAAATATTGTTACAAACAATAATTCGTTTTCTTTGAATGGTGGTTTGTTATCAATGGGGTATAAGTGAAAGATGTGGTGAGTACTAAACACAATAAAATATTTTCTTTAGTTTGATCTTTGATCGAAATATATCTATAACAGTCGGTGAAATTTTTGTGATGTTTTTTTGGTTTCTAGAGCTTATATACCAAGTAAATATTTTGTTTGCTCGAATACAAACACGAAGAACAAATTCAAAGAGTTTCATAAAAAGATTATCCTTTAAAGAAACAATATTTGATTTTTTCCTACCTCTGGATGAGGTTAAAGGGGAGATTTTAAATCAGCTATTGGATATTTTATACTTTAAGTTAAAGGAATATAAGAAGATAGAGTGAAAATGATAACAAGATTTTAGATTATAATAATCAATAATTTAGATTTTTAAGGGCATGGTTCAGAATATATTTTTCTACTAATTTTATTTATTCATTTATTTTTATGAGATTTGATTTTATTAACTCCCATAAACACTAAAATGAATAATAAATATTCATGCCTCTAGTTTCAAACGCATATTATATAATGTAAATTCTCCCAAAAAATCAATATTATAAATAGGTATATAATGATAATTTTAATTAAAAAACGGTACATTAGATAGACCAGAGAGACAAAAGAAAAATCACAATAGAAAAGGCGTTTTCTCGAGGTACTTTTAAACATGAAGAAAAACAAATTGTAAATTTTTAAGCAAATTTAATACAACGGCTTCCTGCTTTGCTCGCAAAGTGTACCGTGGGATTAATTTCCCTAGAATTAAAATCGAAACTCTTTTTAATATGTATATTTTAAAATGAAAGAGATAAATAGTTAAGATTAGATAAATACAACAGCGCCTACTAGTGATTAGGTATGCATTCGAATAGGACGCTCTGAATTGCTGGTTGCATTATCAGGCGCAGCTGAATTTGAATTGAATTCTTTATAAATTTCGAAAGGAGAAGAAAAATAATTTCAATTCTGATATATTTTCTACTTGTCGATGTGTCTGTTTGAGTTAAGATACAAAAACTAAGGAAGGAAAAATCGAATCAAGTTCACTCTAGTTTCATTTTTAATTCTGCTTAGATTTTAGAATTTCTAAGGTCAGTACTTTGGTCCAAAAATTCTTAAAATTAGATAAATATGGAATTTTCAAATGAGAATTTTTCGAACCCTTCTAGCTTTTGAGATGTATTTTGGAAAGGAAGTTTTTTATTATTAAATTACACCTACGGATTAAGTTTCATTTTTCTAGCTCAGAACATTTGCTGACAAAATATTGCCGATTTTTGCAAAAGAATAGTGATTAATAATGGTGAATGAAATTTCCTTTCGATTGAAATTCTATATATAGAACATAAGGTTAAGCTTCACAAAATTCGTTCGATCATAACGCAAATTTGACCCATATCAACTTCCTCGGATTGTTTATAAATCGGTAAGTCTTGTATTTTAATGAGGAAGAGTAGATACTCCAGGCTGTTTTGTTCCCAATCTACTGTACTCTTACGCTCCATCAGAATCTACCTCGAAATAGTGAAAATTTCTGGGAATTGTTAAGAACTTTTCTTTTAAAATAAAAAACTGGCCTCTCAAAATAAACTATAAAGAAGAATGTTAAATCTATATTCAAGGTACTGATAATTCACGTAATATTATTCTAAATTACGGAATGATTTTGAGAATGATTCTATATAAAAAATAAGAAGAGAAATACTAGATATAATATAATTTATTTAATGGAAAAATAAAAATAAAATAAAAATATAACATTTTTAAGGTATATAAAAATGAGGTTACAATTAGCAAATTAAAATTAAAACATATCTAGAAAATAGAGAGGTCCTAATACTAATATTAAAGACAAATTACACAACTTTGCAAAAAAAAAAAATCTAGCCCTATAAGAATCAACAGGAATGATGGCGGGGCCGTTTTCATGAAGTGTTATAATTACATTTTTTTTCAATTTTGTCATATAAAAAGATTAGAATTTACATTATTATCTGGGAATTTTTAAATTAAAAAAAAAAAATTGTTGCATGACCTACCTTAGAGTCGACTGGCCTTCCTCAGCAGCTAAGCTCTGCATCTGCAAGAACTGTGGAAGATCGCCAAGCTCTGAATACTCTTGGAGGACACAGAGAGGCTCTTCTTGACTACAAGAGCCCACAATGCGTGCTAAATTTTGATCACGAAGTCCTGCAAGCCAACTTGTTTCTCGAAGGAATTCTTGCCTGCGAAAATTGAGAAAGAAAATAATTAACGATTTAATTATGTATTTCATGGGAATTTTAGGAAAAGATATAGATAAATGGTTTTTATTTTCAAATTATATATGACTTCTTTTTTCAAAATATAAAAAAGTAACTGACCCCCCCCCCCCCCCACAATATATTAACAAAAGATAAATATGGTGTTTTTATTATATTTTCCCAATTCTTATAGATGCGACTGTGGGTCAGTGGTTAGAGTGTCGGGCCGCTGGCCTGAAATACGCTGGTTCGAGACCGAGTCTCGGCAGATATTTGCAGTCGCCGCCTCTTGGAAAGCAATGGCAACCTACCAAGAGTATAATTGCCTAGTTACCTCTCCAAACTAGCCGTTCGGAACCGGCGTTAAAAAGTAGGTCCCGTATATCTGTGTAAAAACAGCTAAACACACTCAGCACACGTATATGTGGAGTGGAGCCAAAACGTCAGGGAGACCTAATATGGCACTTAAAGTAGAAGAATCCTTATACATGATTGATTTTTGAACATATAAAGAAAAAATATATTTTAGTATATAAATAACTCATATCAAGTTTTTAATCAACTTTTTAACTTTTAATCCAAATATATTATTATAGATATATTTAAACATTTCCGAATTAATATATTATTAAAATTAACATTTATATATGGATGTTGGCCTGAAGTTCATGTAGGAATTTTTTTCATTTTTAAAGCAGTTTGCCCGATAGTTAAGTTAAAAAAAATGCCACCCCCGATTTAGACTGTCAATCTTTTCTTCGTTGCAGGAATTTATATACCATATAAATCAACGTTGTTGGCGTACAACAACGTATTATTTTAAATGTTTTACCTGCGTTGATGAAAAATATAGAAGCAATTCCAGGGCTTATTGTAATAACATTATAAGCAAAAAACTGAAAGGTTAAGATAAGAAAGAGGCTTTTAAATTTTAAGAAATCTATAAAATTAATTATTATTGATTTTTTTCGAATGTGTGATTTTTTTAGATTTATTGTAGCCATGTTTATGGAGAAAGTCAAAGGAAGGACCTATATTTTTACAAAAAAAAATGTTTTATTAAAAATCATGTGGCTAGCCATGTTAATACAATAAGCCTATCAATTAATTTCCCTATTTAGACGCATTGCTTAAATACGATGTTTTTTATTTTATTTTATTTTTATTTTTTATTTTTTTACTTTTTAATATAAATATCACATTATAAGATATTATGCTGATTGAATTTATAGTAAATTTTAGAATTAAAAATATATTTGAAAAGTACAAATACATTTTTGTTTTCATAAATAAGTCATTAAAATAAATAAATAAAAATATAAATTAATAAAATAGCTTGATCGAAACATTAATCGAAATATATTTTATAAAAACACCTTAAAAGAAATATATGAATCGATTTTTTTTCTTTTTTTTTTTATTAAAGTAAAAATATTTAGATTATAAAAAGAGTCAGTTTCAATTGAATTCAAGTAAATTTTTCTCAAAAAAAAAAAAATTCAAAATATTTAAAGAGAAAGATACAAAGTGTTTTGAGAAATGGATGAAAGAGAGGAAAAATGCGAGTATTTTTGAAAAACATAAAAAAGGAGCTTTAAATAAAACTGGATTATTTTAACCTCATCAGCCCTTTGGAAAAAAAAATAGAGAGTAGGAAAAAGTCAATTAGAGGGATTCTTTTTATCGGATAACAATTTTTGCTGGGCATTATTAAAGGCCCAGCTAATTATTGTTAATCTAATTTTTCATGGTGCTTTGCCAAAAGAATGAAAGTAGAATTTAGTCAAACTCTGATGATAATTAAAAATCAGCTTATTATTAAAAAAATTAAATAAAATAAAAATTAATAATAAAAATATATTTTTTAATGAAAATACTAGATCACAGTATTTATTTCATGGGAATGATTCGAAAAGATAAATAAGTGTTTCAAGATTCGGTTTCGTTGAGCCTACATAAATGTTGTTTTTTTCCTCGTTAATAAAAGCTGATTTGAAAGAATCTTTGGGTTAGACCAACCAGGGAGAGAGTCGAAAAGTTGTTAAAATATTGTCTATTCTCGACATATTCTAGAGCTTGTTTCAGTTGATAATAAATAAATATAGTAAAGCACAATGATCTGTTAAGGTAGTTGTTTCACCATATGGGTTTTCTTAGGATTTTTTTGAAATTTAGATAGATTATTATTTAAATACTTCTGCATCGATTGGTCGCAAAACAAAATTTATGAACAATATAGTTCCGGAGCTATTAAATTCCAAAGATAGAGTTTTTCAGACTCTTATACATTGCACTATACGGGATATCGGAAAGTTTACATACATATTTAATTATAATTAAGAAACTCTTCCTTACCATTGTTATAAAAAACTAAACTAACATTAAACAATAACTAATACATTTTTTAAAAAATTTTAATTCATTGTTACAACACAGTTTTGTCGCAACAGCTTTCAATCGCTTAATAAGAACTTTTAGTTTTATAAATCTTCCCTTTATAATGTACTTTATCTGACATTTCTATGATAAAATATATACAAGCTCGGACAGTGTTGCCAGATTTGTCAAACGAGCACGGGATTGGCTAGTAGTGGTACATAAACAGAAAAAAGTTTTGGGCTTATGAATTATGAATCCTTATTGTCTGTTCTATATACTCTAGAACAGCGATGTCCAACCCAAATTACTATTCGGGCAAAAATTTAGGAATATACAAGGTACTGGGCCGCCACTCACCTGAACAAAAAAATTTGTCGCGATCGAATTGTCCAAGTTACAAATTTTTTGCCAGGCACGGGCCTCTATGGGGGGGGGGGGGGCGATTTCCTTTTTTGTTATCGGGCCGCACAAAAATCGCAATCGGGCCGCCGGTTGGACATGGCTGCTCTAGAATCAACTTTTTGCTAGTATTGTCGCAAAACAACTACTTTAAGAAGCTAAAATATGAATAAATTTGAAAATGTTAAACAATTTTTCACTTTTTCTCCATGAGTGTTAGAACCTTAAAGAATTTTCCGGTTAATATAAGATATTTCATTTTTCATAATACAAAAAGAACATAATTTGTTGTTTTTTCTAATTTGATAAATATATTTTAATAAATTTAGAAATTATTGTACATTAAACTGCTCTTGAGAGAAAATGCAATTCATTCTCAGAGATCATATTAATACATTTTCCTAATTATATTTTTTATACTTTTAGGTGAAAAATTCTGAACTTAGAAAATAGACTAGATTATATTTTCGAAGTATTTGGCGATAATGTCAATCAAAACCCCGAAACTTTTATGATATAAATTGGATTCACCCTCAATTTATATTCATATGTATTTTCCATTTTATTAAGAAATAATAATGTATTATTCGAATAACGACAAAAAAATTGAAAGAGAAATCATTTAAGTTGTCCGCTGTTTGATGAAAATAAATAAAAACATATTATATACATATAAGAAATATAAATATATATACCTATATAATTTATTTGTTACAGAATATTGTTTCGAAGGTTTGACCTTCATAATCAATATTTTTATTTATAAATATTTTATTACTTATTTCTCTTAGATTTTCCATACCCGATTGGATATAGATAAATTAGTTTTGTTGTTATAGCAAGCTGGTTACATAAGAATAGATGTGACCAACTTGCTATAAACAACAAAACGAATTTATCTGTATCCAATCAACCCATGAGAAATACTAAGCCTGATGATGAATATCAAACCTTCGCAAATAAAGTATCTTCAACTTCATTGATTTCTCTTTATGAATGCTATTCTCTCTAAAACAAAATATTTTCACATAGATTTTTAGCCATAAGAGCAGGTATCTTGAAATGCCTTGTGAAAAAAAGATCTAAAGGCTAAGAAAAATTAAGCTATTGTATGGTAAGAAGGCATCAAATTTAGTTTTTATAATCTTTAATTAAAAGAAAATCAATTAGTTAACATCAAGGTAATTGTGATTCGGACGATGGTAAAGAAATAAAAGAGACACTCACCTGATGTTCTCTCCGCAGCCTCTCCAAAGTGATTTCACCAGCACAAGTTGTTTCTTATGGAAAGAAGAGACGCCGTTGTATTCTGGAGCACCCTCAGCCTCGCAAAGATGAATCATGCCAAAGGACAGAGAAGAGTTCTTCGCTTTATCCAAAGTGAAAAAAATCGCAAAGCAAGATAAAACCTTTAGAACGGCTCTTCATCGCGTGAAAAAGTGCCTTCCGGTGCTAATTAAATAAACCGGCTAGCAGACGAACGCTCACAGCAAAGAATTACGATATTGAATTACTCTCTGTTTCACTCAGACACTCAACCACTAGAAACAATGAAAATTATCTTGAAATAAATTCAATTTCCTTTTTTTTTTTTTTTTTTTTATAAAATGTTGGACATTTCGAGTGACATTTCAATAAAAAGTTTTAAAAAATTTATTTATTTAGATTTAATAATTAAATAAAATTAGAAGTATCATTTTTTCAGAGGAAAAAAACAATGATAATAAGTGTTATATTAAGCTATCAATTGCGACGTTTTCGCTGTTTTATTAGCTAGCTTCTTCAGGCTCTACACAAACAAACAAATACATTCAAAAATTACTTATACTCTCTCAAACATTTCATATTATATGAGGCTATGAGCGCAATAGTGGACTAACCCAAAAATTATAATTTTGGTTATCTGCGGAAATTAATTACTAATATTTTGTTACCGACCAACTGCAAAGTGGACCAAACCAGCGTTTGATTGCAAATGCTGGTTTGGTCCCACTTTGCAGTTGGTCAGTCACAATATTAGTAATTAATTTCCACAGATAAACCAAAATTCTAATAAAGTAAAAGAAAATTTTTGAAATTTTAAAATTGAAAATATATAATACTAGGTAGGTTTCACATAAATAAAAGATCAGATGCTTGTTTAGCACGGCTCTATAAATATTTCAGGGTATAAGCCCATCTTCAAGAGTTCACAAAGGACACGTTCTCCCTTAACAAAATTATAATTTTGTGGGTTAGTCCACTATTGCGCTCATAGCCTCATATAAATAATACAATCACCTTGGGTGGCTCCCAGGATTTTTGCTTGTCTGGATATCAGGCTGCCGGGATTTTGGGATGAACCCAATCACCTTGGTCAATTTTTTTTCTAAACACATTGTTGGTTCATTTAGCTTTGCAAATCTTTATATATTTATAATTAAACTGCAAAGCTAAATGAACTGACAAAGTATAAAAAAATTGACCAAGGTGATTGTATATATGAAATGTTTGGATTAATTTGAGAGAGTATAAGTAATTTGTATGTATTTGTTTATTTGTAGAGCCTGAAGAATCTGTAATAAAAACAGCAAAACGTCGCAATTGATAGTTTAATATTACACTTATTATTATTGTTTCTTTTCTTCTGAAAAATTGCCATATCTCATATTTATTATGGACCTGAATAAGAAAAATAAAATAAAATATTTGTTAGATCTCGTAGAAAAAAGTTTCAATAGATAAAAGAAAGAAAGCTACCTAGGAATTTTAATGTCATTTAATTTTTAAAGATCGTAGTGAATTTGGAGAAAATCGTTAGAGACAGTTTTTGTGAATATTACGAAATAAGTAGGCCAAATGCGAGCCCGGCCGCATATCGAAGGCTCTGTACTTTTCAAAATTCTTGAGTGGTCAAGTTGGCATTGATAAGGAG
This sequence comes from Forficula auricularia, assembly GCA_024734495.1. Classification (NCBI taxonomy): domain Eukaryota; kingdom Metazoa; phylum Arthropoda; class Insecta; order Dermaptera; family Forficulidae; genus Forficula; species Forficula auricularia. The sequence continues at coordinate 1,067,003 of JALMQS010000127.1, forward strand.
GGAATGAGAATTTTTATAATACATTTTTCTAAACGCTGTCAGGTAAAAAAATACCCCCCCCCTGTGGGCACCCCTGAATACAAATCTTAAAAAAAAAACATCTTCAAACGTTTATTAAAATAGCAATACCAATCGTTTCGGGGGAATTTCTCCTTTTATTAATAGAATTTAAATAGATTTTAAAAAGAAAAAAAAATGCTCTCTATTTAATTCATAAACTTCATAACTTTTTTTCTTTTCTACAATGTATTAAAGTTTCTTTTTGCCGAGAATAGCAGAATTTTTATAAATTGAAGGAGACAATAAAATAATGTGTCTTCTGCTGGAATTATAAATTTTTAATTTATTTATAACGAGACTATAGTTTCGAGAGCTTTGTCCTTTTCATCAGTCTATTATAATTTTTTTTTTTTTTAATGATATTGATGTGAGAAGGAGATACACCAGAAGGTGCATCCCCTAAAGGCCTGTATGGGCTGGCCCCACCATCGTGAAAAGAACAGAGTAGAAGGAAAAGAAGCCGGGATCACGAGCCAATCTCAGAAACTTAGATACAATCCAATATCCAATTTACTAAGGTTTTAGGGGCTTCGAGCAGTGGTAAATTCTCCGCTCGATAAATTAGGTTAAATTTATCTCCCACTTAATTTTTATTACCAGACCCTATACTTAGATAAAAAATGTCTGGGTATAGCCAGGAATCGAACCCGAGACCTCCGGGTTGCCAGCCAGTTATTCTGACCATTACACCATGGAGGCGGACAATTAATTCACAGAAAACTATAGTCTCGTTATAAATCAATTAAAAATTTATAATTCCAGCAGAAGACTTTTATTGTCTGCTTCAATCTATTTAAACAGGGAATTTCTCCTTTTATTACTAGAATTTAAATACATTTTAAAAAAGAAAAAAAAATTGCTCTATAATCAATTCATAAACTTCAGAACTTTTTTTTACAATCTATTTAAACGCTATTGATAAAGAGGAAAATTCTCCCGAAACGTTTGCTATTTTAATAAACGTTTGAAGATTGTTGTTTATAAAATATTTGTATATATACCTATATATAATTCAACGATGCCTTAAACGATAATTAGATGATATTCATTTTCCAAAAGAGCTGTTGATCCCTTTCTCTGCAATTCTCCGCTGATTTGTTTGGGAAGTGATTGGTGGATGTAATCATTTCCCAAGCAGCATTCTCGAGCCACCTTGGCTAACTTAGAAACCGGACGATTCAATCCCCAAGAGACGGAAAGAATTCCGGATTCGAGAGTCAAGTCAAGATTCCGCTTTGGAATCGAGGCCGGCTGGATATTAAAACTCGTAAAGTTAGAGGCAGACACAAGCTGCCCGGAAAGAAGGGCCCAAAGGGCTGAAGGGATAGAGAAGAGGATTGCCGGGTGGTCTAATATTCCGTCGAGAAATTACACACCTATATAAAAGTCACACCTGTGGTTTTTCTCCCTCGAACAGAGACGCGCATGCAGCAGCTACTCTAATGGTGTTGTAAAACCTTTATAACCGCCTTTTTCAACGCGGCTGCCCTATTTATCTTGCTTACAAAGGGAGATTAATGTGTTTCAGTCCCGAAGTTCTTGAGGACATCACGAGATTAGTACAGGCTTAGAAAATGCCATCTATATACTACATTCGAATCAATCCCATTTCCAAGGCAAATTGATTGCAGCCCTTTGGACCTATTTGTATACAATTGCTTTATAGGATTAAATATAATAATTAAAAAAAATATTAATTGGACCAAAAGTATTTTTCAAGAATCTTATTTAACAAAAATCCGAATTGTAGATTTTTACGCTTCAAGTTACTCCGAGCAGGGCCGGATCTAGGGGGGAGGCAGGGGGGCACATACCCCCGGCGGCAAATTTTAAGAAGTGGCACATTTTGTGGAGCGAAATTTTTTGTAATATAATTTTAAAATAAAATGGGGCTAACATTTAAATTATTTATATTGGCGCTTTAAGATCATTTAGTGTTTATTATAACACATTTACTATTTTTATCATACTTTACTTGTTTTATATAGCATTTGGGGTAGGGGGGAGGGTCAGCGACAAATTCTAGCTTGCCACCCCTGACAATAGACCTAGATACGGCTCTGTCCTCGAGTTAAAATACCCAACCAAGGGTAAGTCAGACTCATATACCAAGGGTTCCGTACCTTATATCTTCCAAAATTATGAGATTCTAAATGTGATCTTATTTATTGATGAAACTGAGAGAATGTATTTATTTGTAAAATTTGGAATTTTTGTGGTCCTCTCGGTATGATGGGTTGGGGGGCACTGTTTAAAGGAATTAAGTTAAAACAAATCCTTAATTCTTCTTAATGAGATCTTTACAGAGTTATCTCACACTCGATGATAAAAAAATATAATAATTTTCGACATCACAAAAAATTTGACCATCTCCAAAATAATCGGATTAACATTTTAATACAATATTTCATTTCCTGGAAAATAAATACATATAGCTTCGGAATTTTAAGTTTGTTTCAAATTTACTTTATATAATCTCACAGACTTGCACTACTAGGGTCTCGTTTTACGTTTGAAAGGAACCCTAAAAAGTGTATTTTTAGAAAATATCTTAAAAATAAAAATAAAGATGAATTAAATGTGTTTAGTAGGTATACCTATCCAATTTTCTGCTGAATTAGTAATTATGAAATTTTAGTTTATAGAGATTTTGATTCAAATATATGGAAATAACGAGTGGGACTTTTATTTGTCTATTTTTTAGAGTACCTAGAACTGTTTTACTAATCACAAAATTTCTCCAACTGGCCTATAAAAATCGTTTCTTCCGTTAAATAAATATATTTTATATGAATATTTTTTGAAAAGATTATTTTAAAAAACCAATATTAATATGGCTAGATCGTTTAACTAATAATTATGAAATTTTCAATTTTCAAATAAGGACTAAAATGTGAGAAAGTTGTGAGAGCGATTTCCAAATAATTATCGTTTTTAGAATACCTACATAATTTATTCCATATATTGTTTTAAATTTTTCAAAATTTCTCAAGAAGAATTTTGATATAAAATTTGGGTAAACATTAATTATTTATTTGATAAAAGTTAATTATATTTTTATTATATATGTTAGGAACATACATGATTCAAAATTAATTTCTTTCTGATTGTTTGTAGGATTGTTTATTTTAGTTTTGTAGGATAATAAATTTTTTTTCTGATTTACGAGAGGTCTCTAGAATGATGTGTTGATTACCTTTGGAAAAAATGGTATACAGATCGTATTTTTGATTTTGTCCGACTTACGAGGTATCACGATATATAACTAGCTGCTAAATTTGCAAATGTGTTTCTCGAAAATAAGGCAGCTTTCTATTTTACAAGACAAAACACTTTGTAAAATCTTTCAATACAATTAATTACACTGATAAACTATGAAATTTTCCTTTAAATAAAACTAAGTGATCTTTATGTATTCAGATGTGCTGATAACGAATATAGCATCCGTTTTCCTGTATCACCTACATTTTTATAGTTTTATAGTTTAATGATTTCAGGTCTCCGAGCCCGGATTAACTTAGACTTTCTTTTTTTATTTGAAAGTCTATCAAGCCCTCATTCGAATTCCTATAATTCACAAAGTATTAATAAAATGAAACAGCGGCTTTTATATTAATAATTTCTATAATATAATGTGTAGAATATGTACACAAACATATTCAAATTTATCTAACATGTATATCTACAATATTGGACTTAAGCAACTTTGTCTTTCTAATCAACTTTACATCTCTCATTTGTTTAATAGGTACATTGACTTCAATTTAAAACTAATATTAAATATCTATATTAATATAGCTACTAAATAATAATAATAAAGTGCCAACGGTGGCTAGCTAGCTAACAAAAAAAGAAAAATCCTCATGGCTAGCTTTTAGACAAGTATGCTGCAATTTTCTTAGAAATATGAAAGAGCTGACAACTACATGGAACTTGTTAAGAATTTGTTGAAGTGTTATCACTTCATGGAGTTCAGTTTTTACATTCGCATTTGAACTTTTTCCCCCTAACTTTAGCGCGGTTAGTGAAGAATGCTGCAAGAGATTTCACCAGGATATTTCTGTCCTGGAGAAACGATAAGCAGGAAAATCGGTACAGAACATGTTAGCAGACTAGTGTTGGAACCTCAAGTGAGAGATTTGCAATTACAAACCGCAGAGTTCAAGAAAGAAATTTTGAAAATGCTAGTTAAAATGTGTTTTTTTCTTTTTTTTTTTTTTTTTTTTTTTGAATGAAATTTCTTCATTGAACAATCAAAATCGATCCTATACATATTTTTTAATTTTGTTATATTTCATACTTATTCACTTGAATATTTAAATCCTATTTCCTGAGCAAACAAACAAAAATAATTTCAAAATTCGAAGTATTATTACAAAGGGAATTAAATTTTTATTAAAACAAAAAATAAAAAAACAAAAAAAAACAGGAAAACGATAGGTGATACAGCATTTCTAATTTTAGATTTGGATTCAGCGGGGTCGAATTATAAATAATCACCTATTTTCGTTCAAAGGAGCAAAAAAAGTTTGAATTTGTTCATCAGTCTTATCTTTTGATTCTCGGACTTATCTACAAGAAATAGTTAAAAATTGAAAAGTTTTTGTTTTGCCGAGAGAAGCAGAGTTGTTGATTAACAAAGAGAAACAAAGATGTTGTCCTCTGCTTGATGCAAATAAACATACACACATATATATCGAGATGATATATCTGTATATATATATTTATTTATTTGTTTGAGACTTGGTTTTCATCATCAGTCTTTTTAATTATAAATATTGTTTTTCATGGAGACAATACCGTATGGATATTGAAAATTTGATGTTTCTTCACTGGTAGCCAGTTTAGAATTCTAAACTGTCTACCAGTGAAGAAACATCAAATAGAATTCTAAACTGGCTACCAGTGAAGAAACATCAAATTTTCATTATCCATACGATATTGACTCCATGAAAAACAATATTTATAATTAAAAAAGACTGATGATGAAAACCAAGTCTTCGAAATTATAGTCTCAAACAAATAAATAATATAATATATATATATATATATACAGATATATCATCTCGATATATATGTGTGTATGTTTATTTGCATCAAGCAGAGGACAACATCTACAAGAAATAGTGACCAAAACAATGTTAAATCACTTATATGTTTGATCATACTTAATATGACAGAATAAAGGATTATAAGTGAATGTTAATTCATCATGTCAATGACAAAGGAAAGAAGAGTCATTCTCATTAATGATCTTTAATTGGCTCTGCAAAGATAATAGTTGATGTTTGCCAATCGAGTTGATCAGTTTGATTGTTAATGCCTATAGGAGTCTCAATGATATATGCAGTGAGCATGAGTGCTTCTGTTTATCGGCCTTGGAGGATTCTAACCGCCATACAGACAGGCCTGTCAACGGACCTGTCAATATTGACAAACGGTTGGCTCTAGCTTAGCCTTAGGTAATTCTCAATCAGTCTTGGAGAGTATGTTACTATGATCACTCCGAGTTTTGTTTGTCCAAATCAATTTGTGAAAGACATTTGACATTCCACAAGAATAAATCAATATTTATCAAATTTACAGTAATATTTTAAACTCTCTCAGGAATAGCCATGCTTTACAGTATCTTTGGGTCGCCAAATTTCAGTTCACATCTTAGCGCCATCTGCTCATAGAAACGGCAATGAAGCTCAGTTTTCATTTCGTAGACCCCAATGAACGAGACCTACATATAATCTAAGCCAGCAGTTGACAATATATTTATAAAATTCAAAAATTTCACAATTAACAATAAAAATATCTACCTACTTTATAATTTTGACTAGCAACTTTTTAATTTTGAAAATAAAATTATTTTAATTTAATCTACGTAGCTCGTTGAGTTAGTTTTCAGAGACACTAATGATATCAATACATGCATTTGAAAAGCTCTATCCCTACTTGAAAATAAATAAGCCGTCTAAATGCGATTAGGCTGCATATTGTATACCAATAATTCCGTGCCTCATATCTTACAATATCAAATTTGTTCTAATTTTTCGTTGATTAGGAGAGAATGAACAAATGTGAGGAATTTTTTCATAGATTGAAGCTAAGTTTTTTTTCAAAAGAAACTAACAATTAACTGAACAGCTCGACTAAACAACAAAAAGATGACCTAAATTGATGATTTTTTTATTGTCTTTAATTGGTTTAAATTTTTTTATATATGCAATGCATTTACTTACTTACTTCTATAAAATATAACCTAACCGATTAATAAAAACTTCACAATTTATTTATGTAATGAGTAGATTTCTTCTGTTGTTCCAAGTTACGGTCAGAAGAAATAGTTTTCTATAAATTTAAATAAATAAAAAATTAATTAATAATCAAATATTTAAATAGAATTGAAAGATTATTTTTTCCCAGAGAAGCAGAGCTTTTATAAATGAAAAGAGACAATAAAAGAGTGTATATCTTCTGCTGGAAAAATAAATTTTTTATTTATTTAAAAAGAGACTAGTTTCGAGGACTTTGCCCTTTTAATTAAATTGAATCGAATTGATCAATTCAAAATAATCAGTTGTAATAGACTGATGAAGAGGTCAAAGTCCTCAAAACTATGGTCTCATTATAAATAAATAAAAAAATACTTTCCAGCAGAAGACATACTCTTTTATTGTCTTTTATTTAATAAATTACGGCTTCAAGTTGGTTTTTGTAATACTCGGCTTCTTTTTAGCAAAAAAATTAATTATAAAAGTTCATCTTTTTTTACTAGCTCTAGGACAGCCTTAGATAATTATCAATCAGTATTAGAGAATGTTTTACTCTGGCCATTCCGAACCGTTAATTTATTATCAAAATTGTATTTATCCAAATCGATTTGTGAAAACGCGTTGGGATTCCAAACACACGAAAAGATCAATATTTATCAAATTTACAGTTATTATTTCAAATCAACAGTTTAGGAAGTTCATTAAGTAGATTCCATTTAAGAGAGATGTAAATAACCTAAGCCTCGCAACTTACTTGGTACATTTTGAAGCCAGACAAGAGATATTAAAAAAAGAGTATTATAAAACGGGGGCACGATGCGGAAAAACAAGAGTCTATGAATGAGAAAAGAGAAGCGGGAGAACCCTCGGCGTTGGTTAATATGTGTTGGGAGTCAATGGGCGAACTGTTTGAGTGTTTGGGTACAGTGGGTGGATGGGTGGTTGACAAGAGATGGGGTCTGTTTGTCCAAGAGCAGTATCCAGGTCCAGCCAGCTCTGCCCCGCATTCAAATGGGATTTCAATGGAATGGAACTTTGCATGAGGGAGAGAGGACGAAAGAAAGATGCCATCGATTTGTATCAAAGTTAATCTCCATTGCTGCCGACAACTATTCGAACAATCGAGGCTGCTGGATCAAAGCTTCCCCCGGACACCCGAGGCAGCCTTTCCCTCAGGGGATATCATCGAGAAAATAGGCTCGACAGCCGGCAGAAAACAAGAAAACTGTCAGATCTGATAGAAATCATTTTCGATATGTGAACATATTTAGCAATAAATAAATGGTCGTGAAATATTTTATTATTATAATCCAGAGAATGCCGTAAATTTAAGGTAGTTGTTTCACCATATGGGGTTTCTTAGGATTTTTTTTTTGAAATTTAGACAGATTATTATTTAAATACTTCTGCATTGATTGGTGGCAAAGCGAAAATTATGAACAATATAGTTCCGGAGATATTAAATTCCAAAGATAGAGTTTTTCAGACTCTTATACATTGCACTATACGGCATATCGGAAAGTTTACATACATATTTAATTCTAATTAAGAACTCTTCTTACCATTGTTATAAAAAACTAAACCATCATTAAACAATAACTAATACATTTATTAAGAAAATTTTAATTCATAGTTTCAACACAGTTTCTGAGATAATATTGAATAAATAATGAAAAATGTATAATGAAAAATTTACACTAAAAACAAGCTGGCAACAAAGCATTTATTTTACCTAAAAAGTGGGTTAACTTTATTTGACGTTTTTTCGCTTCAGCCATTGTCGCAACAGCTTTCAATCGCTTATTATGAACTTTTTGTTTTATAAATCTCCCTTTATAACGTACTTTATCAGACATTTCTATGATAAAATATAAACAAGCTCGAACAGTGTTGCCAGATTTGTCAAACAAGAACGGGATTGGCTAGTAGTGGTACATAAACAGCAAAAAGTTTTGGGCTTATGAGTTTTTATTGTCTGTACTATATACTCTAGCATTAACTTTTTGCTAGTATTGTCGCGAAACAACTACCTTAAATAAAACACAACATTTAACATGTGGTATGTTACTCATTAATAAGATTGTAATGTAGGTATAGTCTGATCTGGGAGATTTTTAGTGACTTGAAATAAATAAATTGCACAAAAAAATGAAACTTTTTCAAGCTCGGTACGGTGTTTTGTAGTTTCGGCGAATCAATAAGGCTAAACAATAGGCGTGGGTCGAAAAAATTGATTTTTTTTTTTGAAAACACTTATTATATATTTGAGGGCTTTGCCCTCTTCATCAGTCTATTACAATTGATTCACAGAGAATTAATGTACGAATGGATAGTTCATTTCATTACATTCTGTTAAATTCAAGCAAACTTTTCTCTATAAAAATAATTAAGACTAAAAAGTAAAAAAATAAAATTATTTTAAAAACTAAAAAACACGCTTCTAAAAAGTACAAAATAATGTAATACTTAATCAAAAAGCGTGGGGTACTTGGTCAAAATTAATTAAAAGTACATGTTTCTACACCCCACGCTTTTTAATTAAGTATTACATTAATTTGTAATTTTTAGAAGCGTGTTTTTTAGTTTTTTTAAAATATATTTTTTGTTTTGTTTTTTATAAAGCTTCATTCACAGGAATTAATGTATGAATGGAGCACGATGTAAATCTCACTCTCCATTCATACATCAATTCCTGTGAATCAATTGTAATAGACTGATGAAGAGGACAAAGCCCCCGAAACTATAGTCTCGTTATAAATAAAATTTATAATTACAGCAGAAGACACACTCTTTTATTGTCTCCTTCGATATATAAATTGTTCATTTATGCCTATATTATAAATACATTGCCTTAAAATTCAAATAAAAGTATTCAAAAAATAGGTTTTCTGCATTTTTCAACAAGAATTGTAAATCTAGGATAAAAATAATTGATATAAAAAATAAATAAGAGGAACTTAAGACCCTTGGAATACCTACTATATTTCATAACAGTATTTTCCCAATTCCTATGTAAGAAATTGCTTTCAATTTAAATCCTATTTCTTTGTGAAAATAAAAGATATAGAGAAAACAAACGATTCAATAACGTAACATGTTCTGGTCCGATGAGCCGTCAACAAGTTTCTCTATTAAATATAAAACTTTTATCAGAGAAAGATTATCACTCACCATGCCAAAGCTGCCTTCTCCAAGTTTTTCTACAAGCCGAAGTCGATGTCGCGGAAACTCTAGGATCGAAGTTCCACCATCACAGGGAGGTCCTTCTGGGATCTTGATTGGCGTGAATTTACCCGGTGTAAAATGTTGTTCCCTTCGCTCCGTCTAAAAAAAAAACATTATTTCTCACATTAAGTTAACTATGTTTTTCAAGTTAAAATAAGAGGTAATTTATAATATATTTATAAAATGTTATTAGATATTTGCTAATTTTTTTGACCCTTCCACTTTTAGCCATCATGTTTGGATATTTTAAGTGTGTAAATAGTGTAAATAGTAACATAAAAAAATATAAATTATTAAAATTTGAAGTACATAAATCGGTAAATAATTGTAAAATATGGACAAGTTTCTGCCTACTAGTATAGTGGAGGATGCCTAGATAACACGTTCGCTCTAGAAAAGCACGACTCGCTGTAAATATTTGTCAGGCTATAATCTGACCCTACACCAATTTACACACACTCTTATATATACATACATAACAATAAAATAATATTATCACATAGGAGGACTAAATGGGCTTTGTATTCGAAGTAAAAAAAATACATTGATGTGGACAATCACATGACTTTACCATACACTTGGCCCCTCCCTTATATTTAATATTTAATACAATTATTTACGAAAGAACCCCCTCTTAATATCCGGCCCATTAGCACTTAATAAAATATCCTTTTGGTTATGAGACTATTCTATTAGAAATATCAGCTTTCTTCGAATTGTGTTTAAAAAAATAGTGAGTAATTTTCATAAGTTCGTATAGGGTACATATGCGAAATTCTTTAAAATCGATCAAAGGCTCTAAGATATATATTGATAGGTTAATTCCCTTTTTTTATTATAGGTTCATTTTATAGTATATTTCATTTTTATTGTTTTTTTAGTATGAAAATCTTATAATTTTAATATTTTAACCCCCTCCCTCTTTTAATTTTTGGTTAGATTTAAACCAAAATCTAACGAGCTCTTAATCTCAATATATTCAAAAGTACAAGTGAAATTTCATTTTGAAATTCAAACTAGGTTTGGAGCTAGAGCGTAGACAAAACTTTGTAACGTATTAACAGACATTTTGAAAAATAATTAATAAATATAATCCTGTGTGTCTAGAATGAAATTATATGAAATTTTATTTTGTTTTATTTTATTTTATTTTTATTTTTTATTTTAGTGATATTCAAATACATTAGGTTTTCAATATTTAGCTGACATTGCCCTTCTAGGAAGCAATAAAAAAGAATTAGAGGACGCCTTGAATGGAATTAACCAAATCCTAATAGAAGAAATCAAAATGAAAATAAACAAGAATAAAACCAAGGTCCTAGTATGTACAAAAAAAGAACAAACGAGACAGGAATGCATCAAAATTAACCAAGAAAACCTAGAAGGAGTTAAGGAATTCCGCTACCTAGGAAGTAAAATAACATGGGATGGGAGGAGCAAAAACGAAATTAAATCAAGAATTGCCCAAGCAAAAATGGGGTTTAATTCAAAACAAAAACTACTATGCTCCTCCTCAATCAGCTTAGCAAACAGGAAGTTGCTATTGAAGACATATGTATGGAGCATAGCCATGTACGGGTGTGAAACCTGGACAATTGGAAAAGCGGAGAGAAAGAGATTGGAGGCTTTCGAAATGTGGTGCTACAGAAGAATGATGAATATCAAATGGATGGATAAAATTACAAATGAAGAAGTTCTTGGAAGAATCGGAGAAAGAAGAACCTTGTGGAAGAGTCTGAAGAAGAGAAGAGGTCAGATGATGGGGCACACACTGAGACATGGGGGACTGCTTGGGGATATCTTGGAGGGAGGTGGGAAAGAAAAGGGGAAGGGGAAGACCCAGATTAGAATATTTCAACCAAATAATTGGGGATATGGGATGCCAGACATTTAGAGAGGTTAAACAGCTGGCGGGGGACAGAGTCAGTGGAGACGGATTGTTGCATCAAACCAGTCTTAGGACTGTATACTCAATGATGCTTAAGGATGCAACCCGCAATTCATACCTTTCGATTCGAATGCATAACCTAGACACACAGGCAAAGCTATATCTTTATTATTTCTTCTATTTTTTTGAACCCCCCCCCCCCCATTTTGGCCCCCGAAAAAATAATCCCACTTTATTATAATAGATCTCATTAATAGTAGATTTCATTTTTTTTTGTTTTTTAGCTTAAAAATTTTATAATTTTAACATTTTAAGTGCCTTCTTTCCTTAATTTTCGGTTCGATTTCAACCAAAAACATAAAATTTAATAACATACTAACACCCTAACAAACATTTTGACAAAATCATTAAAATCTCGTAAAATATATTTTTTTTTTTCATTTATTTTTGGTGTGTGGCGAATCTAGAATTACCAACTTTGGATCAAAGATTTGAGGAAAATTGACAATTCCAATGCAGGACGGGTCTGTAAAAAAGGAGACCCAGTAAAAATTTTGACCTAAGAGTATAGGATGGCATAAAATTCCAGAAACATTGGAAGGTTTATTAGTAGACTTAGTAAAATAAAGCACACTTGTTTTGGTATAGATCCGTAAATCTTTATTGAATGATAAAATTGCAATTATCAAATTCAATTTAGGCATCTCATACGAGTATAACGAGACAAATAGCACCCCGCACGCACCCTTCGCGGGACGCCTCTTTCAGGGCACTGAAACAGCACGATTGCTAACTCTAGGTGAACCTAAGCCTCTTTTAGGGTTGTTGCTATTTTGAATAAATGGAATATTTTGCATTTGAGAAACTCGAATTTATTTTTAAATGTAAAAACAAATTTCTAATTTAATAGTCACGAACAAACAAGAGTTTTTGATTAGATTAAAAAAACAAGTTTATAAAAATACATCAAATTATTTGTAGTCTTGGCGAAATGAAAGCAAAAACCCTTCAACTTCCTTGTCCCAGTTTTCTATACTACTTAAGCCCCTTCCTCTCTTTTCTTTAAATATAGACGATATCAAATGGAAATCGAAATGCTTGTTATTTTCAGTTTAATCGCGTATATGAAAACAAAAATGAAAATGGTCAGAATTTATTGGAATGTTAGGTAAGTATACCGTGTTTTTATGCTCCCATTTCGTAAATCTTTTAGTTTGTTGAGATATTAAGTATTATGGGTATGGGCTAATATTAAAGTAGCAAAGCCTGTTTTTATGTGACGGAGAGATAGATTTTATAGATCTACGTAGCTAGCATGTTATATATTTTGCAAGATCATAAAATGATGTTGCTGTTCTTTTCCCTATTTATGATTAATCCTTTTCGAATGAGAAATGTTTCAATTTTTTTTTTCTTTTTTTATTTGTGTACGAGAGATGGGTAAAAGTGGAGGAAATAGCTTTTTTCGATTTTTTATTCGTGGCACCACCCCCAAGAGACGGTCACATTTCGCCTTCGACAGGGATGGTGACACAGATGGAGGGAGGGGGGAGGGGATCACGAGAATTTACGATATCGACATTGTATTTTATCCGTAGAAAATAATAAATTTTTCACTTTGGAAAAGTCAGTGAACAGCTAATGTAAGTAAGAGCCACCCACTCTGGCTGTGCCTTTTGGACAAGTTCGGGGTTGGTTTGACACCTGTCAAAGGAGGGAACCACAAGTGCGTCCCATGCGGCCAGAAACATCCACTCTTTTGCCGGAAATGAATGAAAGAGTTTGGAGGTTCATTGAAACCTTCGGCCACGCACTGAGGTGCTTGATGCCTCGATGTTACCACTTCCAACCGAAAATGATAAATCACCTGGAGTTTTGGCCGAAAATAAATTACTCACACGAGAAGGGAAGCTGCCCGTGCAGAGAAAGGAATCATTTTTCTTAAGAGCCGGTTTTAATTTTATTATTGATATTGAAATAAGTGAATTTAATGTATCTTAAATATATATAAAATCCGGGTGGCGATGTTTAAAATTCACTTAAAAATTTATCATTTTTATTTTTTCACGAAGAATACGTGTCTTTATACACATTATATCTGTGATCCGCGAAGATAATTCAGGAGATTGCTAGATGGATCGAAATAAAAAAAAACGTTCATATAAACATAATATTTTCGGAAACGCTTCTTTTACCAGCCAGTTATCCACCATTTTGTTTGTTTTTTGTTTTGTTTTTACTAAATAATTTATATCTCTGGAACGACTTGCCCGATTGAGTTGAAATTTTGAACGACACTTAATGTGACGACCTAGTTTGAAAAAAATCAATTTGGTCCAATTATTCCGTTTCAAAATGGCGGTTATTTATAAAAATTTTAAATGGCCGTCATTTTGAAATGGATAATTGGCTCAAATTGATTTTTTTACATTGACGAGTTCCCTGAAAAATATGAACTCAATCAGTCCAAGCTGTTTCAGAGATGTAAATTATTTAGTGAAAAAAATAAAAATAAAATATATAGCTAGTAAAAGAAGCACATATATGTTTTATATGCAAGACATACGAATATATACGTATATATATATATATATATATATATATATATTAATAGTTTAACTGTGGATATTTGATTAAATCACTAACGAAATTTACAGAGAGAAAACAAATACTTCTAGTGAAATTTCCTAGCTGTGTTTATACATGTCAGAAGAATTTCAGAGTGGATAGGCGTGATCACTTAGGACAAGAAATGAAATAATCATATCTTATAATGATACGGGTAATTTGTAATGTAGTAAAAAATAATTAATTAAAACAATCTCTCTGGCAGGTCCTTTGAAGTTAGGTCAGAAAATCTGTCATAAAGGACTCTGATTTCAAATTAATAAGGTAAATTTAGTTAAGAGTTTATTAAAAGGTGACTTGAGCTAAAGAACTCTCACACCTGGCTGCTTTTTTAACAAGGCAAATAAAACACAGTGAAGAGGCTAATCACGAGAAAAAATAAAATAAAACGTTAGTATTCAGAAACATGGAAGAGAATGTTTGGTCAGGTCTTTTGATACGCAACTGCCCTCACTCGAAAATCCCCACCTTATCCCTTTATATCTTATAGTAAAGGGATTTTCAACTGGAAAAAGAATCACGAAAGGGGGATTTATTCGGAGATAGGCCTTGAGTTTCAACTCTCGTCTGCCTAAACAAAAAAGCGTTATATAAATTTTCAAAGGGCTCTCCTTTTAAAGAAAATTTATTTAATTCTTTAAATCCATTTTGTACTTATTTAAAGAAAAAGCAAATTATATATCTAACCATTTTTAAGTTAAACAGAAATGGAAAAGTGGAATGATTCAAGATATTTATGAAGAGTGTTTACAATGCAAAATAACTTCAGATAATCCGATTATAATTTTAAAAAGAAAGTATGTCTACTAAATTATTCCTAAAGGTAAAAAAATAAAATAAATAAATGAATAATTTAAATAAAATTCAAAATGATTTATTAGTGTGTCTATTATATTTGGTTAACAGAACAAAATAATAATTTTACCTTTTTGGAGAGTGAAATATGGAAAAGATAAGTCCTAAATTAGACTTTTTTTTTGGAAAAATTTTAAGAAACAGTTTGACCATCTTTAATTTATTGTTGACTACTAGCTAAATCAACTAATCACTCTGTTAATAAACTATGAAGCGAGTTGCGTCAAACCACATTTGAACTGTTAACTTTATGATGAGTAATGATTTTTTTTAAGGGCCTCCACATCTCCCCTTATAGCCCTCCGATCCTCCCACTCAGGATCTGGTTGAGTGGCTCAGGGTGTGACCACAGCAGAATAGTGTGAAACCTTAGTATGCTGTGACCAAGAATAAAATAATAATAATAACAACAAAAAAAAGGAATACCCCATGTCGTCCAAATAATAAAAATAAATAAGTAAATACACTGGGAAGAATAAATAAATAATCAAATAAATAAAACGAAAAATAAATAGTTAGAATATGTCACTGGCATATATATCAGTGGTATCATCGCAAATTTAGCACTGCCGGAACGCTGAAATTCCGGGGAGTCTGGGGAGTTCGGAAAACTTTTGGAAAATATACCAGATGTTCCCAAAACCAGTACCGGGAGTTCCGGCACCATGACACCACTGATATATGTATATATATATATTTATTTATTTATGTATTCTCTTTTTTGGGCTCAAATTTTTTATGTGTAACAATATTATCAGCAGGACAGGGATAAAATTAAGAGTGGTTTCTGAGAAAAAATAAAAACATCTTAAGTAGAAGAGTACTTTAAAAATACAAAATACATCCAATTTTTAAAATTAAAAAAATGGGGAGGGTTTAGTTGGCAAATTCAAACATTTTGGGCCAAGAACGAACCTTCATCGTGGATATCCAAAGATTTTTTTGGCTTTTCAGCCTTTTTAGCCATAAGACAATTTACAATACTAATTATTTTTTTATTAAAAGGGTCAGGTTTTAGCCGGATGCCTCGAGTCGGATTCGAACCCGGGTCACTTGGTTAGCAGGTTGACCCCTAGCCTACCCGAACCCACATCCAAAGAATTAAAGAAAAAACGAAAAAACAGAAGGTCGTAGAGAGTTTTTTATATAAAAAGTATAAAAGTAATTTCTATAACGAAGAATTGATTAGATTTTGAGTTTTCTCAAAATCCAAACTCCGGTCCACTATGCCACCAGATGAAGGGAGTGTATAATGATAATTGCTAAGAGATAGGAGTTAGCATTCTCCCGGTGTATTAATTAATTGGATTGGTCGTGTGTCGTAGCCTATTCAGCTCACTTGTCACTAATTAACGAGAACATGTTGCATACCTTGACGATGTCTGTCGCCGCATAGTAGGTCTCGGTAGGCCCCGTCGTGCCTTTAGATGGTGTTGAGAAATTTTGCACGTCATGTGTAGGCGGCCGAGTTGTAGGCGGAGGCGGCGGCAGCAAATTATAAAAAGAAGCGGATGAGAACTTGACCTCTTCTTGAAAACTATTGACACTCGTGAAATCTAAAAAGGAGAATGAATGCTCTCGAGTCAGGGAACGCAACTGAAACTGCCGCTTCAATTGCGTTACACCTGCGGAACCCGGACGGGAAAAGCAGCAGACGTCGCGTCGGCTTCTCATTAAATCACCAATCTCGACTTTAATTAAAGCTGCCTGTAAACTTTACTCTGATTTATCATTTCATTCTAAACTTGGTTAAGAAAACGTATTGCTTAGAGCGTACGTAATATTAATTTTCTAATCCTTTTTAATTTCAATGTCATTTGGTCAATAGAACTCACTGACCATACTATAAATAAAAGAGATTCGGAGTAACTTTGCTCATTTAGGCATTCATTCTCAAAACTAATAGTTCCAGCTACTCTATACTATTAACTACTGTTTAGATTATAGTTTCTCAAACTTTAAACATTAGAAATGAGATGAAAAAATCATAAAATAAAAAGTTACGAGTCGAGCTAAATACCGAAAGTTCCTACCTCATATCTTCCAAAATACTTAAGGTTTGATATCTTAATTCTGATAAGCCTTTGTACCAATTCATAGTTTTTTTTCAGAATTTAAAGTTAAGTATTTTCTAAGTGTTACCAGGTACAAAAAATTGGCTCAAAATCTGTAAACCTCCACAAAATTATTTTAAAGTGAATAAATTTAAAATAATTCACCCTTATTCTATTTAACGAGATTTTAACAGGGATAGGTACCTAATAAAAAATGTTTTTTATTATTGACCAAACGAAAAATTTGACCAAACAGTTGGCCAATTATGATTAAGATAAAATTTTATTTTTGATTTTGGGAAAAATAAATACATATAACTTGTAAATTGAAAGTTTGTATCTTATTTAGTTTACGAGCTGTTCTGATTGGCGAACAGACAGACAATGTACGCCACTTATAGTGTTCCATTTTACTTTTGTATGAAACCTCTAAAAAAGCAGCAAAGTCGCAAACTGAAGGTTCCGTAGCTTTGATCTGTTACAAACTTATTAATACAAAGTAACCCAAAAAAGATCGAAAGTATCCACTGTAAGGCTTTTTTTAAGAATCTTCACAAATTTCTAAATCAAAAGTTTGCAAAGTTACAAAAGGCGTCTTTGGGTCATAATGCTTAGCTTGTGAAAAATTAGAAAAATTTATTTTCAATAATATTTTAAAATACTTAGACAACAGAGTCCTACTAGTGGAGTTTAGTTTATATATACAAAAATCTAATATAAAATATCACTTAATATTTTATTTAACATAACTTATATTCTAATAAATTAATAAATACCTACATTATTTTGATAATTTTTGATTTATTTCTCTAAAAAAATTGGCCCTCCCTAATCAAAGAAAGAAAAATTTGAGTATGTGTATGGACTATACTTTTGGCTCAGTAAAAGCTAAACAACTTATACTGGTTTTTCGATCGAAAAAATTTGTTTGAGAAACCGTGATCTAGCTTATTTTTATTATTTATCTTCCTAAATGAAAAATTAAAAAGAAAAATAATCCAAATGACAGATTAAGATAAAACTACGTAAAAGACATAGTAAGTAATCCTTAAAAAATTTCGTCTAAATCTGTCATTAAATAGGAATAGAAAGATTTGAGTACTCACCAGTATATTCTCCGCTCTTACTGGAAGAGAGAGCGTCCTTTTTCAGCAAGCAGCCATATTCTTGCTTAGCCGAAGACGGTAGTAGTTTGAAGGGCTCATGGTACACTGAAGAATTTTCAGAATCCTCTGATTCTTCACCCACGGCTACGTGGCCATAAATACTGGTGGGTGGTTTGGCGACAGTCACAGTTCCTGCTACCTTGTTCTTGGCTCCGATTCTTGACCTGGATATGCCGTTGTTAATAATCGGGGTGGACATAGCCATGTTCATCTTGAGCTCCTTCATATTTATGGTGACTCCAGGTTTCGTTGTGCTTGACACCAGGGCAGTGTGCTTGTGGAGGAGCGCGACCTTCTTGCGACCACGACGTACCATTAGTACTACAGTGCAGGCGAGTAATAGGACTACCATCGCCAGGACGCCAGTAATCAGGCCGATGTAGGCTTGGTGGTTGCTCGTAGCGTTCGTCGCTATATTTGTGACCGGAAACAGGAAATTGCAACCCTTCTCAGTAGAGTGACAATATCAATAGACCAACTTTCCCGTCAATTAATTGCCAATTTCCCAACTTCGAGAAACTAAATAAAGCGTCTGTTCATGTTTCGATTAAAAAATAGAATGAGCTTCAATTCTATTGAGTTTCAAATGGAATAAATTAAAGAAAAATAAAACAAGAGAGAACGGACGTTTTATTGATAAAAAAATAGACATTTCCCTCTTCAATTTGTTCTATTACTATTTACTCAAAGGTAACAGCAGTTACATTATAAAAATATACTCTTATTTTCTCTTTATAAAAGTATATTAGTGAAAAATTTAACAGTTAGTCGTGCTGCTAATATAATTAAAGAGCATTGTGGATGAAGAAGTAAATTAAATTTAGAAATAAATAAAACATAGTAATTTTTCATAATAAATCATAACTAATGACATATCTTCATATTTTCAAAACAGCCATTTTTGAAGGTTTATCAAAACCAAAGAATAAAATAATGAACAAAGGAGAGAGATAACATGTTCTTCTAGAGAAAAATCTCATTTTTTTTATTTAAGCTTAACATGTTCATCCACTTAGCTCTAAAATTGTGAAGTGAGTGAGAATCTGAATCCCAGGAGATAATTTAGTAGATTGACTGAAACTTAAATGTAAATCTGGTTTTCTGCTTCATTGA
Source organism: Forficula auricularia (assembly GCA_024734495.1). NCBI lineage: Eukaryota > Metazoa > Arthropoda > Insecta > Dermaptera > Forficulidae > Forficula > Forficula auricularia. The sequence goes on from JALMQS010000127.1 coordinate 1,086,255, forward strand.
GCATACTCTCTAAAGAAAAAAATATCACTGATGTATATTAACTGATTTTGTATTTCACTGATATATATTAATTATAATTAGGTTGCTATGGCAACAATAATGTAATTATTATTATTGATATAGAAAATAAACAAACATGTTCTTCATTCTAATATGTGTAAGTACTTCATAATTTATTTAATTGAATATTAAAAGTTACACCAATTACATTATTACTCATCCAAAATATTTTTTAAGAAATTAAGTTAATCAAGTAATTTTCTAAAGAATAAAATATATAGAGAATTTCAAAAGGAAATTAGTTCTTTCTAAATAATTTTGTAGATTCCATTAAGAGTTGATTCCGAAAACAACCCTTAACTAAATTTTATAAGATCAACTTCATATTTTCAATTCAATCAATAAGTTGTCTGAGAAAAGGCTTTCATTTCTTTCTTACAACAAATAAAATATCTTTCATTCCTATGAGTGTTTTTATTTTCATACATTTTTTGGACTTTATTCACACATCTACAGTTTTACAAAATTTCCTTGTCCTGTCCCATCTCCCAAAATAATATTTATTTTAAACATTTGATGATTTTACTAAATATTTTTTTGGGATGGGGAATGGACAAAGAAATTTAAAAAAGTGAAGATGGATGGATGTACATAGTCCAAAACATGTATGAAATTTTGTTTTATTTGAGGTAAACTTCCAAAAGATATTAAAGGCTTTTATTAGACAACTAATGGTGATTTAAATGAGAATTTGTAGGTGGTGTGAGATTTATTAAAATCGAGAATATTAACAAAAAAATGTTAAATTTTAAATTCTAAGACAGTTAATTATGTGTAGATACTAAATTGAATCATTTTTTATTAAGACTATATTTTTTACAAAATATATTTTCCATTACTCGATTTTAAAATGATCTACATAGACAAGAAACGATGGATTTTTTTAATTTAATTAGAAAGTTGAAAACCAGCTAATACTTATGTAGGAGTAATTGAATGTATGAAAGACAGCCCAGAAATAAATAAGAAACTATTTCCAATAAAATAGTATTTATTGGAAATGTTTTCCCCTTTAATATTTTGAAATTGACGTTTTGGAGGATTTGCCTCCTTCTCTAGGTTTCAAACGGGCCAATGAAGGAAGCATAATATCTCGTTCTTCAGGGTTCAAAAGGGTAAATTAGTATATTTATCTTAATAATATGAATATGGGTATTCATATTATGGAAAATTTTCAAAAAATTATTTTAGTAAATAAAATTTGTTTATTTTTTATTTAATTTAATATTTCGCGTAAACAGATAAGTAGTTTGTAGAACAAAAGAAGGGCCCTAAGTACATCTATGTTTAGATCTAAGTTTCTGAGATTTGGCTCGTGATCCCGCTTCTTTCCTTGTACTCTGTTCTTTTCACGATGGAGGGGCCATCACAAAATTAGGAGTTATACACAAAATGCGGTACACATATGTGATCGAACCAAGCCTTGTCAAAAATGATGCTCAGAAATTTAGCTCCGATGAAGCTCGGGTTGCTGATCACGATAAGCTAAAATTTTATTTTGACGGCTTGTGTCGATCACATATGTACCTGCATTTTTGTATAACTCCAAATTAACTGAAGATGGCCAAATAAATTCAGACCGAAACATTTTATTAAAGGTATTTTATTAAACCCAGTGATTCCATCTTTGGCTGATACTTTCTCCTTCATCTAATATAAAAATAATGATTTCAAATTCTGTTCGAACTCACCTGGAGTGATTTCCTTACGAGCGTGAATGACTTCTCTGCCTCCAGCGTTTCCGCTTCCGCCAGATCCCCGTCCTCCATTTGCGCCGCCCGATGCTCCTGCGTCGTGTACGCTATCTCCTTGCAGAATATATTGCTCAAGCGATTCATCAGTCATATTGCCCAGGAATGCTACTGTAAACAGAATCAGAGTGCAAATTAATAAATAAATAATATTAGACAGCGAGATTGAGTGGCAAAGTAAGCAAGTTTGCAAATATTGTAGGTATACCGCCCACATTAGTATAACAAACTCTTTTCTAAAATAAATTTAAAGCTATAAATGAAGGCAATTTCAAATAAATCACACAAGACAAATAGTTTCACTAAGCAAAAATTCAACAAACTAGTATTGGAAAATGGTAAGTACGGTGTTGCCACCATGTGGTAGAAATTGAAACTATGGCAATTGGGTTGCTGTTTCAAATGTCATATGCATAATGAAAGAATATTATTTAATAAAGAGGTTTGGTTTTTGTTTATATGTTTAAACACTGATCGATCAGCTGTCAGAAGACCCAATTGAGAGTGAAATCTCACCACCAGTTGGCGTATCTGCAATTTCCAGTTACCAATTGGCAATATGCGACTTTCATTTACAACACCCTCTTCTTTTAAATCATCTTATCGATTTTCTTGAGTTGTATTCCTTTTAGCTGAAAAATTATTCATGAAAAAGATATATAAATTTACCAGAACATTGCAAACATGTAAACTCTAAGAAAGTTCTTCATCTCGAAGAAATATCTAAAAAGTCGATTTTAGCGTTTTAATACTTGTGGGATGAAAGGCCTTTTGACATTAAAACTAACATACTAAAAAAAAATTATAAAAAAAATGAAACCGACTTCAAAAAATTAAATGGAACAAATAAAATAATAAAACTCAAAAATAAAATAAAATGCACTAAAAGGTATAAAATAATAATCTAATTTAGTTACAACTAAACGACGAAATGTTTACATGAAATCACTTTTTGAAGTCGGTGCCAAACATATACATTTTATGAATCAAACTCGACGGATTTTACTTAGTACGATTGGCGGGTACGCTCGCTTATATAGTTTGTTTAGCACCGACTTCAAAAAGTGATTTCATGTAAATATTTCGTCGTTTAGTTGTAACTAAATTAGATTATTATTTTGATACCTTTTAGTGTATTTTATTTTATTTTTGAGTTTTATGTTATTTTATTTGTTGCATTTAATTTTTTTGAAGTCGGTTTTATCTTTTTTTATAAAAATTATTTTTATTTTTCTCTTTTTAGTGATGTTATTAATAGTGACTTAATATAATACCTTGCATGCATCTCGTAAGAGAAAGGGTCGGGCGAATGAATCAGAAAATGATAATAAAATTAAATTAATAAATATAGAAATTCTCTAGAAACGTTTGCGGGTTTTAAATGAACGTTTTAAGATTGATTTTTTATAAAAGATTTTATTTATTATAATTTCGATTATTTGCTCATAGGAATTGGATATTTACGTTAATTCGTCATTGATCATATCATCAGAACTTGATCAATTAATGGACCAACCCTAAGGTACCCTCTTTCCAATATAAAAAGAATCATCGAAATCTGTTCATAAACAAAGAAGTTATGCCATAAATAACAAAAAGGTCCAATACCAATGAAAAAAACAGGACCAATCGGAAACTAGACTTAGCCCAATGAAAAAAAATCATAAAAATCGATTCACAATTGGGGAAGATTTCAGGTAACATAATACAAAAAAAAAAATCATTAGAATTGAGAACCTCCTCTTTTTTTGAAGTCGGTTAAAAAGATCATTGAAACGATCTTTGTATGTTCTCTTTTGTAAAATTAAATTTAATGCTCTGACAATTAACAAGACCTCTCTCTGTGTAATGCCAGATTTATTAAAGAATGTAATTTTTTCAAGATTTGAGAAACGCTTGTTTTTAAGCAAAACATAAAATTCCATTAGTTTTACAGAATTGCAAATGTTTGAAAATGATCACAAAATGTATTAAATGAAGTGTTGAAAATTTTAGCAAACACAAGGTTATGTAGTTATAATAAATCACCTTAAAATTCGGTAGATATATATATATATGAGGTATATTCAATGTTATCCAAATTGCAGGCAAAATAATCATAGAGTCATCTTAAATGATCTCTTGAAAAATACAATTTTATGAAGTAGTTTTCTCTCCTATAAAACATTGATCGACTGTTTTTTATTTATTTATTTGTTTTTTAGAGTGATTACCCTCTCTCTTTCTCTGGGCTTCGTGATCATTTCGAAATGTGTCGATATATTTAAAGAGTAATCAAATTGAAAGCACAAAATATATACTCGTGGCAAGCTTTCATCCATGGTCTAAGCTTCGATGGGGTCAATATTGATTAAAGAATAAAGTCGAGTCCATTCGGTCATTTGATGGATGTAATAACGTTTAAAACATCTCCAACTATTTCAGCTAATATTAATAATAAAAATATCCAATTTCATTACAGGACTTAAGTAGAGACCCATAAGATTTAGTTTATTCATGTGATAAGTTAAACGAATTTAATGATGATTTCATTTTTGATGATTGAGACATGTTTTTTTTAAAGGTGTAAATTGGAGAAAAAAGTGAAAAGTTTTTCAAAGTCCCTGCAAATTCTGGAGATTTGGTAATTTATTAGGGTATGTTTTGTGCTAGTAAACAGATATTTGAGAAAAATAAACATTAATTAACCTGTGTGCCGAGATTTAGCTCAAAGTCCCGGCTTAGCTTCAAAAGCGATCAACAGTTTCCTAGGATTTTTTATCACCAATAAGCTCTGAAACTAGTAAACTAAAATCTAATGAGTTTTTATAATGATTTTCTTTTCGCCATAACTAGATTCCCATACATTTTTAATTGTAATTCTATTTTTTATTGGTAGTGTACTATGAAAATAAAACTGAGAAATTATGAATTAATTAAATATACTCATTTGAAAAATAACGAAATAAATTAATTATCACAAAAACTATAAATGAAATACCTAGAGAGAAAAAAGTTAAAACTTTTCAAGATTCGGTACGCTCGCCTTAGTAATAAACTTAAAGAAAATAAACTATTAGAAATTTATTTATTTTTATTAATTATCGTGAGAAAAAATATTTTTTTTTCATTAATAAAGTAAAGAAAAATTTAAAATTTTTTAAAAAATTAAAAAAGAAAATTCTAGGTAACCTAGGTTTATATTTTAAAATTTTTTAAAAATTTTTAAAATTTTGTTCATTAAAATATGTTTTTCCAATAAATCCTAGACTAATCTGCATTAAAAAAATTTCTGCATTTTTGAACCGGAAGTTCTAAAGATAGAGAGGTACAAATCTAATCAGTCCTTTGAATTGGAAATCGTGGGACTAGAACAAACTCTACTCGACTTTTCGTTCTTGAGTTATCGTGAATCGAGACACAAAGATAGGAAAACATTCATGATTGAAAATGACGTTTCAGACATTTTTAAACACCATTAGCAAATAATTTTTTTTTTAATTCAATACTATGGCGGGCCGGAAGCATTTTGTTTATTTTTATCAAGATTATTTGGAATTTTTAAATGTACTACCAATGTTGAATTAATAAAATCTATTAAATTTTCAAGTATTTTTTAATTCATTTATCAATTCCCCAAAGGCTCAATAAACTCTGCATTTTGTTGTTTCCTTTGTTTCTATGATAAAAATAAAAAATGTTCATTCGTAAAAATTTCTAAATAAATCAAGTGATAAAAAAAATTATGAATGAAATTTATATATTCTTTAGAAAGTTTATAATACGAAAATAAGGACAAGTTTTTATGTGACTTTTTTATTTATCAGCCAACGTTTCGTTGACTTTGCCGACTTCTTCAGGGCTTCAAATAGTCATGCTACACATTCAAATTTAAATTTGAAATTTCTTTATGTAAGGATCAAAAGAAAAAATATTCTATTCTGTTTTTAAAAACAGTGTTGACTCATTCTATTTATGTTATTTCTGTTTTACATCTAATCTAATTGTTAATATAAAAAGAAAAGAAAGAAAAATTGTTAATGTGAATGTGCCAAATATTTTTTGAAATTTGTGTTTCTGATGGCCTTCAATGGTAACGAAGATAAAAAGAAAATTTAGACGAATGTGGGGCATGACTATTTGAAGCCCTGAAGAAGTCGGCAAAGTCGACGAAACGTTGGCTGATAAATAAAAAAGTCATACATAAAAATTTGTCTTTATTTTCCTATTATAAACTTTCAAATTAATACAAATTATGGACGGAAATGATAATAATATTTATATATTCTATAGCTACATATATATAAAACAATAGCTTAAAATTTGTTATGTTTTTGTGACATTTATATCGAGATATAGAAATCTTAAGAAATGTGCTTATGGTTTCATTCTTATCCAAATACTCTGGGAAAATAGTCCCGGGTAAAAATCAAATAATTTTAAATTTCCTCGTTGCAGAAAGATAATAAATGTTAGAAGAGGCTGACTACTTTAAGCCACAGGAGGGCTAGCCCCCGAGTTTCAAATAAAAAAAATATTATATAGGTACTTATAGATCTATAGATAAATTTATTATTCAATACATTATGCATTTTTATTATTATTATATGTATAAAAGGAGGTTTAAGATTGGTATATTCTTTTTCGGAATGACATCAGACATCTTATATGTCAGTCTGACCATTATCATACAGATGTAGCAGCATAAAAACTAACAAATGTCCCTCATCCATATTGGAACTTGGCTGTGATATCTCTTTTCCCCATCTTTGTCTCGTACAATCGATTGAATCTAAAATATATATCTACATTGAATAGCCATTTGCCAAACAGAATTCAACCTGGAAAAGGAAGTATTGCAATCGCTAAGTTATGCATGAACACAATAGCACAATAGAAATATCGCCAATAACAGAACATGCAAATAAAGCTATATGGATTTTTATAAAGAGAAAGAAATGATAAAAAATCTAAAACAGTTTGAATTAAAAATTTTATAATATACCTACTCCGTACAAAATGTCACCAGTTTTATCAATATTTGTTGACTAATTAAACATTATAAAACAAAACTAATGTGAAATAAAGACGAATTGTGAATATAATTTTTCCCTTAGGAAAAATATAGATGGATGCTGATAATGTATGGAATAACGAGCTGTACGACGTACAGAATAGTAGAAGTAGAGAGAAAATTTTGTAACCCTTTGAAATGTCGTGCTACAGAAGAATATAATATCTAAGATTAAATTGGAACAACACGTATTGCTGATGGGGAGTTCCCGATTGAATCTACAAATCTACATAATAAAAAAAAATCATTTTTTTTTTTTGAGGGAGGGATGACTAAGCTGAGATTATAGTAGGACAGGAGGCAATGCTGAAGAATGTTTTGATAGTGTTGAATACAAGCATCTAATATAGATACAGCAACTAGATTTATTTGGAGTATCTAGTTATTTGAAGAAAAAAATTGTATTTGTATCTACCGTAGGTCTGAAAAACTCTATCTTTGGAATTTAATATCTCCGGAACTATATTGTTCATAAATTTCGATTTGTCCCCAATCGACGCAGAAGTATTTAAATAATAATCTGTTTCAAAAAAAAATCTTAAATAAACCCATATGTTGAAACAACTACATAAAAAATTTTCAATACATTTTTTAAACCGTTTTCAAGAGGTTTAAATTATCTAATTAAATTCAATCAAAATCAATCATGGCATTTTCGAGATATTAATTTAGTGACGGATATGTTTCTAGATGACCAGCTATTCCTTACTACTAACAAAACAAATTTGCCTACACCCAATCGGGTATTTGAACCCATAAGGAACAATTTAAAAAATATTTCTAATTAAAAAGATTGATCAAGGTCAAACATTTGAAACTATAGTCTCTTACAAATAAATTTTATAAAATATCCGCTTTATTTGCAACAGTCACATTGATTTCAATTTTAAAAATATTTATTTACTCTATAGACGTATAGTATTCAAGTTTTCTATCCCGTACCCTTAGAGACATACTTTTCCACTTAATTTTGTATGATTAACTCTAAGGTTATTGCATAATTCAATTATACTTAATTAGGAATTACATTTAAAATAATATAATCCAATGTATCAAATAACCAGTTTATAATGCTAAGAACAATCAAAATTTCATTGTTAAGTAGAATAAAAAAAAGCTCTAAGATTAGTAAACAATACAAATTGGCTCTTTCTTGTTTTTTTCTAGCTCTGATCATTATAACATATATACAATACGCATTTCTAAGATCTCTTAGGGAACTCCAGGTTAAATACCAGTGCTATATAGTTTTCCACTGATAAAGTGAAAAAGTGTGTCACGGATTTGATTTTTTCCATTGTTGGTTTTAATATGTCACTAAGGGAAATGTTAATAGCGTTCTAATCCAATTGGTTGCCATGTAATTCATATTGTGGTTTTTAAATTATTGAAATGTTCAGATGAATTATTGGTAGTAACAGAATAGTGTAACGCATAGGCTACAAGTATGAAATAGGAACAATGTAGCAAAGGGTTGCCTCAGCCCTTTTGACTAGATATGGAAATAAATGATCAGGAGGCCTTTGGGGAATTATAGAAGCGAAGCAATCAATGATGCCCATGTCAGCTATTCCCCATATATCCGTAAATATAGGTTATAATGTTCACTATGCGAAGCATCCACGAAAATTATCAATCATTCACGGTTATATAATGTAGAATATTTGATAGAGGCCGTTCGGAGTGGCTGGCATTTTTCACACTCCATCTATATTATATAAATTGTATTCATGTTATGGATTACATTTTGTTGTAATATAATAAATTGAACATGTGATGAGGTCTTTGGACTAAAATTTATTTTAAAAGACTTTATGCAAAAAAAAAAGAAATGATCTAAACGGTTTCACCAAAATTCTTTGCTCCTGGTTGCTGAAAAAAAGGTGTCGCTAAAATAATAAATATGTTTTATTCTACTTTCAAAAATTTTCGCCTTTTAGAATCCACTTAATTCTAATAATATGGTAAACATTGATCTAATTGATTTTATTTTTATTTTTTCTTTGAAATGCAAGAGGAAATATTTAACATTACCATAAGCAGCATCCGGTCCGTTAATTATAGAGACCGATCATAATTTCTTTATTTGACTTTATATAATTGTTATTTTATTATTCCCCAATAAGAATAATCGTTAAGTTTTGTTTGTCATTATTTTATCATTTGCCATGTTTTGTCATGTTAATTTGAACACTAAAAACTTAGATATTCAAAGAATGATTGAATATTTTATAGATTCAATAGATAAAACTACTAGAAATAGTAGTTTTTCATACCTACCATATAGCCTATATCCCATTTTATCCAGGTTCGATCTCCAAAAACCCCTTGTCAGATTTAAGTACTTTTCAAAATTCTGACAAACTCGGAACTGAAAATTCGCTACATGGATTAATTAATTATTTATTTATTAAATGTATTTTTCATAACATCTTCAATTCATAAAGATGATTAAGCATAATCTACAATCTATTTTAACTTCATATTTTCTGTCAGACTAATTTTAAATAGTCTCAAATCATATAATTTTTATCTTTACTTGGCAACAAATTAAATTCCTCAAATCCCCGAAAAAAAGAGTGTTCCTAGTTCCTGGTGCTTTCTTTGTTCACTTTTTAATATTCATTCTATCATTATATCTAGTACAATAATCATTTACCTCATTAACCATCGTAATGCTCAAATATTCTGACATTTTGCCATTATAATTTGGAAATAAAAGAAATTGTCTGTAAATATAGAAACTTTCTGATATCAAAAAATTGCAGACACTAACATGGTTCTGACCCTTAAACACTTAGTAACAATTGAAGTTCAGTAATTTCTACCTTTTGATCCCAAATATAATCCAGACCGTACCTATTGTAGGACAATAATAAAAATAAGGAGTGATTATAATTTTATAGTTTCGCTTAATTCTAGTATTTATGTTCAATTTCCAGTTTTTGTTTTTAGCTTTTGATTGAAATGTCTTTTAAAATTTAAAAGTGGTTTTTCCTCAATTTGTTCTCATTACTAAAATAATGGCTCAAGAAAAAATATCTAAAAAACTAAAAGTACCTATTTGAAATATTAAACATGTTTTTATAATTTTTTATTGGTTAATAAGTTATGTAATTTAATTTAATTTAAAATTTAAAGTGTCATCGACTATAACCCCTAGATATTTAATCCAATGATACACCATCCAGATATATTGGATTTATATACAACACCAAGTAACATATTCTTGGATTTTGAGGAATTTATCATTAATCTATATGAGATAATAACTAGACTAGTTCATAATCATCATTGAATACACAGTCCTAAGACTGGTTTGACACAACCACCCATGGAGACTGGAGACTAGGCTCTGTCCCATGTCAGCTCTTTGACCTCTCTAAATGACTCTCATCCCATATCCCCAATTATTTGTTTAGACTAGTTAATTCTAAATATTTAAATTTTAACGAATTATTTTGTTATAAAAGAGGGTTAAAATGTAACTTGTCTAGTGTGCAGTGCATACACTAACTTATTTTTAAATAAACGACGAATCTATCAAATTTAAATAGATAGACTGAAAACAGATGATAATTGCAAGATCGTGTTGTTCAAAAACAGTTCATGTTCAATGACCAATTGCCCCCTTGAGAGTTGCACAAGCGCTAGTGCAAAAGTGACTAGAGTCTGGCAAAACAGCCCAGTGCATTCATTATTCATTCAAAGCGAAAACACTCCACCTATATACAATATTGATTAAACCAACCAGAAAATATACGATTTTAATACATTAATTCTATTTGTAGTAATTTTATTATTCCATTGCATTTTATAATATCGTATTTAAATTTACATGATTTTATAAATTCGGTTGTTATGGGATTATACATTTATACTACAACATTTCAATTTCGTTTTTTAGAAAATGAGATTACTAAATAATATATGACATTTTTTAACAGTCTCTATGGAATATAAAAAATAAAATATAATGTATTTAATATATTAAAAAAAATACTTTTATTTCATTCACTAAAAAGTAGAAAATAATTTTTTTCTCTACCGAAGAAATTGTGATAGATTATTATTATTATCTAAGTGTTTTAGGGTGCATCAACGACAAGGGTTATTAGCGAATTGTGATAGATATTTAACTTTTTCAAGACTCGGTACGCTTTCCACAAATTTTAGTGATTTGGATCAATTTTGTTACTGAACGATTCAATTAGAAATTTGAAAGTTGGCATAGATATGCAATTCAGTAATACAAACTTGGGTGTCACGATTTCAGATTATAAGTTTATTATTTTTTTATATCGCAACAAAGATAATTAACTCTCGGCACTTTTAATAGATTTTTCAAAAACAGAAAATTGTTCTTGTTCTTCAGGTAAATTTGTTTATACTTCCACAAAAAAATAATTTCTTATTCAAAAGCAAAGAAAATCTATTAATAGATAAAACAATACACGGGTTCGAATCCCGTCGGGTGCTCAATTAATCTTTCCTTTTCAAAAAATATGTAGAATTGACATAAGAAATTATTGATTATATTAATTTAGCTTTCGAGACTCAATTGATTTAGGTAAAACAATAATTAATAAACTTATTTTATTTTCTAATCACTTATATACATTAACAAAATATGAATTGACACAAAAAGAATGCGATTTCAAATAAATTTCAAAAAGTTTAATTTTATACCTAATGGTATAATTTAATATTAAAAAATAATCCAAGGGCAAAAAGAAATGAGCGAGATATTTGTGTTTAGTATAAGGTCAATTTTAGAGCTAGAAGTCATTAAATATGAAAATAGCCACCACTTTGAACCGCTCGTTTTGTACAGGTAATTGAGTTTGTTTGATATTCATGAATTTGACCCAGAAACGAAATATAATTTTGCATTGAAATGAAAATATACGATTCTAATTAGATATTATTTTAAAATAAATATTCGAAATTTAGCGTTGGATAAATTTGAGTAAAATTAAATATTTATTATGTATTTATAAGTGTTTGTTCTTTTCTAAATAATCAAATGTTCATAATTCGAATAGTATATAAATACATTTGACAAAATTAAATAACTGAGTTGACTTAAAGCTTGTTCACAAAATTCAATTGGATTCACATATAAATATTTAAAATAAATTGAAAACACTAATATAACAAATTTTACTTTCATTATTTATATTTATATAAATCCAAGCACATATATCATTTCTCTCCCCTCAAGGTTATAAAAGTTAGTTTCACTTTTTCATTTCTAGTGAAAGTTTTAAAAGAGAGAAATAGAGTTTAGAAAAAATAAATTAAAACGAGCTATGTGTGAGGTTCAAAAACTGTCCGAAAATTCATGGATCTATTGATGGTCACGTTTCTCTGATTTCAGGGACAGAAGTTGTGAAAAATAAAATTGAAACTTAACCAAGTTTTTGGCTAGAAAAGGTCAACAGGTTTTTGGTTGAAATCAGAGAACCCGGAGTCCTTTATTCAATACAATTTTATCACAAACCTTTTCAATGATTTATTTTAATTTTAGGTTAAAAATAAAATAAAATGAGAGAGTCCTCTGTTTTTTAAATAAAATAATTTTTTAATTATTTCTAGAGACTATAGTTTCGAAGGCATTGCCTTCGAAACTATAGTCTCTAGAAATAATTAAAAATTATTTTATTTAAAAAACAGAAGATTCCTCTCATTTTATTTTATTTTTAACCTAAAATAAAAACAATTCTGTTACCATCGACAGTGAAATCTTTTATTCTGATTTATTTTAAAATAGATGTCCTTATCAAGTATCGTATGTTCTTTATTGGAGATATAATATAGTTGTTTATGCTTAGTTTTTATAAAAGAAACTAAACTTAAATATAGGTGTATATTTATTTAAAATAAAAACAATTCCTTATAAAAAACAATTACAAAACGTTTAATGAATGTCAAACGTTTCGAGAGAAATTGTTTTTAATCTCTATAAAATTAGAAAATTAGTTGCTTCAATAAAGAATAATAATATTAATTAATATTAATTTATTTATTTATTTTTCGAGGATCTTAATTCTCTTTTAGAATAGGTGTTGATTTTCTTTGTTTGCAAAAAATAATAACACAGTTATATTTTTTTCATTTATTTTATTTTATTGTTATATCAAAGGACGTTTCGACATATACATTCATGTCATCATCAGCCTAAAAATAAAACCATCCTTTCATTATTTCCAATATCTATAATTTTATAAACAAATGAACACATCACATCTTTTTTACATTATTTACATTCTTTCTTACATCAAAAAAAGCATCAAACATACCTTGAACAATCTTAAATTTATTTGATCCAATCAAATCACATTCTGATTCATCTGAATACATATCACAAGTTATCAATTATTTCTTTTCTCTATTTTTACTATTTAATGATCTATACGATAACACAAAGAACTCCAATTTTCAACACACAAAGCACCAGTGAATACACATCCCGAAACATTAAATCCCCTAAAATGTATTGCCAACCCAAAAACCTTCCACTATCCCCCTAATATTCTAAAATTTAATCAAAAAACATTAAAATGTCCTTCTGTCCACACACGGAAAAAATAAAAAATCCATCACAATACTAATTTCTTTCGCTGATCTTATTCAATATTCCAGAATAATATCTGCTATTATTTTCTGTATCTACCTTGAAGTTCACAGTTCTTTCTAGATTTTTTCTTATAGATATAGATTCAAAGAATTTTCTTTTGAAAGTATTACTTTCAGCGTATAAAATTTTTGCGTCGTCAAATTTAAAATTATGAACCTTATCTACTGCATGTATGGCTAACGCCGACACAAGATTTCCATGTATTACAGACTTCTCATGTTCTATCAATCTTGTCTTCAATTTTCTTTTGGTTACACCAATATATATTTTTTCGCAGTCCTAAATAAATAAATTAATATAAATAAAATTCTCAGATCCAATCTTATAAATATTAATTAATATTTGTATATTTTGAAATCACAGACATTTTAAATTCGTATATAATGTATAATGTATATGAGTAAGCTCATCCGATTCCAAGCCCACTTTTGGAAAATTTATACATTTTTGTAAATTCTTAACCAACAAACTAGGCTTATTATCTTTTAGTTTTATTTCTTCTGAAATTGTTTTCTAATGAATTTGGGATTTAAAAAACATAAATTTTTTGGTTTATAGACTTAATTACATTGAATAAATTTTAATTTTCTCATTAATATATCAAAGAATAATTGATACGTCAACAAGAATTATTTTGACCGCGCTGATTTGAAAAAATATATTTTTATCTCGCGAGACTACTGCGGATTACGCTATTGGAGTCTGCGGAGTATTAAGTCTGGACCAAGAGAGAAAAAGATGTGATCCACTTAGCTACAATCCAACGTCATTTGCGTATAAATTTATTTAATATCATTATTTCAAGTTAGAAATATATAAGTTCACATATTATTTTCACTCAATATTTGACAAAAATTCCCTACATTAGATTCGCGATTGAATCAAATGTAGAAAACCTTCAGTTAATTACATTGGCCTCTGATCGGCTATACATATATACGTATAGATATCTTATACCTATACTTATATTAAATTTGTATAAGTTATTCCTAAGCAATATTTGAAAACATTTAGATTTTCCCGAAAAAAATTCTAGCCTTGTTCGCTCCAATCGCCTGAATATAGGCAATCAGTTCGTCACCTCTTCCTCAAGGCTGCGTAAAATCTAGGCTCTACTGTAAAGTACTTGAGTTTTAGAGTTGATTATTTATTTATTTATTTGTTATAAGGAAATTCAATGAGAAAAATCATTTGAAAATAAATTTTTCCTTATTAATTTTAAAATAACATATAAATACAAAAGATGTCATATTAAAATATCTGTGAAATTTATTAATACGTTCCTGAAGTATGTATAAATAAAGTAAAAAAGTAGAAGAGCTAAAAACTAAAAAAAGTACACAAACTTGGTTTTATTTCAAGATACAACAATTTCCCTGCAATTACCGGAGCTAATAATGCTTGAAATTTAAAATGAGGCTACTTTAAAGCAGTGGTCGCTAAACTTCTTTGACCGTCGACCTTTCAAGAGTTTCTTAAAATTTTATCAAACCCCTCTATTTTATAATACTTTGTATGTAATTGTAATAGAACAAACAAAAAAAAGGACCCCTATGTAAGTTAATATTTTTATATTTATAGGTGTCCATGGGTTGAGGAGTGGGTCGGTGGAATGAAAGGTGGTTGGAGATGGAGGAAAGCGGGTTCAGGGAGCGGGGTGGGGGTCCAGGGGGCATAGCCCCTTGGCTAACAAGGAAGGCGGGCCTTGCAGCTAGTAATCCAATAACCGTTCTTTCGATTGTTTTATTTTTTTTTTTTAATTCCCATGAGTATACGTATAACACCTTTGATTTGGACTTATAAAATCAACAACTCTGGAATTCATTGAGCCAATAAGATTTAGTTTTTTTTTGTTAAGGGAGAATGGTGTAGGTTCTTGGTGAACATATTAAATAAAGTAAAGAAAATTTTAAAAAAAATTTTAAATGTATTAATATTTATGTGAAACCGACCTAGTATTTTATATTTAAAAATTTTCTTTACTTTAAGATTTATAGTATTTATTTTTATCTTTATTTTAATAATTTTTCTTAGTATGCCGGCATTTTTAATGAATTTCAAAATATAAAAATTGTTATTATGTTAAAACAGAGTGATGACCTTTAATAAATTTTTATAGTCCTTACGAGTAAAAGAAGAATAAATTCTGGCAACATTTCAAGTATACTGTAATGAATAAATAAAACTGTTTAATATAAATGTACCTACATCTCCATAAGGGGTAATCTAGTTTTCATTATATAAACTAAATTCCGCCATGTTTATATATAAACCTATTGTTTGTGAACTTGACGTTTGTTCCATCTCGGGTCATAATATTCTTCCGAGGTGGCCCATATGCTTATCATATCCATGTCATCACTAACAGAGAATTTATAGGAAGAACAAACGAAAGAGGCATAAAAAATGAACGCCTCGATTTTTTTCTATAGAGACAAAACTGAAGAGGGATGCGCAGGTCATTAGCCTCGTCATTAAATTAATTCATCAGACGCCTACCATGTCATTCTCGGACAGACAAAAGCCACCCCGGGCTTTCTCCGCGTGCCAAAAACAAAACAAACTATTACCCACCACACACACCGACAGCGAGAGAGAGAAAAAATATATTATTTCATTTTAATGACCGACATTTAACTGATTTTTTGGAAATAAAAACAAAAAAAATTGTAGAGATATGTTTGTTTATATGAATGGATGATATATAGTAGTAGAGCGTAATGTTTCTGTTGCGTGTTTGTTTGAATGGAGTAGGAAAGGGAAAACTTGGTTGCGAGTGAGAAATCGCGGAAAGCGAATATAATTAGACGTGTTGCAAAATTTATATACATCAAAAAACATTTAACACTTAATAAGCTGATTAGATTAGAGAGGGCGGCTAGAAATCATGTTACTCAGAATTTTTTCTCTCGTTTCAGTCAAAAAACATTTTACTTCTGACAAAAAGTTAAGGTGCATCCGGGGAAATACTGGAAGATGTTTTCCAGGAAAATGTGTTTCAATAGAGGATTCTCTCCATAGTAATCGCCAGCACTGAGAATCTCTAGTAGCCAGGAGTTTTTTGATGGGTTATAGTGGTATTTCACAAAGAGGAAATAAAAATTAAACAAAAAATTTTAATTTTTATTTCCTCTTTGTGAAACACCACTAAAGCCCGTCAAAAAACTCCTGTGTTTAATATGTTTCACTATAAACCAACACCGGTTTCCCTAAATGCCTCTATAGTAGTTCTATCGAAATCGAATTCATAGCTTAAGTTTGAAATCTCATTTTCTCTACTGTTACTGAGATAAAAGAGAGCGATATATGTTTATGCAACACGCCTAATCAACTTGACTTCTTAAATTTAAATCAGGATAAAATTTTAGAATTTAAAAAACATAACGATAAGAACGTAGTTTTTGAGAAAAAAAAAACATAATTAGAACGGTAAAAAATTTCAGTAAAACAATAAAGCCAGCCAAGTTAGGGCTGGACACGATTACTGAAGGTTCCGGACCTCATATTTTTCATAATAAATGAAATAACAAATTCGTTCTTATTTGTCGATCTGAAGTAAAGAGGCAGATATTTATTTACGATTCCCCGATTTAAAACAAATGCTTGGGTACAGTAAACCTGATAAGCAGCTTAAGTTTTAAATTTAATAGAAGAAATTTTTTGCTCTGAACCCTAAACTTGTTTTAATGATTATTTTATTGATTTCTTTCACTTATATGACAAAGTGAAACTAAATTTTATCATTTGAGTAAGAAGACCTTAAAGGAAAAGCTTCTTGAGATGAATGCAATAATTGCAATTATTTAGACATATGACCTATTTATTGTATTATAAGATAATTTAAATAAGCTGACGTGTTCTGATGTGGCCATCCACTTGACTTTACCATACAACCTGGCCCCTAAAATGTCATGTAGGGGGGCTAGTTTTTGCATTTTTATACTTCTGGGGTCCCACTGGTTATGTATACAAAATTTGGTTGAGTTTGGTAAATGGCCAAGATTTTCATTTTTTGACCCACCCCCATTTTGGGCGGTTACTTTTTGCATTTTTAGACTTCTGGGGTCCCACTGATTATGTATACAAAATTTGGTTGAGTTTACTCAAACGGGCTAGATTTTTAACTTTTAACCCCCTCCACCGGGTCGATAAGCATCAAAATCTAATCAGCTCTTAATCTCAATGGATCAAAACTATGTGTGAAATTTTGTTTCGATATTCACACTAGTTTTTGAGCTAGATCGTCCACAAAAATTTGGTAACGCAGACTAACTAACTAACAACCAGACAACCAGACAGACTAACAGACATTTTCACAAAACTATTATTATCTCAAAAAAATATAATTTTTCGATGTTCAATTTATAGGGCTTTTTTGTAGATCGAAATGCCATGGTTTCGCTCAATTTTTTTAATCAAAATATTTTCAGCCGTTTTTTAGATATTTCGAAAAAAAGAAGGAAAAAAACACCTTTTTCATGCACGATTACAATACTTGACCATACCCTGTATGGTAAAGTAAAAACTGTAGCGATACGTTTGTTTATATGAATAAGTGGGATATAGTAAAGTGTAATGTTTGTTTGAAAGGAGTAGGGAAGTGTGAACTTGGCTGGTTGCGAGTGAGAAATCATGGATGGAAGGGACAAGAGAAGCTCGCGTTATTAATCATCGAATCATCATCAAGTGACGCACTACATAGACGAAACAAAACAGTGTTATAGCTTACAGTGGCTGGCGGTTAGGGATAAACTTGTGCATACATGATTACACCAAGGGGTGGCTGCCAACTAAATATGCCTCTGATTATCCGATTGAAGGATGGGCCAGGAATTCAAAGAACGTCTTCAATGCGGACTTTAGAATGCTATTCAATTAATTAAATTCATATCAACTGATATAGTACATATAAGTTCTATTAAACACTAATACTAGGATGTAAATTTCGAAATTCGAAGTTTTTCTTGCCGGTATTAGCAGTTGTTGATTTTTAAGAAAAAATCAATGAGGTTTCTTCTGCTTGATGCAAATAAAGAAAGAATCAAGATGAAAGCCAAGCCTTCTAATATATATATAGCCTATCAAATAATCGTACCTATTCATATGTGTGTGTAAATTTATGAGGGTTCTGGGATAAAAGGCAGCACTCTCTCATTTTTGAATTGATTTGTCTATGTTATGCTAAATTGTATCATGCATTGTAAATACTCATAGGTAGTATTTATAAGTATCAAATGATAAAGCTTAGGGTATATTTGATTAGAAGGACGCTTTTTATACTGGCACAACAGTCGAGATCTCCGGATGTGTTTTTCACTACATACCTATTTCAGGCACGTTTTACTTAGAATATTACCAGCTTTGATACAAACCAATTACATAGACATTTAGAGTTCAAAAGGATGACTTTTTGAGTGTTTTTAACTAATTTTGGCCATTTTTGAAGATTGCCGCCTCTGCCATAGCTCTCAATCAATACCCAATTTATTTTAATAATTATTATTTGAACAGTTCACTTTCTATGGAGAAAATTAAAAAAAAAAAAAAAAAAACTAATAGCCAGACTCCTCATATAATAATTTATATATAAGGTAGGTATATATTTATTTGCACCAAACAGAGAATTCCATCAGTTAGTTCTTCTTGAAAAAAACACTTGATCCTCTATGTGTGTCCCATTGAAACTTGGCTGTTTTATTCGGTAGGCTCAGGAGGCAAGCTTAGTTTAGAAAAACGGTTATCTTTTGGACTTTGTAGCTTACATTTTAAAAATACAAGAAAGACAAAAATCGAATTGTCAGATAGGGAGCTATCAAACTAATGGCCTGAATTTTGGCGCTTCAAGTTTGTATTATAAACTAAAAAGTTTCAACTTTGTAATTTATATAGTTGGGAAACAAAAAATGCCAGATTAGCGGAAATTGTACCAAATCTTGAAAAAGGTTTCACTTTTTTCTTTAATTTGTACAAAATGAACAAATACATGATCAAAAATCACTCACTTATTAATTTATTATTGTTACTTAAAATTCAATGTAATAAATGTTTGGCTTAATATACTGTGTAAATCATAGATTTGTATTGCTCAATTCGGAATAGAAAAGGGAACTGTAACAGTACCTACGTATAGGTTCATAAACACCTCCTTCTTCTTAATAGATGAAGTAAATATTTCCTTAATCAATCAATTTAGATGTTAATTTTAAGCTTTACTGTGTTTGTTATTCTTTTTATTTTATTTTTTTACTTTTATACCAAAGTAATTTTTCAAAGGCCTTCAAAGGCAGCCGAAAATAATTAAAATGTATCCGTCCCAGTAAACAATTGATCGATTACACCTGTGACTTTGCAAAATAATATCCAACACCTTAAAAAAAACAGTTTATGACTTTGATCTATTATCTGAAAGTATAAAAATGGAATGATGATAATGATTAATACGAGTATAATACTAAACAAGAATAAATTGTTCACTTTATTTGGGAGACATTTATTTAATTATTTGTTTTATGTAGTGACTTAGCCAAAAGGATGTTTAGAGGTTCAAACCTCTCTCATAGCCAAGAGCAAAATATTTTTTCATTCTTTTAATTATAAATTATTATTAATTTATTAATGATTTGTTTGATTGAATTTTTTGTTTTTGTATTCAAAAAATATTTAAAATATATTGTTTATAAATCGATCCATAGGATAGATTTTGAGAGAAAACTTCTTTATTCGAATATGTATGATTAAATTCTGATCTACATTTTGTAAATTTCTAAACAAGCTTTTTTCCATAATCAAAGTAAAATAATCTTTAGTTTAGCAAGTCTCTGTCTAGCAAGAGGGCCGCCGAAGGCGGGCCTTGCAGCTAGTTAAAGATATAATTTATCATTTAAAATAATATAAATATGGCTAATAATTATTTTGTTTAAATAGCTGTTTTAATTTCCCCTTTTCATAATAGAAAAACAGTGAGTCCGGAACCCTCTCGCGCAATTACGAATTTCCAACTATACGCTTCTTGTTTTATGGGATATAATTTAAACATTCTATTACATTACATATGTTATAATTATTATTTGTAGGTGATATTTATATCTGTGTGATGATAGTGTATAAATGTGTTCTAGTATTATATTGTCCATTACAATTAATTAGAAATTATGGTATAAACGTCGTTTTCTTTGAAATCGACTCACAAATAAATTTATATAAATTAGTCTCTGTCTGTAGTAGAAATGAATGGTTGACGTGGATAGCCGAAAATATAGCCAAGCTGGTCAAATATAGATTGGGGACCCTTGTTCTCATGACCCTTTCTGGCCTGTTGTATTCTATGCAGAGAATGCTAATCAAATATGCGTATTTTAATACCCCAATTTGACATATAGCATAGTTTGATCGTGAAATTAATTGGTCTTTATTCTCTTTTGCAAATATCATATACCATCCTAAATGTTGGAATGTGTCCTATTGGATATTTATTGGAGTCGAAGCATTGTTCACAACAAAACCAATACATTGCATTGCATTTTGAAACTAACCTCGACGATTTTATCTCCTATTGATAATGTATTTATTTTATTTTTATGGAGAAGATTTTAATCTTTAAAATGTTTCACTATATTTATGGGATTTTAACTACCATTTTTCTTCTCTTTTGCTACCCTTTGATTCAGAGTCCTGTTAATAATAGATGTCTCAATGAATGGGAGAAATTCCCGAGGACAATAGTGAAGTAATGTTCATTCAAGAAATTTTAATCAATAACGCCTTTGATGATACAGAAGGTGACATGCAGACATCAACGACTTTAAATTATTTATTATCGGACATAATTTGTAGTTTAAGAATTATTATATCTGTTTAACACGAATACTTTTGAAGTATCCTGGTCCTACACGGGACATTAAATCTGAAGATTATTTAGATTCAGATAGACTTAACGACAGAAGAGAAAACTGTATGTTTTTTATTATCATTCTATAACTTTTCTCGTTGTTTGAGTAAAGAGTCTGATTTTAGGTGAAACGATAAAATCATTTAGGTATTTTTGAAAAAACGTGTAATTACCCATAAATTACACCATACAGTAAGAGGAGAGGGGAAATCTCGGATTTGTGACAAAATATAACAAGAGGCCCCGGGGATCTTAAAAATTGTGATGTCACAAAAGTCAAATAATCCCTTTAGTTGGGTTCAATTTATATAAAAAAATCTACAATTATTCAATTATAGAGTAAAAAGTGATAGTGTGACGTCACAATACAAGGGGGCTCAATGAAAATGTGACACAGGGGGAGAGGGGGTCTAAAAATCTCTAAATTCGTGTGACGTAATTTATGGACGGCTGCTAAGACTTAAACAAGTCCAGAATCAGGAAACGAAAAGTTAAAACAGAAATGGTTAGGATTTATATTCATAAAAAGAAACAAAGAGGTTGTCCTCTGCTTTTTTTCTCGTTATGATTCACCAACTCTGCTACTCTCGGAAAAAATAAAAACTTTTCAATTAGGATTTATATTGTCTCCATATGAATTCTGATATTTATTTATTTTTGATAAAACTTATGAATAAATGAATAAAATATATATATATTTTTATTTGTTAGAGATTATAGTTTCGAAGGTCATTTAACATCAGTCTTTTAAATTATAAATATTTTACCTACCTATCTGCTATTTATTTCACTTGGGGACAAAGACCCGATTGCTGGATGACGGTAAATTAGTTTTGCTATAGTCATGAGGAATAAGAGATAAAATATTTCTGATTAAAAAGACTGATGAGGAAGGTTAAACTTTCGAAACTAGAGTCTCAAACAAATAAATTATATATATTCAGATTTATATTCATTATATATACCTACCTATGTATATGTTTAAGTGCATCAATCAGAGAAAACCATCATTGATTTCTGTTTATGAAACAATAACTCTGCTACTCTCAGCAAAACAAAATCTTTTCAATGAAAATTTGACCATAAAATATCTACCAAATCAATCAAAAATTGTTCGATTTTTAACACTTTTAATGTAAGGCTACTTTCCTGGAAAAAGAGAAAGTTTTGAAAAATTGTATCCCAGTTGACTTACAAAAGCTCTATATCAAAATGGATAGTGTTTTTTTCTAAATTAAAATCACTTTATTTCTTTGTAACCGTTAGAAGAGAAAAGCATCGTCAGAAAGCCGTACAGGAAAATTCGCAATGTGAAATATTATATTAAGAATTCCCGAGAGACAGAACAAGGGTCATTTGGACCATGAACTGACCTCCCAATTCTACCACCGGTTTTAAATTTCCAATACTAATTGTAGAAGAGAGGCAAAGTGAGAGAGAGAGAGAGAGAGAGAAAGAGAAACTCCCTTTCTTTCTTTCTGAATTCCTACTCGGATTCCAAAACAATAAACTCAGCATTTTAATGAACGGATTTAACTTAGAATAAATTTAATTACAAAACATTAAATAGGGGCATTATAAAGTTAAGCTGAGTCAGGCAACAAAAGGGCGAAAGGTTGAAAGTTAAGCGAATTTCTTCTTCAAGGTAAAATTCTGAAAAGTAAACCTTTTAATGGATAACATTACAAGCAAAAGATTATAATCAGATCCAGCAACTTGTTCATGGTTTTATATTATTTTTTAATAGATTCATTGAACCAATTATTTCTGTGTGGAATTGTCGTTTTTCAAAAAAGTTGAAATTCAAAATAGAGCAATTAGAAATATCGTTCTCATGAAAATTGTTTTTATTTAAATTAAATTAGAAAATAAAGAAAAAATTGTATAATAGACAAAATCGACCAGGATTTGAATCCGGGAACTTTGCGTGACCAGCGTCTCAGGGTAAGCTTGGTTAGGTACTTTCGAAATATCGATCCCAGAATTCAAATCTATGCTCAATTTATGTATTTTTCATTGTTCATTTATTCATTTTTGCAGCTCTGTAATTGCCAGACTATTATTAAATGTGTTTAACATGATTATTTGTTATTTGATTGTTTATTTTAATTATACAAATTTTTTTAAAGATGTGTGTGTAATGAGAATGTTATTATGATTGATTTTAATCAAACATTTTAACTTTTAAGCACCAAGGCGTCATCTTTACAACAACATATTTCTTAAATATGGTTTCTAGGTAGAAATATGGATACATAAAAGAATATAAATTTGTCAAAAATCCTTTCTGTTTCTTATATTTTTAAAGAAGGTAAATTTCCAGTGGAGGAGACGGTGAGAATTTTTTTATAAAGATAGAGCTATAGGCCAATTAGAATTGAGAACCTATGATTTAATATGCACATAATCTCAAGAATAAGAAAAAGAAAAAAATATAACGTTAAATTAATTTAATTTATTTTATTTCAATCCCCCCCTTATTTAAAATTTTAAGAAAGCTTATACCATTTTTCTTTTTACGTTTTTTTTCAAAGCTCAAAATCTGAATAATTCCTCTTTGGAATATACAGGGTGCAGCGGAATGGAGTCACACATTTCTGAGGAAAATTCTAAAAAAACGGTATAAGATATGAAAAAAACTTTTTATTTATTGAAAGTATATATAATAAGGTTTTATTGGTTGGGTTTTAAAAATTGTATCGTCCAAAAGTTGGCATTGATGCACGAATGGAGCAGTTCCTGAATGTTAGCGACGGATCGCATTTCCATATTTCTTGCGCAGTAAAAAGCAGAATTTTCGTTACTGGGCTCCTGAAACTCTTCTAGAACTCCACGATATGTACATTCAATAAATAAAGTTTTTTTTTCATATCTTGTACCGTTTTTTTAGAATTCACCTCAGAAATGTGTGACTCCATCACGCCATATAAATGAATTATTATTATAATTATATTATAAAATTAGTACCTGGAGGCACCGAGCGATGCACGGTAACACCTGACCCCCCCCCCCCCAACCACACACCTCGCCCCCACCACTGCAACCCCACTCCGCCCCACCCCACCCTAACTGCGCCTCCCGACCCCGGATCCCCCACAACTGCACCGCACCTCCCCCCACATCCATCCCCACCCCCCATTCAGTTTTTGTACTTCTATCTTTCTAGTGCTCCACATATTATGTGTATATTTGTTTACTCGTACACCAATTTGACCACATTCGTTCATATTGATAAAGATTATAAAAAATAAATAGGAAAATAATAATAATAAAAAATAATCGTATAGGATCTGAAATAAAAACATAAAATTAAAAAAAATATGTGCGTCTCGGGAAGCGCGACAGAAGTGATAACTTTCACCAACCATATATTTTTTAGAAAGACAATTTCAAGGATAATTGCCCGGAGAAAAGAGAATTGAATATTTAATTTTAATTAGAAGAGTGGAGGGGGAGGACAAGGAATAATTATTAATATATTTAATGTTTCTGGATTTAAAATTAATTGTTGTCTTTCTTTCAGCTTAATTCAATTATACATATTTCAAATTTGCCTCGCCGCAATTTATTCAATGAATTCTATTTATTAAATACATAGCTATATATAATATATTCAATTATTTCCACACTTATAATAAAGTCTAATTCAAAAATATTCATTTTAGTAAAAGTAAAAAGCAAAGATTTTTAAAATAGTTCTATAGTCCAGTGGTAAAGTCTATGCCTCTGATGCAAGAGGTCTCAGGTTCTAATCTGACATCCGTCGAGTCATTTTTTTTTTATTGAGATTTTCATCTATCAATAATTACTTTAATTAAGAAAAAATCAATTAAGATGAATTTTGATGAGGTCCAGACCTAGCCAGATCGTTTTTTCATCTTCAAAACTTGTTAATAGATTTTGTTTCATCAAAATCGGTAGGGCCGTTTTCAAAATAGAACCAAGATACAAATATATAAATAAATAAATATATATATAAATAAATGAATATATATATATATATAAATAAATATATATATAAATAAATAAATATACAATTTTTGCTCGTTTAATAAGAGTAGATTCTTCATTTTAAGTGCATGTTGACTACACGTCATGTTTTATTTTTGTTTTAAAGTAATTACGTTTGTGCTAGGCCTTGCTTGAGTGACTGTGATCAACGTGGCCTTCATGACCAAAAGGTTTGGAGATCCCTATTCTAGAATAACATAATAAAAGAATGAAATTCACAAGCTTTAAAAGAAAATATTTTTTAATGCAAAAATATAGCATTTCCATCAGATTAATCTGTAAATTTAGTTTAAAAAGCATTGTACTTGTTTCTGCCGCCTGACAGACATTGAATATATTATAAAAGATTTATGTATCAGTTACTACCCAAGTTTCTTTGCAAAAAAAATATATTCATTGTATTCTAATTGGATTTTAAAAAGTATAAAAGAAGCTTCTCTGTTTTATAGACGTGTCATATTTTTCTCTATTACCAATATCCCATAAAAAAAAAAAAAAAAAAAAAAACAGACATAAAAGAATAAAAGTTTTATTCTGACAGCGATTCGATTAGTATTATAAGTTACTCGCCCCGAGAGACAAATGGCCAGATGGACTAAAGGAGCCCAGATGCGAGCCAGATTATGAACAGAGGCTATAAATTCTATCTTAACTCTCATTAACGACCGTCCGGCACCTCCGCCGCACCTGAGGACCTCAAGACCACCCTTTTACCCTTCTAGGCGGCGGTCTTAGTGCCCACCCCCACCACGCTTATAAAACACTATATATTATATTAAAAGGATTCTGTCCCCAGATGATCTATATTTGTTTAATTTAATAACACATTTGGATTTATATCCAGTTCAATCTCACTAAATACGCTATGCTATATCCGAGAAAATTAAAAACAAACAAGAGACGCTAAGTACGAGGTTCGTTCTACATGGAAAAATCGATTTTCTAAAAATTTACTCTTGCTAGCTGGTTAATCTCTTTTAGATTTTTACAATTAACTTTAATAGAGAAAGAAAATTCAATCTTCATAAATATAGAACAACTCCACCTACAAATTAATAATAAAATGTATAAGAATTAAAAAACGGTGTTTTCTCTCCTTCGTGTGCAATAAAACAGGGTGATTTAGGACACTTTATTTTTTACTGGAACATTATCTGAAGAAAAAAAATAGTTAAAACTTGGTTTAATTATGCTTGTATGCCATTTTTAACTTCCTGAATAAACCAGAAGTAATTAGAAGAGATTGTGGTGTTGGTGCAAGGTGAAACATCTTGAATAAAGATATAAGAGTTAATAAATATTATATGTAATATTCATTTACTATGAGCTAAGGATTCTTGGCCACTTGTTTCATATTAAAATTAAAAAAAATTAAAAGATGTAAATTTTTTCAATATATATATTTCGGGCTATCAACCCAGTTATTTTCTGTACTTCTTGAAGGTGGATTGATAGCCCGAAATATATATATATATTGAAAAAAAATTACATCTTTTAATTTTTTTAATTTTAATGTGAAACAAGTGATCAAGAATCTTTAACTCATAGTAAATGAATATTACATATAATATTTATTTACTCTTATCTTTAAACCAGAAGTATGTTTAATTGGATACAACTTCAAAATTGCAAATGAAGATTTATGTAAATTGAGGTATCGTTGGATAGTTGTTTAAAAAAAACGACATTTATAAGAAAAAAATTGATTGCATTGAGCTTTTTAAAAATAGGTTTTCAACCACAAAAACAACATTATTTATACCTTTTAGGGTATTTTATTTGTTGCATTTAATTTTTGGAAGTCGGTTTTATTTTTTCTTAAAAATTATTTTTATTTTTCTATTTTTAGTGATGTTATTAATAGTGATCATATCATTAATCAATTAATATCTTTTTTTTTTGAGTTCTTGTTGACCAGGTTGATGATTTGAAAAATTTTCCGGGGAAAATTAGATTAAAAAGTTGAAATTTTCTTGTTCAATTTAGAATTAGTAATTAAAGAACAAAATATAGATACTAGGGCCAGTAAGGACCTCACATTTCATATAATAAGTGTTGCTTTCTGAATTTTAGAGGAAGTAACTCTTTTTTCTTTTTAACCGACTTCAAAAAAGGAGGAGGCTCTCTATTCAAATAATTTTTTTTTTTTTTTGTTGTGTGTCTATGTTACCTCATATCTCCGCCAATTGTGAACCGATTTTGAAAAAAAATTTGCATCGGGTTCAGTCTAGCTTCCGATTGGTCCCGTTTGTTTTGTTTTTTTTGGTATTAGACCTTTTTTGTTAGGTTTGTTCAGGCCTAACTTCTTTGTTTATGAGCCGATTTCGATGATTCTTTTTTATTGGAAAGGGGTATCTTAGGGATGGTGCCATATTAATTTGGTCAAGTTCTGATGATATGATCACTATTAATAACATCACTAAAAAGAGAAAAATAAAAATAATTTTTAAGAAAAAAATAAAACTGACTTCAAAAATTAAATGCAACAAATAAAATACACTAAAAGATATAAAATAATTATTATCTTATTTAGTTACAACTAAACGACAAAATATTAACATGAAGTCACTTTTTGAAGTCGATGCCAAACAAACTATACCTATAAGCGAGCGTACCCGCCAAGCGTACTAAGATCCGTCGAGTGCGATTCATAAAAGGTATATGTTTGGCACCAACTTCAAAAAGTAATTTCATGTTAATATTTCGTCGTTTTATCGTAACTAAATAAGATAATAATTATTTTATACCTTTTAGTGTATTTTATTTGTTGCATTTAATTTTTTGAAGTCGGTTTTATTTTTTTCTTAAAAATTATTTTTTTTGAAAATTTTACCAAAAAAAAAATGGTAGAAATTAAAAAGGTAGAAATTCTCCCGAAACATTTGGTTGAAAATAAACATATTCTAGGGTTTTTTCTGTATTTTTAAAATATTTTTATATGAATATATTATTTCCCTTCATTTTGTATTTTTTTTTATTTTATTCTCGCGGCTCTATTGAGACCTGCCTATTAAATTACTATTACTATTTTCTAATTTAATTTAAAAAATTGTTTTCCTCTTAAGACAAACTCTATGTGATTACACTCAATAGTTTATAAAAAACTAGGTTTATATATTTCAAGTTAGAATGCTCAGGTTAATTAAAAATCATTTAATTATATTTTCTAGTTAATTCAAGATGTTTCAGGATTTAATTTTAAGATGATAGGCATAGGTAGTTACAGTCAAGTCATTTCAATTTCAACTTATTTACCAAATATAGGGAATACTATATACCATCAAGTTTAAAGGAAAAAACAACTAGCTTGGGATAATCTGAGAAGTTACGTCAAAACATTCTGATGGTTTTATAATGATGAAAGTGAAATTACTTGCTATAGCAAGTATACGCCCAATTGATAATCATGAACTTGATATTAATAACTTTCAAACTTATTATTTGTAAAAGGCCCTTCAGTTTGTTTCTTGATAGTTTTTAATTGAATAAAAAAGAAAGTTGACCGAATACTTTTAATGAATCCAATGAGAGGGTAGAAAAGAACAATCCTATTAAGAATGGCGATTTGTTTTCAAGTTAACTCAGAATGACCCGAATGTACCTCTTGAAACAAACAAGTGGTTGAACAAAGGCAGGAAATCTCCATACGGGCCCTCCGCTAATTAGAACTTAAGAAAAGATACAAGATATACTATATAGTGAATTGGCTTAAGAGGGAAAAGAACTTTGGGAAAGAAAACTTTCTAATTGAAGAGGCAGGCTGGCTGTCCTCTTCTCTTTCTTCTTTCTTCTTTAATTAATTTAGGGCTTCAAAAAGGCTAAATATTAATATCTATCAAGTATCAAATTAAGTGACAACATGCTATTATGATCGTGTTTATAGCCTCTATTCATCAAAATTTTATTAGAATTTTGATCTTGCATTATAATGCTAAATGAACGAAGAGATTTAATTAACACGGTAATGTTTATGGGCATAAACACTATAGGCAATCATTGCAAGTTTTGTTATGGAGGATTTTTAATGGCCTAGGCAAACTGAATAGATATACATATTGGTATGTTACAGGAAATTCTTTTTCTATTTATTTTTTATTAACAGAGAGATTAGACCAGGCAGGGGTGGGGAAACCTGTGGCCTTTTAAGATCTTCTGTGCGGCCTTGTTTATCTTTATATTACTCGTATAGTTCAGTTTTTCTGTTAAAATTTTAAATTAAATTCACAGATTTCATTTGAATATGTTAGATCATCGTCAGATATATAATGTCAATTTGTAATATTATTATAAAAGGCGCTGGTTATCTAAACTAAAGGATACATTTTAGTAAAAATTTTGACTTTCCGAGAACAAATTTTCAAATTTTACAAGAATCAAAAAGAATGGGATTTGTTAGGTAAAGAATTTTGCGTTTTTTTTGTAATATTATTAGGTATGGTAATATTATTAGGTATGGCAAAACAAAATGAAATTAATATTTCTTTGTAGGGGAAAACAAGACATAACACCTATAGTTTATGATATGTAGTAAAAATTCAGGTATTTCAAAAATTATTTTCTCTAAATCAGAAATATCTTGCAACCATTCTTGTTCAATATGAAATTTTCAAAGACAAAATACGCTGAATATGCTACTTGTAGAATAAATATAATGATATAGATTTTTTGACTTGGTAGATTATATTTTAGACATGAAATTAGCGTATGAACTAAATTCAGTTGATATTTCCAAAGCACACAAAGACTTTCAGATAGAATTATCTTAAAAAAATTTTGATACAAAAAAGATCTCATTAAAAATGGAAAAATTCAGTTGACTATTAGCTATATACGTATATACTGAATGTCAATATGCTTTGCAACTACGAACTGTTACGAATATACAAATCAACAAATTTCACAATATATATTCATTTCAATAACAGTTATTTATTAACTTTATAATTAGTTTTTCTTTTTAAATTTTGTTAAAATAAGATGTAGGTAGAAGCATGAGATATTGTAAATTAATTTGTTTTATTTAATAAATTAAGTAGTAGTTCAAAGGGAGGCGACTGTGGGTCAGTGGCTAGAGTGTTGGATCGCTGACTCGAAGATCGCTGGTCCGAGACCGAGTCTCGGCAGATAGATATTTGCAGTCGCCTCCTCTTGGAAAGTAATGGCAACCTACCAAGAGTATAATTGTCACCTCTCCAAATTAGCCGTTCGGAACCGGCGTTAAAAGGTAGGCCCCATATATCTGTGTAAAACAGCTAAACACACTCAGCACAGGTATTTGTGGAGAGGCGCCGATACCCGTTTCGGGTATGGCACTCGAAGAAGAAGAAGTTCAAAGGATCAAGCGATTTTTTCCCTATTTTCAAAAATGATTATGGACTTTCATTTAAAAAAGGTTCCCCACCCTGGACTAGACTCTCAAACTCTTTCCGTAATGACTGTTTGCGTCTTCTATGTGTCCTCACTAAGTGTAATCATCTTTTCTAGAAAATTACAAAGAGCTAATAATATCAATATTTCTTCAAAAAATGACAAAATGATAAGATGTAGTATATATAATACTGATACTGAAACGACGGTGATATGCTGAATTAGAGGTCATGTGATTTGAGTTCCAACTGTCAGAAATGACACAGCAAAGTCGGTCTCATAGCAAATATTAAAAATCCATTGTCTTCACTTTAATTATCAAAATACTTTAATTTTAGCGTTCCACAGACTGGCGCAACGGGTCACGTCAACACGAAACTCAAATGCCTAAATGGTCCGTCTCCCTGGTGTAATGGTCAGCATGTCTGGCTGGCAACCCGGAGGTCTCGGGTTCGATTCCCGGCTATACCCAGACATGTTTCTATAAGTATAGGGTCTAGTAATAAAAATTAAGTGGGAGATAAATTTAACCTAATTTATCGCGCGGGGAATTTACTACTGCTCGAAGCCCTTAAAAAAACTTAGTAAATTGGATGGTATCTCACTTTCTGAGATTTGGCTCGTGATCCCGGCTTCTTTCCTTCTACTCTGTTCTTTTCACAATGGAGGGACCATCCCATACAGGCCTTTAGGGGTGCACCTTCTGGTGTATCTCCTTCTCACATCAATATCATTAAAAAAAACTCAGGATTGTCTTGAAACTTATTTATCTAATATAACGTAAAATCTGTTGAGCGAAATATATAACGTTGATTTCATTCGTAATTCCGAAACATGTTAATAAATTAAAAAGAAATTCCACCCTGATTCCATTTCTTTTCTGGCTTATCTAATAAGCATTTTGGTCCTTTCCTTTGTTAGCGATCGGTAATTTCTAAAAACAGTAATAGTATAAAGACTGTTTTCCTAATAAAACAGAATACAAAATTAAGCCTAAGGTGAATTTTCAAGTACTGAAATATGTATATGACTAGCTAATCTTATGGATTAATTTTAATAAGA
Organism: Forficula auricularia; assembly: GCA_024734495.1. Taxonomy (NCBI): domain Eukaryota; kingdom Metazoa; phylum Arthropoda; class Insecta; order Dermaptera; family Forficulidae; genus Forficula; species Forficula auricularia. The sequence goes on from JALMQS010000127.1 coordinate 1,118,087, forward strand.
AGATATGTTTTTCTCTTGGTTTGTAGATCGCTTAGCGGAGTCATTATTAATACCCGTGTGTTAAATTCCCATCTCATTTGTAGCTGAAAATGAAAGCCCTTCAGCCGGGGCTCGAACAAGAAGAGCAGCTGAATTATTTTCTTCATTCCCACGAAACTCCCCTCTATTTGTTTCATAGGAAAACTCTTGTTTGGCGCCCTAGTCGTTAAATTGGATTAGCGATATCTTTTTCTCCTTTCTCTTATTTTACCAAACTCTCCTTCATTAGTTGCCTAAATTTGAGAAATTATATGTGTATTCTTGGTAATGGATAAGTAAACATTAGTAGAGATATTAAAGAAATCTCTGCTCGCCTGCAACGTCGGCAACCAGCACTACATAATCATCCCAATATCTGATCTCAAGAACTAGCGGGTCGTATTTGAATCAATTTTTGCTGTGATTTCAATTGAATTTTGTACTTAAATATACTTACTATAGGTAATTATTGTAATAAATTTAATTTTAAAAATTTACCAAATTCTATATGAAATTTTTGGGAAACATTATAGTAATGTTATATAATGTAATAAATACATAAAAACTACTTATTCTCGTAATAAATCAAAAAATATAAAAAAGTTTTGATTCATTTAAAAAAAAGTTTTCCTTTATTTTTGGTTATTCACGTTTCGTGTTCTATTCAATCCATAATCAGTTTATTATAAAAATTTCCTTTGTCACCCTTTATTTATATAATTTTTAAAAATCTAAAAGCAAAAGACAAAAACAAACATGTATTATTTTTGAAGGTAAAAATATCCTTGGTCATTTTCAGAAAACAAAATCAAATCAAAGTACATTATAGTCCAAGAGCTGGTGACAAATTTTTGAGTACGGATTTGACCCAACTAGAAATAATGCGTAATAGTACCAACCGTCTATGGTAGTTGTACAAGGCAGCATCATGCTATTTTTTTGCATGTTGTAAAAATACACTTTGGGTGGTCTGTCACGTCCCACCACTCAAATGGTCTGGGGTGAATATATTATGTTTATAATTGACTATAAATTATAATTTTTATAATTTCATTGTGGGTCAAAAATATTTTTTAACACACATGAATTTTTTACCGCGCTCACACCATGCGCAGTACCTGGTCCACCTGCTTAGACCAGCCAGACTGGCCATTCCTTGTACAACTATCATAGACGGTACTATTACGCATTATTTCTAGTTGGGTCAAATCCGTACTCAAAAATGTGTCACCAGCTCTTGGACTATTATATATAGATCTTTAGTATAATTCATTGTAAAATCCATTATTATAATTATCTCATTTAAAGTATCGTTAAACCATGTTGTTTCTCAATTAAACATATTAAAAAATTAAAAAAAAATTGGTTTCCCATCTTCAGCAAATATTCATTATTCAATATAAAACCTTCAAAAAGATACAGCTTTATCGTATAAGATTAAATATTTAATTGTTTTTATTTTTTTAAATGCTAATCACATAAAATAAGCCCTGATAATAAATGTAACATAAAATTTTACTCACCAGAGTCGAATATGATCTCGCTAAGAAGGAGCCACCGGGCACCGAAATGTAATTGTAGCCGGACAAATTTGCCCACTCTGTTCTGCAGAGGAATAGTCACATTGACTGCCGAAGGAGCGAGAGCAGCTCTGGGACCAGGGGCGAATTTCACTGGGGTGGGCTGATAACGTTCACCATCCAAACTGAAGAGGACCACCGCTTTCGCGAAAACCTGCCGAAAAATGCCATAAAACAACCAAGTTAATTAATTATAATAATTAGCTAAAATCTAATTTTCGTTAGATCTGACAGTCAAGCGAAGCCGAGTTTTAAATTTTCTCGAAAATTTTCAATTTTTTTATTTGATCATCCGTATTTATAAATGTCTCAAACGCGGTAAAAAATAATTTACAAAATTATGTTTTTTTTCTGACAATGGGTTTGCATGTGTGCGTGGTTCACATACTTATATATAACTCAAGAACGAAAAGTTGTAGAAAGTTCGTTTAGCTACAAAATCTACTTATTTTAATAATAATAAAATTAATTAAATTTTGAGTTTTTACTAGTAGCTTCAACTAAAAAACATAGAAAATCAGAAAAAAAAAGGATTTTTTTTCAGTAAAATTTCTTTATTTTTCGAAATTTGAATTTATATACTTATTATAATAATATAGGATTCGGGTGTTGACTCACTTCCCATGTTCTCATGTCCATTGATTTTATTGTTGGAAAAATTTTATAAAAACCCTCGTCCTGAAGAATAAATGGTAAAATAGATATAAATTTACAAAATCAGAATGGTTGTAAATTATAAATAAGAAAAGAAAAGAAAACAGAATGAAACAAAAACACTATTTATACTTTTTAAATTTCTTTCCATTTTTAATTCATTCAATTATTTTTATTTCCATTTTTAAAGTGTAATTTCTTTGAGAAGAGGATAATTCCTTAAATAGAATTGGAAATTTTTGTTAAATGGTAAAAAAAAAAAACTGTAATCGCTATCGGCATACATTCATGTTTGTACATATTAATAAACTGCATCCTTTTTCATGTTTCAGGCGCAAATTTGTTCGCTGCTGAAAAATCTGGGGATAAGCTTATCGAATCTTTATTTTTATTTTAAATCACGTGTTTGTTTTACGAGAGTTAATTTTTCGCTAAATAATTGTGAAAAATTATCAGATAACATTACAAGGTTATTTATTATAAACTTCTATATATAAAAAATTCTCTGGTTAAATAAAAATATGGGATAAACATATTTTTCAAAGTTTTTTATTATATTTTTTTGACTATTTATTATATTTATAAAAAAAGAAGAGAGTGAGAGAGAGATAGTTGTGTTTATTCTGGTCGGACGCGATGGCTATGCATAAATAATATGAAAATGTTGTTGAAAATTTAATGATGATGGACAAGCCAGGCGAGCGAAATATCAACTTAGATATTAATGATTGACGTATATGTATTTATCTATTTTCATTTGCAAGGTAGGTTCAAAATAAGTAGAGTGCGTGGGCGGGAAGGTTTATTGCGCAAGGTGTTGAACAAAATTCTATCAGGCCCTGTCGTTACAAAAATGGAACTAAATAAATTCCCTCAATAAACAAAGGCGAGCTTAGGTTGGTTTGGTCAATATTTAACAAGGATACAAAGGATAATTAGTTTCTCGGTAGGTGTGCGTTGTGTGAGTGAGTTTATGGAGCAGACAATAGTCCAGCAGCAGCAGCTCTGGTGCCGGGCGCAACATCAAAGTTTTGCTTCCATTCTGGGCCATATAAGACTTGGCCGCAAATTGTGTATTGATTTTCAAAGGATTGGATGCTAGATCTAAGAAGCTTTGTACCCTATTTGTCTCCTTGCCAGTCATTAACGAAAGGATTAGAAAATACAAAATAGAGGTCACCCATCACTTTCATGGCAAAACAATAACTTATCAACAATGACCCTTTTCCTAAGTATTAAGCCTAGTTTACACAAGATATGTATCCTAGCAAAATATTAGGCAGTGTCCGACAAAGTAAAAATATTTATTCAAATTGCAGAGGTTACTTAAAATTTAGCTTAATAAAATTGCTAGCCAAAGAATCGTATCAAATATAAACGTAAGGAGAAATCAATGAGGTTTTCAGCTTGGGGAAAGCGGTGTAGGATGATAGTTAAACATTGTTGAAATTGCATTGAGTTTTAGGTTTGTATTGTTTCACAATAAGGAAATTAAATTAAAATAAATTGACTTAAAACATGTTGTTCTATATGTGGATATATTTAAATATCTATGTAGACGTTGGTGGGCTAATATGGGCCCGAAATATATCGAGATATATAACTACATGTTTTATCTCAATTTATTTTTATTTAATTTCCTTACTGTAAAACACTACAAAATGGAATTAATGGCATCTCCTGTTTCTAGAGATCAACTGAACAAAACTCTTTTTCTCTCGCCAGACATTTCTAAAAATTGACTCAGTTATGAATTTTTAAATATTTAGTAGTAAAAAACGTAGTTTTGAGTTTATAGCCGTTTAAATTTTGACAATTTTTAAAGAGACAAAAATAGGGCATTTCTTCCATTTTTACTTTCGGTATTATTCTATTCTGAATGAAAATTTGCTGCTTAATTCAAAAATGTAATCAAAAATTATACCCACATTTTTGCCATTCCTGAAAAAACTGGTAGGTGAAGATAAAGGCCTATTTCCCTGCGGGCTCCATCACATTTATACAGGCAGTCTTGAAAAAATTTCTCTTTTTTTCTCTTATTTAGAATGAATTGCATATCTTCTTCTAATACATCTCTTAATTACACAAATACGCACCGACCACTGTCACTTTTTGGGCTCTTGACCACAAAAACCCATTTTTGGTAGTATCGATTTTCATCTATTAAAGTGGTTCTTTCACAAATGTAAAAATTCAAGAAGTCTTCAAAACTTGGAATATAAGTCATTAAAAGCATAATAAACACACTGTTAAAATTTGAAGACGATTTATCACACCGATCATGAAATAATTGGAATTAAAAATGAAATTTTTTACATATGGTAGATTGGGAAAGAGTGGGAAAATGATCATTATTTTATTTTTTTTTCATTAAAGGACTTTCACCATCTTGATGAAAAACTAATATTTGTTAGAATATACTCGAAGTAACTTAAAAAAAAATTGAAATTATTTACCTCTTAGTTTTGATAAAAAACAAACAAAAAAATATATTTGGGGGATTATTTTTAGTGGAGGGGATATAAGCACAATGGCTTGGAAACGATCCGGCAAGTATGTGTGTATCCATATAGAGATTTCGTAGTGTGAGTGGACAGTCACATTAAAAAAACATAACCTAAAATTTTAGTTCCGTTCATATTTATAGAGTGGTTACGAGGCTAAAACTTTTTGTGTGGATTGTCGCGAAAGAATCTCATAACCGGGTAACTAATATTTGTTAGAATAATATATTCGGAGTAACTTAAAAAAAAATTGAAATTATTTACCTCTTAGTTTTGATAAAAAATTAAAAAAAAACATATTTGGAGAATACTTTTAGTGGAGGGGATAAAATACCAATGGCTTGGAAATGATTAATTTATAAATGAATTTAATAGTGTAAAAAGTACAGTCACGTTAAAAAACATAACCTAAAATTTTAGCACCGTTCATATTTATAGAGTGGTTACGAGGTTAAAACTTTTTGTGTGGGTTGTCGTGAAAGAACCTCCTTAAGAACATTGTTTATTTTCACCTTGAATTGACAATGTGGAATTAGCTTTTATATTCATGGAAATAGAAGCCCTCTAAGTGTGAAGAGGAAATGAATGTAGGTAATAGATACTTCTACATAATATCGAATATCATACAATGATAGAGATATAAAAGAAAATAACCAGAGAAAGGGAGTAAATCCTTCTAAGATGAACCACTGACAACAAGAATGTTTGATTGTTTATTTTCCTATTAATATAAAATAAATAAATTTATTTATATTATTTACTTAGTTTCTTTGTCGATTTGTATAACCGTATGCTCATTGGTCTAACTTGTTATAACTTGTTTTTTGTAAACATCTCGCCACGTAAACTTATTGGGCTTAAAATAATTTTGAAAAAAAAACTGTATTGATTCGATCAATATTTAATTTAAAAAAACTTAGGTGTTGTGAATTTATAAAGAATTTAATAAATATTAATAATAAAAGTTGAGAGAAAAAAGTAAGTTAAAAGTCTTTTCAATAATAAAATGAATTTTTCCAAAAGTTTTAAAAGAGTGTCAGTAAAAAAGAAAAGAAGAGGCGTGTTGAAATATAGAGTGGAGTAGTCGAGTCTATTGGGGTAGTAGTAAAGCTAAGCAAAATGGTAGGTAGGTATATAGAAAAATAATATTAGCCCAGTGGATTCAATTTATTTACGAGCCGGAATGAAAGTAATAGGGTATAAAATTTATTTAAATTCACTCAGAGGCTGTGCCTAGGTTAAAAAGTTTGCGGTTTGTTTTAATATCGTGCAGGTAAAGTGGAAAATAATATTCGTAACCCCTGGCTTGGATGATGCGAATGGCAATGAAGGGGGGAGGGGGTCATATATTGCCGGATTTTCTATTTTTTATGTATGAGAGAAAGAGATAGAAGAGAAAGAATGTTTTTGTAGACTTGGCGCGACAAAGTCTGTCCGTACAAGCGATATGAGAGGGAAATTAAATGAGCAATAGAGAGAAGATGTAATTTCGGAAAGAATATTAGGTGTTATTAAGAAACGTTTTTATACGTTTTGGAGTTGTTTCAGAGCAGCAACAGACATTAAAATAATCTTAAATAAACAGAAATACTAATTATTTTTTAAATGGGTCCCAGACAGAAATAGAGCTTTCTCTCAAGGAGAACCTAATATACTAAATATTAATGTGAATAAAAAAAAGATAAAAATTAAAAATTAGCTGACGCCACACCAGTAGGTCTTTAGTACTCCTTTTATACAAACTAAAATTAACATTCGATAATAATTAAATTCAATAAAAAATGTTTTTTTCGAAAATGAATTGAACCATTATCACAGAACTTCAATATTAGGAGCACTTAATACATAATTTGTGATTTAAACAAAATATCAAAAGAGAAGTTCCGACTAAAATACCAAGTTTAGAAATTTTTCAGATATCTATTTTCATCAGAAAGAACAATGTTTTTTCACCTTTTATGGAATTTTAAAATGAATGGGTATATAAATGGATTTTATAAATTTTTTTGATTTATAAAATTGTAGTAATTTTTAGAGACGGACTGATAAGTGAATTAAGTGGATATCGATGAGGCAGTCTATTTTTATTACTACATTATAATTCTGCTGAGAATGAAATACAATATATTATGTGGATATTGATGAGGCAGTCCAAAAAAAGGAAGATGATAATTTACACTATCTTTTTATTCATAAAACCGATGTTTCGGAGGATATTCCCTCCTTCTTCAGGGTCTGTAATTAATTAAAATGGGATTTGGCCATCATTACAATCAAGATCATTACAAATTATTTTTTTATATAAATACAATTAATATATAATTATATGGAATACAATTTTTTAATCAATAATATTCTACTCACTTTGAAAAGTCAGTGAAGGAAATCCAATGCGGCATTCCCCTCTGTCTCCTCTTTCAGTGGCAGTAACAATAATATCTTGTATTTCATTCTCAGCAGAATTATAATGTAATAATGATTTGGAAATATTTTTTTTTTTTTTTATTAATATAAGTGCATATCATTAGCCACAATCCCCTCTCAGATAAACCCTGCGCAAAGCAGTTGTGCGCATAATTATTTATTTATATAGTACCACAACATGTATTTTACTTTAAATTATACTTTACATATATTTTTATACAAACTTTTTATAAATCATTCATTTATTTATTTTATTTCATTATTTTTTTTTTTTCCCCCTCATAAATCTTAAAAAGGTTTGTCAAGTGTTTAAAATAAAATTACGAATTTACTATTTACAATTATTTACATATTATCTATTTACATTGTTATATTTTAATTATACAAGTTTTAGATCAGCAATTATGCCGTCCCAACAAATACTCAGGTCTATTATGTCCGTTCTGTAATTTACGGCACGTGGCAAGAGATTTTTTATAGCTATCATTTCCAGGATTTTTCTTTTAAAATAATTATTCTCTTGGAATATAATGTTACAATTGTTAAAGTTAAAATTATGCTTTTTTTCCTGGGCATGAATTGCTAAAGCCGTGTTGTTTTTAATAGTTTTTGAAACCGAAAGCTCATGTTCACGTAATCTCTCACCAGTGTGGCGTTTTGTTTGGCCGATATATATTCCATTGCATGCCAGTACACCGTCCCCCAAGCACTCAATCATGTAGACAGTGCCAGTCCGCGTTTTCGAATCTAGTCTATCTTTGTGGTTAAACAAAGATGCCAACGAATTTGTTGGCTTCAACGCGACACCGACAGAGCCCACCGAGAGTAATTTTTTTAATTGGTCACTAAGTCCCGGGTAAAACGGAACACTGACGTAAAATTTGGGTTCTTTTTCTGTATCGGTTTGCAAGTTATTATATTTGTATAACGTTCGTCGGACTATAGACCTGATTATGCAAACTGGATAGTTATTGTCAGAAGCGATCTGTTGAATAATGTTAATATTTTTATTCCAAAATATTTTGTCAGATATTCTGGCCATTCTCAGAATTAAATTTTGAATGGCACTAATTTTATAGGTGAGGGGATGAATCGAGTTAAAATTTAGGATTCTCGATGTTTGTGAGGCCTTTCTATACCAATCTAATTTTATACAACCATTGTTGTCTCTAATTAGAGTAGTATCCAAGAAATTTATTTTATTTTCAGATTCTAATTCATATGTAAACTTAATATGTTCATCATATGAGTTTAAAATGGTGATCGTTTCGTCGACTTTTGAGGGCTCAATACAAGCAATTGAATCATCAACATATCTAAAGAAAAATTTTAGATTTAAATTATCGATGAGATTCTCCTCTAAGTCTTCTAAGACTAAATTAGCGAAAAAACCTGAAGTTGAACAGCCCATGCTTTGGCCACTGTGTAGCTGGAAGATCTCTTCATTGAACATGAAAAAATTTTGACTCCATAATAATTTTAACTCCCCGAATAAATGTCTCGAAATCTAAGTTTGTATGTGATTGGATTAAGGGCCATTTTTTAGTTATTATTTCTAGTACCTTCTCATTTTTAACATTTGTATATAGTGATTCAACATCAAAAGATATTAATTTAAAATTAGGGGGAATATTGTTTATTTCTTTGATTTTTTTAACAAAATCAAAAGAATCCTTGATGTGGAAATCACCTTTTCCAACGATGTTATTTAGGATTTCGGAGTAAAATTTACAAATATTTTGGGAAGGGGACTGCCTCATCAATATCCACTTAATTCACTTATCAGTCCGTCTCCAAAAATTACTCCAATCTTACAATATATTATTGTTACTACCACTGAAAGAGGAGACAGAGGGTAATGTCGCATTGGATTTCCTTCACTGACTTTTCAAAACCCTGAAGAAGGAGGGAATAGCCTCCGAAACGTCGGTTTTATGAATAAAAAGATAGTGTAAATTATCTTCTTTTTTTGGACTGTCTCATCGGGAGATTTTGTTGTTGGGTTTGGGCTTTGACTGGGACCAGTGGGCATTGGATTGGGTGGGTAATTCCAACACCCCCAACTAGAGAGGGGAGTTTGGAAGAGGACGTTTGGTTTGCATTCAAAAAGGCCCGTTGGGGCCCCCTTGGTTAGACGAAGCCAAATAGCGGCACCGATATCCACTTAATTTTTTTATTTATGTTGGCATCTGTGTTATTTACTCTGGTCACCTTTATCCTAGACCAGTGTTCCGCAAACTTTTTGTGTTCAAGGTACACCTATCAAATGAAGAAATTTTAGAGGTACACCAAAGAAAAAACAATGTTTATTTAATATTTATTTATTATTAAAATCAATATAATATGAAAAGGTGTTTAATGAGAAATGTAAGCCTGCTTAATTGAGAACAGGCGATCAACATTTGGAGCAATCGTTGATAAAGCTGCTCTCATCTCTTGCTGTTTGCATAACTGTCAGCTATGTCAAGGTGCATTATCTTCACAAAACTTGACATTTTTACGCGGTACACACTTTTAGGAACACTGTCCTAGACCTAGAGGAAACAAGTAACGTTATCAGTCGTCTCTTGTTATGAATTCTCAAGCACCTTTAGTTTATTTTATTATTTTTAGAATATTGATGTGAGAAGTTACACCAATAAGGGTGCAGGCCCTAGAGACCTGGATTTGACCCTTCATCGTATAAATAAGAAGAAGAACATTTTAAAGATATTTAGATTTTAGAAAAATCGCGTTTAAAAATATCAAAGCCTAAAGAGTGTTATTGCTAAGACTGATGACTGATGACCTATAAGTATCTTTCAGTTTGAATTATTTATAGTTAAAATTAGAAAATACTAATTTTCTAATATTTTCCAGTATAAATTGTAATTAATTTTTTTATTTTCTTCATGAATCTTATGACTGAATAATGATGTTGATGAGTTAGATGAAATATTTATTTTAGAAAGAAGATAAAGTCAAGATCTTGAATTCTACAGAATTAAGTAAATAAAATATTTATAAAATAATTTTAAAATAACATTAATTTCTTAATTAGATATGTATAGAAATAAAAAATTGAAAATTTTTGCTTAAAGTTTTGAAATATTAATAAACATGTTTAATAATTATTTTTTATAATAGAAACCCTAGATAATATTTAGCTACATACGTATTTTAGAATCCTTAATTAATTTTTAATAAATTGAAAATTCCGCTGCTCTTGGAAAAATACCATTTTTTTTTATCGATAAAATGAAATATTATCTATAGATACTCCACATATTATTGGTGATTGATTTCATATTCAATTAATAACAAAACCACGAATGTTTGTATCAATTTGATTTTCATTCTCGAGTCGAAAAAATTTTGCGTATGGGCAATAAAAATAATTAACTCCTCCTCTTGTCAAAATCAGCTGATCAAGTTGGACAGTTCTTTATTGGTTATCCAATTGCATCTACAAAAGCGAACCCTGCCCGGGCCCCGGCCAGTTATGTGAAACCACACCAGATCAATTTGGAATAAAAATTCTTTAATGAAAATATTGAATGGTCTAAATTCATGTGGTTTTGATTTATTCATCTAACGAATATTTTCAATTAATACCATATTTCCATTTACCAATAATAATACATTATTAATAATAATAATATATAACATACATATAAAGAGAATTTTTGTTAATAAACACAATCACGAATGGGTTTATTATGATTAGAAAACAACCGATATTCAAACTATATGAATGGGGTTGAAAACACGGGTGGTTGAAAAATTTTATTAAACAAGCCAACCACACCTCCATCAGTGGTTAAATGAAAAACCACCACACAAACGAACAAACTTGAAAGCTATTAGATGATCGTGAATAAATAAATAAATGCTCTTTGTTAATAATAGAGAAACAGGTACATTTCTAAAAGAAATTGCGAATCCTTTTAGAAAATCAAATTCATTAAGGAGAGAGTACTATAAACTCTTTACATTCAATCAAATTAAACTTATCTTTTAAACAGGGAACCAATAAAAAAAAACAGAAGGGATCAGTTTCTAAACTTATATATGTACCAATATACTGTAATTACAGCATAGGGTGTGTGAACAAAATTTACTCGAGTGCAGGTTAGGGGGATTCTACGGTAACTGTGGCGCCGCGATCTGACGATGGATTCTTATAGTACTCACCAAAATAAGACGAAAATGAAGAATACCATTTTTTGAGATTTCGCTTAGTTTTCGAGATATCCAGTTTAAAAAAATACTGTTTTTTGTATTTATTTTCTTTTATTTTACAATTTATTTTATTTTTTTTTTAATGAAATCGAATGCAAGAAGGGGTGCGCCAGTAAAGATGCAGCTCCTATGGATCTCGAAAGACCCTTGCATTACCGAAGAGAAGGGAAAGTTGATTAAGTGAGAGGGTGTAGACGTAGGTGTCTATGCACTCCGGTTTCGAAGGTTTGAAGATTATAGGTGCTGGGAAAGATGGAGGCTGGGAGAGAGTTCCAGTTCCTTGAAGTCATGGGGATATATGTATTGGCGAATGAAGTGGTCCGGCACTTTTCTAATTTGACCGCGAAAGAGTGTTGGGAGTCGGCAAAATGCGTGCTACGTGCAAAGCATGCTTTGGGGGGAATTATTGATTTTATCTCATCAGAGCACCTGCCGTGATAGTATCTATAGAAAAGGGAAAGGGCAGAGACATTTCTTAGATGAGCCATCGAGTCGAGGGAGTCGGTGAGGGAAGAATCGTCAATTAGCCTGACGGTTCGTTTCTGAATTGCATCCAGGGTAGAAAGAGAATATTTAGAGGCTCCTCTCCATAGATGAGAGCCGTATTCGAGACAGGGGCGGATTTGGGCCTTGTAGATGGTGAGAAGTTGTGGGGCTTTGTAAAATCGCTTGGACCTGAATAAGAAGCCAATCTTCCTTGCTGCAGATTTCGCCACAGCGTTTTTTATTGAAACCACGGAAACCGTAGTATCACGGGTTCCGTGGGGCGCCGCTATCTGACAACGGATTCTTTTAGAACTAGATAAAATAAGTAGAAAAGTATAAATAAAATTTTAAACTACAAATTTGAACTGAAATTGAGTTTATGGAGTGTGATGTCTCAAATTGTCTCAAGTGAGGGCCAGTGGGCGTTGGCAATTTTCACTTTTAGAACTTTTCATAGGTTCGGTTCTAATCATCATCTCGGTTCATTTAGATAAAAAATGGCTTCCTGAACAAATTTTGAAAGGTTCGGTTAAGATATATTCAGCTAACGCCAGCCTAATCGCCTAAAAAACAGCCCGAAATGAAGATATACGACCCTAACCGAACCGAATATATGTATCTTAACCGAACCGGCAAAGACTTTTCGATTTTTTTTGGACATTTACTAATTATTTTTTAATTAATATTGATTTTCTAAAAGAATCCGTAATCAGTAGCGGCACCACACGGAACCCCCGTGATACTACGGTTGCCGTGGTTTCTATAAAAAACAATTGAAGAATAAAAGAAAATAAATAAAAAAAAACAGTATTTTTTAAACTGGATATCTCGAAAACTAAGCGAAATCTCGAAAAATGGTATTATTCATTTTCATCTTATTTTGGTGAGTACTATAAGAATCCATCGTCAGATTGCCCAGTTTAGTAATATTATTTTCCAAACTTCAGCTCTATTAGTTACAATTGTTTTAAAACTCCCTATAATGAGCATGACATTTCTATTTTTTTTTTTTTTTTTGTATTTATTATTTATTTATTATTTGTTGTAGTAAATTTCTTTATTGATGAAAATCAGCAACATCTAGAGGCGTTAGTTAATAGGGAACAAAATAATTTTTAAAATTTATGTACAGAATACCCAGACATAAAAAACTTTCCCATATTCTCAAATTGTTAATGTATAAATGATGGTAGGCAGGCCAAAAATAATGAAAACAATTAAATTTTGAATAACATAAATTTATCGGAAAGTCATTTTCATCCTCTTAAAAACCGACGTTAGGATTTAATAGGGTCAATGATATGTTTGTATCCTACATTGACGTTTTTAAAACCTTGAAGAAGAAGGGAAGATCCTCCGAAACCCCGATTTTTTTTTTATTTATTTATTGTCACCGGGAACAAAGCGCATTTAGACAGCACATTAGTAAAGTGTTAGTAGTGTTAGTGAGGGAGCCGAGTTTTAGCAGGTAGAAATTTTATATGCCAGACAGGATCAAACCCCGGCCTTCCGCTCCAACATCGTCATCATCGATGCCGAAGCGGGGCTAGCGCGTTAGCCAGCTCGGCTAACCCGACTCCCCAACCTCGATTTTTAAGAGGATGAAAATGTCTTTTCAATAAATTTATTTTATTCGAAATTGTATTTTTTTCATTATCCTTGGGCTGCCTTCCATCAATTCTCCATTAAAGTTCTACCAGTTCGGCTCTCTAATAAGAAAATACTTCTAATATTATCAAATTATTATTATTATATTTATGTACATAAATGTACATCAATGTGATTTATCAAAGACAATACAATAGCAAGAAAGGACTAGAGGCAAGAAATTCTATCTGTTTTGATTATAATTAATTGCTAATTAAACAATCTAAAGTGTCATATCTCAGATACATTGAACATAATTAATACTATTCAAAGTGATGTTTGTTTTTCTATGTGCTGGTTTCTGGTGGAAGCGGGAGATAGAGGAAGGGTTAGGGCCTTGTTAGCTGTCACCATTCTATTCTCGATTGAATGCAACAGGCGTTTCAGTTTGCACAGTTGAGGGAATTCATCAATCCTTCACTTTTGCACGGCATCAGTGAGCAACAAGCCATCGCATCGTTTAGCACTTGAACGCCTCTACTCGATTGAAAATCACTGATCGAAGCTCATTAAAAAAACCTCATTCATTCGAAACTACACCGTTTCCAATTTTATTTCAGAAAATATCAAGTAAATTTCAGATAATCCCAATTGTATTTAAGAATTCTCAATACAATAATAGAAATTCACAATTGTATTTCAGAAATCTCAATTCAATTTCAGAAAATAAACATATATAAACAATTAAATATAGGGGAGACCGGGTCTAGTTGATACAGGCCAAAACACTTATTAATGCATAGACGCAGACAAGTTGCGACCTGCTTGGCTAGACTCTGCAATCACGCGTGATCACTTGGAGGAGGTGGCTTCGGTTTGTTAGTTGTGAACTAAAAACTCTTTTTCATCGTCGAAAGTAAATTTTCACTACTGTTTTTCAATTATTATTTTAAGTTCATTTGTTAGTAAATTGTGTTATCGACGACATCACCTTGTTACATGTTATAAAGGTAAGAATTTCACCTTTTTAACTTTGTTCTGTTTCCGGTTTCACGTATTTTAGAGTTTAGTGTAATGACGACGTTTGAGTCAAGTTCATAGGCTTATTTTGGGCCAAATTGATACGGTGTATCAACATAAGAGAGTCTTTTGATGTCGTTTGATGTGATTCAAGAGTTATTCTTTATCCAAACCTGGCCAAGACTGGATCCAGTGTATTTCCTGCAAGAAGTGGGCACACTTCGCCTGTGCGAGAGAACAACCCCTTTTACACTTGAATTAACTGTATTGACAAATCAGACCCAAATTCCTCTTCAGAGTCGGAGTAATCGGTCACAATCAATGATTGTTAGAGCTTTTATTTTTCTCAAAATGTTGTAGATTTTAAAATATCTTTTATAGTTACGAGTAAAACTTGTTCATATTTCTGTTTTGTTTATTATTTTATTAATTCCTGACACCGTATTAGCTTACTCAGAAGGTGTATCAACTTGACCCAGACCGGGTCAAGTTGATACATCTTGCAAATTTTTTAAAACTTTTTATTTGACAAGACAAATAATTTTATACAGAATTTAAATATCACAAGTTATAGCCAAATAGTTATAGTTACGAATTACATCTACTTTATTTCAAAATGATGACAGTAAAAAATTACAAAAATCAGGAAGTAAAAAGTGTATCAACTAGACCCGGTCTCCCCTAATAATGATAACCAATCTGTAAAAGGCTAAACCCCAAAGAGAAAGTCAAAAGAATAGAATAAATAAATAAGTAAACAATTAACTACACCTTTTCTATGTGAATTTCAGAAAACTAATTCTATTTTAGAACTCTCAATTAGAAAAGATCAGTGGAGCGCAAACTAAGGGTCGCGAGAAAATTTTTCGATACTCATTAAAAAGACAAAAAAAAATCAACCGGAAAATAGCCAAATGAAATAATATTATCAAATTTTACATACATCTCTAAAAATTGAGTTTTAATTTTCATTGAAACACTTGTCTTGCGTCTAACACGAATTTAATCTAAATCTAAAATTTCAAACATTTAGAGTATTTTCATAAATTCACGAGTATCTTTAAATTTTCAAATTATTATCCGTTATTTCAATTTAATCTAAATCTAAAATTTCAAACATTAGAGTATTTTCATAAATTCAGGAGTATCTTTTAAATTTTCAAATTATTATCCGTTATACTATATAATATTTGTCTAGATTAATTTGTAACAACGCTTAGAGAAATTTCTCTAAAAAAATACCCTCTTGCCTAGAGTCGAACCGACGAACTCTTGAACTATGGGCATCTGCTCTAACCACTAGGCCAATGTCACATTAATATTTATATATGGATTTCTTTTACTAAAACTATATATTTTTGATTTAGACTTTATGTCTAGATAATATTGTATTCATTTGAACTCGAATGAAAATGAAAAAACACCAATAGATTTTAAATTAAGAAACATTAAATATATATTAATTAACGAGGCAAATTTGAAATATTATTGTCAGCTCGGATTTTAAACTGATGGCTGCAATCGATTTTCATTAACCAGGCAAATTTGAAATATATATATATTCGAATTTTGCAATGAAAGACTCCAATTCATTTTAAATTAAGAAACATTAAATATATTGATAATTGTTCCTCCCCCCCCCTCGCCACTCAAAAATTAAAGATGCGAAACTTTTAAGAGACGATGTATTTTCGGTAGTTTACGGGTATACATTTGGAGTGTGGTTTTTTAAGAGGAATAAAAATTTTTGGGCAGAGACGCTGCCCGCCAGGGCACCAGTCCGGAGGGCCGAGCTTCGAGGGCGTGCCGAAGGCACGCCCTCGAAGCTCGTTTCAAATATTTCTATAAAAAAACATTTTTTGTTTTGAAAATTATATTGATTCTCGAAATGAAATAAAATTGTTGTATAGTTTTAAGAGGCAATTAAAATGAATGATTTTTCGAAAAGGGTGCGAATAGAAGGTTTGAAGTCCCTGCTTGGTATATCTTACAGTTCAAGTGTGTCAAAGACAAGTCCAAACGAGTTTTAGTTGAATAAATATTGTTCTCGATGAGGAACTATTAAAATAGAAATAATACAAAAATTGAATAAATAAAAATTATTCGAGAATGTTTGGACTAATCCATTTCTAAGATCTCTCATTATATTAAGATCGGAAATAACTAAAAGTGCTATAAACAAGTCATAACAATTGAATTTGGAGAAATTTAAGATTTTCCTATAGGACAGGCTGATTCATTTTGGAAGATGTTCAATTTCCATCTCAAGGACTGTGAAGTTTAAGTCATAAGTCATAAGATATAATTTCTGATTCCTACCCTCACTCACTCAAAGCAGTATCCATTTGGGGCGAAAGTCCCAAAATAGATTTTTTTAAAATCTAATGCTCTATTACGTGATTAGAATTGATTTTCATGAGTTAGAAACATATTTTTTCCTCAAATAATAAAATATTGTTTATTATTTCGCAACACTTCGCCTATGATTGGTGTTTTGTCAGGCTTTAAAAGGATTATAATCACTCTAGTGAGAAACTTTAATATCATTTTTGCATTTATACATTGATTAACACCTTCAAAATCATAACAAATTTACAGTCAAAAGTACATATTAAGTCTTTAAATACGTTATATTCCATATATGACATTCACAGGTGAAATGTTGTTAAATGAAAGCTAGAAAGCAGCATGATGTTTTATCGGAAAATGGAATTTACTTGGAAATAAAAAAGGTATCTGTGGATGCCGGTCTTGAAAGATTGAAGAGGTTATAAGTTGCTGGAAAGACGGTCGGGGGAAGAGAGTTCCAGTCTCTAGATGTCATAGGGATAAATGAATTGGCGAATGCGTTTGTTCGATTAGTATCCAGTTTAAGCGCGTAGAGGTGTTGAATCTTAGAAAATCGTGTATTTGCAAATGAAGCATTTGGAGGGATGATCGATTTTATTTCGTCAGAACAAAAGCTATGGTAATATCTATAAAAAAGCGAAAGGGCGGAGACAGATCTACGATAGGGTAGGGAGTCGAGAGTATCAGTTAATACAGGATCGCCTATCAGTCTGATAGCCCGCCTCTGAATTGTATCTAAGATATTAAGACAATGCTGAGGCCCCTCTCCACAAATGCGAGTAATATTTAAGACAGGGGCGAATTTGAGCCTTATAAAATATAAGGAGTTGAGTGGGGATGAAAAAGTGTTTGATTCGGAAAAGAAAGCCAAGCTTATATGCTGCAGCTTTTGCTACTGAGATAATATGGTCATTCCAAGACACCTAACATTGATATTTTGTCATGGAATTAAAACATTTATCGTTCATTTAGTAGAATATTTTTTAAAATTTTGAACCTCTAATCTAAATAAAAATCATCATAAAAATCGAGAGTCAAAAAACTCAATGTGCATAAATATATGTCTGAAAATGACGTTTAAACAAAAATTAAATAATTTTAGGTGAATCGAATTCTTCGGCCGCCAATCTATGTCTAGGATTCCAAGCAAGTAATTGCATTATTATTAAATCACATTTTTTCTTTATTAAGCTACAAATTATTTATTTTGTCTATTTATTTATTTTTTAGATTATAATTATCACAGTTAATAGTTTTTTTTTCAGATTGGTTGTTGGAAAATGACATTTAAAACAATTCTATAGAATAATAAACTTGAACATGTTTTTATATACGCATATCTAAACGCAATATTAAATATCAACGTTTCAATAGAATGATATTTGTGATAAGGGCAGACAGTGATTTTTTATATCAGCATAAAAAGTAATTTATAGGTTTGTTATTTAGCTCTTTTGACATTTGATTTATCGCACTTCTGCCCGTCCAATCGAGGACCCTAGTGGGTGTAGGGGGGGAGAGAACTAACGTTTTTTTTTATTTCAATACAATCCCTAGTAAACAAAAGTGTTGAGTGTGTGTAAAACATCATCATCAGAGAGATAGGCTCATATGGCATCCGACATAAACTTTCTTATACAACATGTTCATAAATTTTATCTCTACACCTTGCATGCTTTTTTTCCAAAAGATAAAAAACAATTTCAATATAGAGAAAGGTGTCATGTAAATATTTGAAAAAAGAAACAAATATATACCTATATATTTTATTTTTTTTAATATTTGATTGACACAAATAGTTATATTTTATTATTCAATAAAATTCACCTCTGTGATCAAATTCTATTACATGTGCTTTCTCTATATTCCACTAAATTTATCAGCTTGGGATAAACTAGTCTAAGTGAAATTGTCCTTGATTTTTAGGCCGAGAAAAATTATTAATTTGTGTTTAGAAATGTCTGAAATATACGGAATATTTTGGTCTATCTGTCTCCGAATTACGACACCCACTCGAGAATAGAAGTTTGTAGAAAGTTCGATCTTGGGTCACATCGTTTAGATTTTCATCTCGAAGAACAGGTCATGTTCTTAGGGTCTCTTTCATCCTCAGATCTTTCAAATGAAAATCAAAGAAAATAAAATAAAAATAATAATGAATCATTATATAATCAGCTCTTGAATGGTTTCTAGCTAACTAGTTAATGATCCGAAATTCGACACATAAGTTTCTATTAGTTAGGTGACATTTTGTGTCAAGTTTCAGGGTTTTCTAGCTTCTACCTTCAAAGATAGGACATAAAAAGATTTATTTTAACCTGGGCTTCTCTTTACGAGTTTTATTTGATTTTGTTTACGATTTCATTTAAATTGTTTTACCCTCCATTAAAAGTGATTTCTACCTGTGTTGTCGGCGCGTCCATAAATGTAAGTTATATTAACCCGATGGAATGGTAAGAAGATTAATAAAGAGGCCTTGGGCTTTAAGAAAACAAAAATACTCAGTCAATGGTGAACGCAGAAACATATGTATATTCAACACTGTATCCTCACCAAAAATAGTATCCGTTCATGCTACGTACTTAAAGGATCTAATCACTAGTCAGGTTTTGCAAGAAGAAGAATTGGATCGTAGTTTTTTGACCTGAAATAATGATTATATCCTATGTACTATGATACTTTGTATCAAGTGATAGTAGATTTAGTGAAAGAGCTGGTTTACGGCCGGCCAGATTATTCATTGTCATCACACTGATGATGAAGCAGGCCTGTTACAGTTTTGATTAGCTGCATCGTAGTTATTAGTATTTTTATTATAAATCGTGGGCCTGAGTTTTAAAGAATTGATAAGCAAAATCGGTATTGGTCTTGCTAAAATTGTAATGCCACTCACATTATAGATCTGCAAGATTTTTGCTCACAATTTCGATGGATTGAAAGTAGTTCTATATGTATCTTAGTTCTAGATGTATAAGAAAATCTCAGACTCTAAAAGTCATAGGCATAAACGAACCGAGAAATGACCTTGTAGAATTACATTAGTTTACTTTAGCGGAGAAGTGTCGACTATTTGCAATCGTAAATGAAGCTTTTAATAGAATTATTGATTATTTAGTTTTTATTATTACAAATTCATCTAAAATATAAGGATAATTATTTAATTTTGATAATTTATTAAAAAAAAATTAACTAACTCCAAGAATATTCAACCAACATAATTAGAATCAGGGTACCTGTAATAAGTCAACATAGAATACAGGGGTTCTAGCTTTAGTTAATCACATGTCACATGTTACTTAACTTTTTAGATCTAGCGGATTGGATGCTTTAGACATGCAAAGACCGCTGGCTATATAAATATATTCAAGTTAATTTAGATAGTAAAGTTTGTTCCGATAGATGTTCTTGAAAATTATCTGATGGTTGGATCTCTTATTAATCCCGGGTTTATCATATCTCATCGGAGAATTAATTAAATTTCGAATAAAAATAGTCTAACCAGGATGGATAATTAAATTTACTCACCTGAACACTTCGGGAGATGATATTATTGGCATGGAGATGTAGCGCAGTGAACTCCCTCGCCCCCTCAAATTCGAAAGTGAGTTCGAGGGGCTGCCCGGGGGGCTTGGTAGTCTCGTTGGACCAGCCCACCCACCGATTGTCTGAAATTAAACGAAAACAATTTCGATGATTATTAACAGATGGGTATGAAGGGTCGAGTTTCGCAAACGAGAAGAGAACCAAGGCAAGTTACTGACTAGAAACTAACATATTTATCTAAGGTTATTATTATTTATTATTATACCAAAAGTAGCAACACGATACATAAAAACAAAAATACTTTAAGAAGAGTATATTTAAATTATTTTAAATGTATTAGGTACAATTTTAACTTATAGAAATAATAATTAAATACTAAATATACGTGTGTCGTGGGACTCCCGATAGAAATGAAAACTGTAACTACGGTTATCTTCTCTCTCTTTTTTCATTATTATATTAAATTAACAAAACGCCCAGAAATTTCTATTTGAGGTGGGGGGGGGGGTTGAAATTTTTTTATTGATATATCATTTTTAACTATTTAAACAGAAATAAAACGTCTGTCTCTGTTTTCTTCTTCCTATATTGATGTCTCTCATATATAAATTAAGAATAGGAAGCAGTTCTTTTATCAAGACAATCTCAAAACGTTTATTAAATATCCATACGTTTCGGGAAAATTCTCCCTTTTGTATTTATTCAGTACAATAAAAATAATAAATTAATTATTTCACAATGTATTTATTATGGTATATATAGGTACCTATCATAAGCATTTAAATATGATGCACTTTAATTAACACCTTGATCTACTAGACCTTGCACATGCATTTACATATAGACTTTTTAGGCAATTTTTGGCTGTGGAGTCTTCTAAACCGTTTTTTTTTTAATTTTTTTTTAGATTAATTTAATTTTAAGTTATTGCAAGATTTCACTCATAATTGAAAAAATCAAAATAAATTTGCACTTATTATATTTAATCGTAATGATTATAGTCCTAAGACTGGTTCGACGCAACCAACTCACTCTATTCTATTCTATTTCATCGCAAATCATTTAGTTCTATAAAAGTCTACATCAAATTTCCGTCGATACGTAGAGTAAGAAGAATTCAAAAAGGAAGTACTGAAGTTAGAAGGTTCAAAACCTAATCTGTTCTCAGCATTGAAAATACAAATATTTTGGCACAATTACGTACTTTTTAAGACATTCCATTTTTGAGTTATCGTGGGTATCGGAATTCAGACAGACAAAAAAAGAAAACTTATTTGGAAATGTTTTTTTATCACGATTCAGACATTTTTAAAAACCATCAGGAATTAAAAAAAAATTTTGAGTGGATTCAAGCCTGCATTCAGGGTGAACCTAGTAATAATAATAATAATAAGCCTTTTTTTATTTATCATAATTATACACAATAATACGATATTTACAATTAATTATTTGAAACTAGGCCCTTCCGGGTATAGGCCTCTCCAAGGAATTGCCATGCTCTTGTTTGTCTCGCAGTTCTACACCAATCCCTACCCATCATCTCCGCGATGTCGTCACTCCATCTCGCATTTTGAACCTAGTAAGCGTATACCAAATCTGGACTCAATATCCTATTTTTCCCTAAAGTTATAGTTAATTTTTTTCTTTTTTTACTTTATTTTTTTTTTTAGAAAAGATATAAAAAGAACGGCAAACGGTCAAGGAATCTTTAGGCCATATTTCTTATAAATACAAGATGCCTATATATGTAAATATATATAATTTTAGAAAAAAATTTCCGTTGCAATTTTCTATCTTGGCTCTGGTTTTAATCTTGTTCTAAATTTGAATATTTATTATTCTAAATATTGCCTATAAAAGTTTACTAATTTCAAAAGTTCTATATTAAAAAATAGCAAAAGAGAAATTTTTTATCCATATTAAAAGATGCTTCCCGAGTAGGGAGAATTATTTTCATAATTAACCCCGCTCTCTCTCTCTTTAATCTGCAATGAAATTTGCAAACCTTCTGTTTTCATTCTAAACTCGGATTTAATTTATTAATGAAACTACCTTGTACATTTTTAATAATAAATGTAATATAAATCGTGTTAAATTTAGATCAAAGTTGGATTTTCGCTTCTAAAGTAGAGAGATGAATTTAATATATTATATATCTGCTAACAAAAATTTTATGTTGTTGTTTTGTTTTAATAAATTCCCTGCGGGACAAATAATTAAAAACGGTCGGAAGCTGAGGAAAAGAGATCAACATTATACAGTTTAATCAAATTTCCTTTCTATTTTATATTGTGGTTGTTGTTTATAATAATCTAAATATAAAATATGTTAAGAGGAGCAACTAGACTATTATTGCGATTACCAAGAAGAAGTTGGCTCGTGTTAGATTTGCCTTCTTGTCAGTAAATGTTCTTCACTGAGTTAATTTTAGTTAGTTAAAATCAACAGGAACTCATCAAATACAAAGTAAGGCCGATGGGAAGCCAACTCAGTGAACAATGTTCTCAGAGTCAGCATTATGGGGATTATTTATTTTCATGTCGTTATCAATTCATACACAATAACAAATCGTATCAACACTTTTTTGTTATTCTATGAAAATCTTAAGAGTTATTCACTTCTAGTACAATAATAACAAAGTACTTATAGTATAACTAATATTCTCTAAAATTGACAAAACAATATTATGAAACATAAGGAAGAAATTATTATCTATGTTATCTTGGAGGATCGTTTGGGAGGGTATAAACAGTCAAATTCGAAAATTAATTAAAATGGGTTAATGGGGGTCGGGTAGGCTAGGGGTTAGCGTGTCAGACTGCTAGCCAAGTGGATCCGGGTTCGAATCCGGCCCGAGGCATCCGGCTAAAACCTGACCCCGGGGTAGAGACAAATTTTAAGAAAGTAATTAGTATCGTAAATTGACTTATGGCTAGAAAGGACGAAAAGCCAAAAAAAATGGGCTAATGTTTTTAATGACGTTTTGACTTTATGAATTGACTCTATTGATTTTAAACATCGTTTGTACATAACTTCAGATTTAAATACCGAAACGACATAAAATACTATTTTAATTAATGTCGAACCACTTCAAAGACTAAATTTAAAAAATTAAAAGATACTTAAATATATCTCAACCATATTTAGAATAAATTATGAATTTATATTTTGAGCTTTTGGTGATGAGGTAGATTTTTTCGGATTGGTCTATCCTAGGGAAAATGTGAAAATTAGGTAAAATTTTTACTTTTCATCACATTTTGCCTTCTAATTCTGAGGACAGTTTTAAGTAGTAATATATTATGTAGTTGCTTTACATTCATTTCTTAAAGCAAGTATTTTTTCAAATTTCTTAAAATTCCATTGATAAAGAGAGAAATTCTCCCGAAACGTTTGGATTAAAAAAAAAGATTTTAAATTGCTTTTTTCTAAAAGATTTGTATTTGCCATATTTATATTATTAAAACAATCAATAAAATTTTTTTCACTATAATATGTAGAATATACCTACCCATATTTCGAGACAGCTCAACTTATTGATAGTTTCAATTTTAAAATCGATTTTTTAGAATTAGCAGCTGAAGCCTCGTGAAATAATTAGAAAACTTCTTCTTCTTTATTATGAATTTATAGTAGGCAATTAATAAATCATTATAATTTTAAACGAAAATAAAAAAGAAAATTTAAACGAATATTAAATATATTCCTAAGTGATTTAGTCAGTAACTATCGAGCTGACATACCTATTTACACTCTGAATTTATTAATCATTTTCTTTTCTTTAAAGGAACATTCTGAAATAATGTTACTAATTTGGGAAACTAATTTATTAGTATAATTAAGCATGTTTACCTGAGGCTTGGCCGACGAGCTCCGCTCCGAGGTCGTCGGAGCCGCCATAGACTCCATCGATGAGTTGACCCAGACCCCCACGAAGCCAGCCGAGATCAGCTGTACCATCGTAGCTTATATCACGTAAATAAGCCTCCGAGGGACTTCGCGGCTCAAACCTGGGAGCCATGTAGCTCACCATACTCTCTGCAATCAGACAAACACAATTTAAACATTAGATTCGAGTAATATTCAAAAAACATATTATTAAGCGTTCTATCGAAGAAAACTATGTAAGTTGTAACCAACCATCGTCATTAAAAAAACGGCTGCAAAGTGCAGAGGTATTGAAACTTAACACCTTAATGTTTCTACACCTTAACTACAGGGAAGCACAGATCGTGAAAAATAAAACTTGCTTGAAATCTATCCTCAGTGTGATTGATTTACACGGTGGTGTTTAAAATGAAGTAAGCACATAATTCAAGCAAGTGCATTTTCGGCGCTTTACTCGTTCCATTATTCTATGTTTCCAGCCTAAGATTGATCAATTAATAATAATAAACACAAGTTTGTCAGTTAGAAAGGTTTAGAAAATGAAATCTATTAGGATGTCCTTTGCCTGATGCAAATAAATATACAGTGAAAAATTCGATTAACCGTCACTCTTTTAACCGCCAGCTTACTTCTTCTATATAAAGTACGGAACATTGCCGATCAGAAAGCATGAGCCTCGAAAAAACAATAGAAAATTAGACACTATTTTAAAATTTGAATATGTCCATTCATATGATGTGCAAAAAGCAGAGGACAACCTCATTGATTTTCCTTTATGAATCAGAAACTTTGCTATTCTCGGTAAAACAAAATCTTTTCAATTAGAAAGACTTAGGCTCAAACCCATTAGATTAGACATTTTACTCAGAATGCACATTTTCAATAAGGTAACTTTAAAATTACATCGTCGAGAAATACGATAACTGATGAGAAAAAAAGGTGTGTACATAATTTTCGTAATTTCCACCATCTCTCATACAAAAAAGACAACATATTACTAGGTGGATGGATATATGATATATGTATGACAATGTTTTTAATCTAATGGATTAATATTTGGTTCGGTGTAAGTAGTTGCAATTCTCAGTGAGTTATCAAGAGTTCATCAGATATTTTGGTTCTAATTTTACTCTTTGTGTGCTTTATCCTTGAAAAAAGTTGCTGAATAAACACACTTGAATACATTTGAATATGTACTTGATCATAATCCATTTTACCTGACAATGCAACAAGATTCTCTAGCTATTCATCTTATTAGTTGATATTAAGTTTTTTGATTCCACTAACCTAGTCAATTGTTTGCATTGAGTGATCAGTCAATGTTCTCCTGACGATGAGTTAAAGAGCAAAATCTTTGTATTTTTATTTTTCTTCTTGTGAAACACCACCAACTCCAACCTAATATAATTTTAATAATGTTTCACTGTAAACCAACACCGTGTTCCCTAAATTCAATTGTTTGCACGTTTAACGAGAATTACGGATAATATAATATTCTAGAATATATTTGGAAAGAACATAGACTGATTCCGTTGTCGCCTTAAAATTCAGCTTTCGAAAAATCCCAGAAGTATTTGCTCGGATACGTGCTGGTAGATATACGAATGGTATTTGATAAGCCCAAGATAATGAAATTAATCAATTCCAATGGGGTTTCATTTTCAACCTTTTAAAAATCGACATTAAGGAAAATTTTCAATCTTCTTTCAGGGTTGACCTCTTTGGTCTACAAGTTTTAAATGTCTAAGCGGAACATCATATTAAATTAATAACTACAAGAAGAAATAATATTCTAATTAACGAAATATTTCTTCTCGTGCATAATGAAATAAATCGATTTCAATTCGATGAATTTGAGAAGAAAAAACATTCGTATTGTAATAATACATATTCATTGAATAATGAATTTTAATTGATTAAATTAAGGAAATAATTACGTTTGAATTTAAACCATCCCATGCATTTACAATCCAATATATACCGTATATACCTCATATGTATAAATGTATATATAAACGAATGATTACACAGGGTTGAAGATTATTCTTTTGAGAGAATCCAGATGATAATCATAAATTTATCTAATTTAAAAATGACATTCAATTTATCATTAAAATGAAAAATTCAATTTTTTAAGCCAAATTGCATATGATATAGAAAAGCCCTTCGGGCTTAATGGAAATCATAAACACTCTATGGAAATGAAAATGAATATTAATTTGTTTTACAATAAATTTATCATTCAAGTTTAATTTAACTGCATTGTAGGGGAGACCCGCAACGGGGAGGTTATACAGGTGAAACACACCAAGAAGTTGATGGCCACATTAAAGGTCATATAGCCCATATGATCTATTTGTCAGAATATAAATAAAAAACCACATAATATATGACTTTGTTTTCATTATTTAACAAAAATATACTTAGGTACTAATCGAAATATTGTATTAATGGAATATTTTATATTGGAATTTTTTCTAATCTTAAATTTACCCCTAAGTTCAGAAAAATGTTTAATATAGGAGTAGATCATTTTTTTAAATATTTAATTGTATCTACTTCATTGGTGTATTTTTTAGTTTTTCAAAATAGAAACGATTGAGTAAGTAGGTAGTGGTAGTGGTAATGGGGCCTAAGTACCCGAGGCTCGGTAGTTTTCTTCTATTAATATCACCAAAAATAATGATAACCAAAGTATTCACACTAAGTTATTTTCATTAATTTTTATAGATTTTTAAATTAAAATTTTTGGCCACAAAAGCTTTAATCAATTCATACGCTTAATTAGTTAGATCAGTGGTGTCCAATTTTTTGGCTTACTAGGGCCACATTTGAAGAAAAAAAAATTGTCTCGGACCGCGGAAAAAATATTATAATTCTATTGATATTTATTATTCAAAAAAGATAGTTAATAATGTAGAAATAAGAACTTTATTATTTTTTCCCAGTATCTACATATAAATCTCAATGTTTTAAGGAATTTTATGACTTTAAATTGGGCCATGGGTTGGACAGTCCTGGCTTAAATCGAATGGGATTAAATAAAGAAGGATATGAGGAATGATAATTTATTTTTAAAAGGTCACGGATATAATAATCCCTGATTATCCATTATCTAGTGACATGTAAGAACGTACAAAGATCTAAAAGACAAGTCCTGATAAGTTTTAGCCCAGGAGAGAAATTAACAATTAATTGTGATTGTTCTAGAAAACCCCAATGTACTAGAATGATAACTATAGACTTTGTTAGTGTCGTAGGATATAAATTACTGAAATATATTATTTTAGAAAATTGAAATATGAGAAGAAGAGGAATTTTTAACTTCATTATTTATTTATTTTTCATCTTATATAGTTGAGCTTATAATTTTTCTTTTAGTCAATTTTATTCTTGAAAAAGCTTCACGTATTGTACAAATGTACATTCATATTTCGGAAAAAGTAATAAATATATCTCTACTTATAAATCTCAATGTTTTAAGGAAGTTTATGATTTTATGTTGGGCCACACACATTGTAGTGCTGAGCCGCATGCGGCCCGCGGGCTTGGACAGCCCCGAGTTATATCAAAACAGATCATCAAGTAGAAGATTTTGTCTTTGTTGTAATCTGATCATCCCACAAAGAAAATCAGCTATTTTCTACCCCAGCTAGCTGACAACAGCGTTCGGCTTCGCTGTATATGACATAGCCCGTTCAGTTTGTCATCATATTACTAATATTACTATACTGCAAAATTTATTTACACATAAAAAAGAAAATTCTTTAAAGTAAAAATATTGTTATCAGAAATTAGAATTCCAAATAAAGAAAAAAATGCATAACAATTTAGTTAACCTAAAAAGTAAACGGTATTTTATGCCCCGGAGAAAGAATTTGTAAAAATAAACAGAAGCTCGATAAGTGGCATTCATTTGATATGCAAAGTGGATTGTTCATTGAAATTTACAACGTGCGAAATAATGAATGTTTAACTTGAGTGTGCAAATATGACGGGGCTTTAAAGAACCGCTGCTAATAAGTCACATGGTATCTCGAAGGGCTGCAGCAGAGTGCGTGGCAAGATAATAGAAAAGAGGTCGGATCACTTGGGATGAAATAGCCTCCCTAAGGACCAAATTGCCCGTTCAACAGGGACACAACGCCCTGCATATGACCCGGCTGCATATGATTTACATGGGTCATGCAAATACATACTCCCTCTCGCCCTCTTAACACGTCAACTATTTGTAGAGACGCCTTGGATAACACTAATAGAGTGCATGTTGCGTGTATCTTGTCATTTACCTTCATCACGCTTTATACTTAGTAAATGGAGACCACCGCTCCTCTAAACATAACTCGCCCTGTCAAGATCTCACCGCCATAATTTGTTTTGATCCTGGCAAATATACGATCAGGAAGGCTATTTCAGTGCTTAATAGATACGTTTAATCACAAGAGAAAACAATACTCTGACATTCTACAATTCAATTACAAGAATTAATCAATTAGATCTTTTCAGGAAGAAATAATCAATTAGATAATAAAGAAAGCTATGTTCAAAACCTCTTTCCGTACGATAGCTAAATTTCATAAACTTACCAAACTGTTAGTGTAGTTCACAAATTTACTTTTACCACTAATATCAAATGTGATAAGAAGACTGCAGCACATGTCTACTTCAAATCATATCCATAAATACATTTTAAAATAAAATAATTGCTCTTTTTATGAAGAAAATAGCGATAGGTATCACTAGGAGTGGGAGCTCAGAACGACAAAACACTCGAAAAAATTTATTTATGATTTATTATTTAAATATTGTTCTTAAAATTCACTTTCAAGGAAATTTTTGAAGTGAGATTTAAAATAAGAATAGCCTAGAGAGATTTGATTTGTTTTTTAAAAAATGACAACTCCTTTTATTCCTATCACCTCCAGAGACTGGAACTCGCTCCCTGTCACCATCTTTCCCGCGACTTATAACCTTCAGCTATTTAAGACTCGTATCCACAGATACCTTTGACCCCCGCCCAGCCCATAAAATTCTTTCTTCTTCTTTTCACGATGGAGGGGCCAACCTAGGCCTTTAGGGGTTGCACCTTTTTGGTGTAACTCCTCTCATTATTTTCATTAAAAAAACTCCTGGATTGATGAGACTACCAATTCTAAGGAAAGTATTTTAACCACTAGACTACAGAGCTACTTATAAGAAACTTTTTAAAATATATACTACTATACATAGCTTACAAATTTTTTTTCATGAAAACTTTATATTATTTTTTGGAGGTGGTAAATATATATTTGTGTTATGTTATTTTTAAATAAATTATTATCATATTTAATTTTTTTTTTTTTTACTTAATCAGGATTTTGGACTAAGTATTTAAGTATTTCTATTTTTCGATTTAGCCGTACGCCTTTTTTTCGGTTTTCTCAAATTGAAATAATTTGAATGAAGAAAATTGTTATGATGATTTCAATTAAGGGAGAAACTAATGTGAAAGTCGTGTGGTGACCAAACCAGTTGATTTTTAATTAAAATTATTCCCAGTTATGTTTCCCTCTATTAAATTATATTTAGGCTCATTTTGTAAAAGATTAACACTAGAACGCCCGGACTTTCAGATCCCCTAGAACGCCCGGATGCCGTCAATTTGACAACTTGCATTTTTCAACACTCAAACTAAATAAAATCATTCTGTTTCCTTTTATTTAATATTTTTTTTATTTTTTCTAATAATAAATATAATTCTATTATCAATTTATATATTAAAAATACATATTAATATATTACATTTTAATAATCATTATGATATAAAATGAAAAATTAACATGCTCTATTTATGTAGTATTATCATTAACAAAACCAGTAGTTCTATATTATATGTTATTATTATAAATATTATATTATTATAAATAATATTGAAATAAAAAAACAAATATACGAAAAAAACTCACGAGAAATTGAGAGAGACATGTGTTGTTGATAATTCTAAGGGCGGAACAAAAATGAAATGGTAAGACTAGGGGCTCCACATATATATATATATATATATATTATATATATATATATATATATGGATTTCAAAACAGTAGGTTCCCTCGAAATGTTGTAAAATAATAAAGTGAATAATCAAAAGATAAAAAAAATTGACATAAATAAACATAATATTTTTTATTTTACCCCAAGTTTTTCAAGGAAGATTGTAAATTTAAAAAAAAGGCAGAACAAATCCGAGGGTCATAAAGGATGGAAATGTTCCAAAAAAGAATGGGAATTATTCGTAGATGAAAAATTAATTTAAAATATAAAAATTGGGGTAAAAAAGTGTTACCGTCAAATTGACGGCTTTTGGAGCGTTCTTGGTAAATCCATAATTTTCTCCTAAATAAAAATTCATAGGGTACTATTTTTTTTATTAGAAAGCTATTCAAAAATGATTAAAAAGTCAGCGAGTTTCAAAGTTCAAACTTAAATAGTAACGAAATGAAAGAGAAATGAAATGTGAAAACCGTCAAATTGACGGCTTCGGGCGTTCTAGTGTTAAATTCCTTCCATTTAAAATAAACTGGCCCGCACGATTTGCACTTAATCCCTATTTGAAATCATACTATTAATATTCTTCTTACAAATTAGACCCCTTTACTGTGTTTCAATCAAGATAAAAAAATAGAAAATAAACTTCGAAGAAAATAGGATTTTTGTAAGCACAGGGATTTATAAAAAAATTTGTACAAGAGGGGGAGAGTTCAGAAGGTGGGCTAGTAAGACGTCCGTCGAAGTCTATAATAATATTATAGCTAGTCTATAATAAATTTAATAAATCGTAATTATTTAGATAAAAAATAAACTCTTCAATAGTTTTTTAGTTTATTATATTAAATTATTAGTAGGTCGACTCTAACCTTACCTAGCTGCGATATGATCAGCTCCCTAAATGGAAAATTAGAGGAGAGCATAGCGAGTCTTGAAATAATTAACACTTTTTCTTTTAACTATTCTCTGATTTCATTTAAATGGTTACTGTCATAGGAAAGAGTCCTGAATAAGTTATCATATAGAGTGGAAAAGATTTTTCATAAAAAAGAAATAATAATAATTTAATTTGAAACGATGTAATAAATAAAAAAAAAAAAAAAATAGTAAAATTTGAATTAATTCTATCAAGTTCAAAATAAAGGTGGAAAAATGATTGGTAAAAAAAAATATTTTGTCTCGAAAAGTTTTAAAAAATAAAAAATAAATTTAAATAAATTCTATCAAGTTCAAAATAGGGCTGGAAAAATGATTGGTAAAAAACATAATTCAATTGATTCGAAACGTTGTAAAAAATAATTAAAAAATGTAAAATTTGAAGAAATAAGGGTGGGAAAATTTTTGATTAAAAAAATATAATTTATTTTGAAAAGGGTAAATATTAGCCCTAAAGAACAGATAGGGTTGATTTGTAATGAATTGAGGGCTCGAATTTCAATAACCTATGGAATGGTCTCGATGTTACCTCCAAGAGTGGCCAACAAGGAATGGCCCGCCTGGCCAAGGCCAACTCGCTTCACCTATATTAGATTGGGACAAGAGGAATGGAGGGGAAACTTTTATCCAAACATTCTCACCAAACGGTTTAACTTAGAAACATTAAACTTGGTACAAAAGTGAACTATATTAGTACCAAATTATGTACCAAATTTAAGCTCATTAGCTATACCGGTTCATAAAACAAAACGGATTTTTTTTTACATTATTAATTTATCCCTAAAGTTTTGAAGCTAGAAAGTCCAAACTTTAACAGTTATTTGTTTTGACAATACTTTGCATTTCGGTAGTAGAACTAACTTTCTACGACATTCCATATTTTTATATTTTATTATTTTTATTTAATATATATTAAAATCCGGACAATAGGTAAAAATCCTGCTTGAAAATAATTTTTCTCTACGTTCTAGATTTCTAAACCCTAGTAATTATTAATAAAATTAAAATATTCATTTATTATTATAGTTGCCACTAATATATATGTCTCTGGAGTGTGATTTTTTGAAAAGAATATACATTTTGGCCATTATATACAAATAACATCTTGTACTTTTGTTTTTCAGCACTTGATAAAGTCCGGAAAGGGACGAAACGTTGTGCAAAAATTAATAAAATATAAAATTTGTCCAAAACACCTATTAATTTATTAATTTTATATACAAATAACATCTACGGCTAAAGAAGTTTTACTTCCCCGGTGAGCTTATGTGGATGAGACTCACACATTTTTTATGCCTTTCTGTCTGGGTAAAGATAGATACTAACTAAAATTCAAAAACAAAAACAACAGAAAGACGTATGAAAGTTCGTTCTGGAGTCAAAATAATTGTATTTCTAAAAGAATAAGAATTTTGGGCGCTCTAGCTTCAGGTCTTAAGTTTCGTTTGAGAAAGCAAAAACAAATTAAGGGCGTATTTTTGCCTCCTGACATTCGATCAAAAATGAACAGACGCAGGTCCCGTACAGTTGTCTGTCTTAATATTAGTTTTGTGGAATCGGGGATATCAAGACTAAAGAGCAAGCACAAGCAAAACAGTCTTAAGAAAATTTTGCCTTTAAGAATTTTAGCTCTAAGAAATTATTTGAAATCGAATGAAAATTATAACTAGAATTTTTTTTTTTTTGCAACGAAATTTTCTTTGGAGAGAGACGGACTGGTAGAAACTTTAATTGAATGTAATGGAAGGCAGTCCAGAGTAGTGAGGAAAGAAAAATTAACACATATCAAATAAGGTGTAATTTATTGGAATCCTTCCTCCTTTCATTTCAAACCGACGTTTCGAAGGATTTTTCCCTCCTTCTTCAGGGTTTCATTGACCCAATGAATGAAACAAATAAAATGTTTCCTTCTTCTCTCCACAGTAGTGTTCAAAAACTTTCTTCATTTTTAACAAAGGCATAGAAAAACAATTTTTCTTTTTTCCTCCTTTTCTTAATTAGAAGACTTTGAAACCCTGAAGAAGGAGGGAAAAATCCTCCGAAACGTCGGTTTGAAAGGAAAGGAGGAAGGATTCCAACAAATCACACCTTATTTGATATGTGTTAATTTTTTCTCTCCTCACTACCTCTGGGCTGCCTTCCATTACATTCAATTATAACTAGAAATAATTTAGAAATGGAAAAGGAGTTAGTTTCTAATATTTTCCAAATAAAATTTATCAAAGCGAAAAGCATTTTTCGCCTGGGTGGACGGATTGAAAAAAAACACCTCATGACTTCTTGCGTAGGTTTCTTTGCAATGAAACGTTGTAACTGACCGCCTTGAAGGGCGCAGCAGTGGGGTCCTTAGAGGGTCGGGGCGGGCGAGATCGCAGATGGCTACAACGGCCCTAGGCCCATTTCCGAAGGCCTTTCTCCATTATTCGTGACCAAACTTGATAATGTTTTAGTCTACCAACGACGGTTTCCTCGAAACTTAAAGCGTTCTACCCAAACCATCAAACAAAACCCACTTCATCCTAAACGGTGGCTCTGTCCAACTGCCAATTAATTCCTAACCCAAATCCAAAGTCAAGAATTCTTCTTCCAGTAGAATTACAATTTCTTTGAATGATCAGTTAGCGAAAAGTTTTTCTTTATTAGACAAATTTCAATGAATCGGCTCGAAATTCTAAAAAAAGAAAAGAAAATTGAAGTAATAAGGGAAAAGACAAAATAAGTGATTGAAATTTACCTTCCAGTTAAGCCTAATAAACGAGACGTTTCTCTTTCGACCATAACGCGTTAATCGATGATATATCTTATTCTTAATCATTTAAAAACGCGACCTTCATAATTAATTTTTATCCAAAATTTTAAACATCTATAAAAAATACATGTTTTTGGCAACGTCGATTCAAGAATGATCCTGGCCGAAATATTCTTGAGGCTTGTACACGTTGAGAGTATTTCAAAATATTTATGGATTAGAGAATTTTTACTCAGTTAAATTTCTGAATTAATTAAGAAACAATGAAAAAATTCGAAAAGAAGACAAAATCTAATAAGAAATCATTTTTAAATCATTTATCGTCTTTTATCAAGAGTTATGTTATATATATTTATCAAGAGTTATGTTATAGAAACACATACGAAAACGGTCGACCAAGAAGAGGTTGGCTTAACAAAGGCTCAAGAAACGCTGTTCTTGATAAAAAGTCAACCGTTAGAGAAAAATAATAGCTAATAAAACATGCAAAATACAACGAATAAATATTGAGCGATCAAAGAAGCGCATTTGATATAGATAAAGGCCCCGTCCACTAAACACACCGTATGGAATTAACTAGTATTGTAATTGAGTTAATTATCGGTTCGAGATATAACAAAGCTCACTACACTCAGCTTCTCTGGGCAAAAGAAATTATTTTCAATTAAATGACTTTTTGACCAATCAAAACCACAAAACAAATATTTTTATTGACAACTTGCACTCCATCTCCAACTTCAAACCATCTCATATATTTATAGCTAGAGTTTAAGAAGAAACTTCAAAAAATAAATTACCGTTGACGCAATTCTAATATACTTATTTTATGTGTAAATTGAAAAAAAGTTTTATTTTTCAATTTTTAAAACGACTATAAAAAGTAATAAGAAAAAAGGCCAAAGGTTTCGAGTTGAAATGGGTTTCATTTGTATATCAGGAGTTGATGTGACAATTTGTCTAAGGGAAGGGCTTAATGACCACCGTCTCCTTGCTGAGTTCTTTAATTAAGCCGCGACCTGTGCTTTACGACACACATCCAAATATACCAAATCACGACATTTGGAATATATATGGCTACTTTAATGAACTAAAAATATAACAATAGACATGCTTAGTACAGTTGAGTAAGGTATTTAAAGTCCAGTATTTACGCTAATGAACCATCAACCAGGACATTTAATGGGGCGGCATATGTTACTTGACTAGGAAACCAGCAGGATTAAATATTGGTGTCATCAAAATTTTACTTAATCTTCAATTAGAATGTCAAAAATTATGTTATTTCGTAAATCGTTTCTCATTAAAATATTTTTTCAATTAAAAATTTTTTTTAATTAGATTTTCTATCATTATACGATTTTCAGACTTATCCCTTTTTATAGTTCACATAGCTGAAACATGGAAATATGAAATTTAAAGAATAAGTATATACCTAACAAGTTTTGCTTCTAAGTATTTGGCCAAGCATTGAAGCTTGAGTTGTTTACCATAAAAGAAATTAGTCTTTTGATTTTAAGTCGATTCTTCCACGTTTTCAGTAGAGATTGCCATTAATAGTAAAAACATCAAAAATGGAATGCATTAAGGTTATTCCTCTAGTATTAGATGAGAATCGATGGCTATTTTTGATTTTAAGTCGATTCCTCCATGTCTTCACAAATGTTTACCAATAATAACCGAAACGTCAAAAATCCAATGTAGAATAGTTATTCCTCGAGTATTAGATGAGAATCGATCACTATTTTTCAATTTAAGTCAACATAGACTGCAGATAGCAAGTGATATCTGATTAATAATAAAGGAATAAACATATTATTATTTCAAATGACTTTGGATAAAGTTTAGCAACGATCCGTTGCAGTTTATTTTTTTTAGAATTTCTAAAAAATTAATTAAATGTTCTTTGTTCAGAGTAAATTTAAAAAAATTATGAAAATAGTATTCGAAACTTTTTTGATAAACATCGAAAAAATTATATTTTTCGAGATAATAATTTTGTCTGTCTGTTAGTTAGTTAGTCTGTGCTGTACCAAATTTTTGTGGACGAGCTAGCTCAAAAACTAGTGTGAATATCAAAACCAAATTTCACACATAGTTTTGGTCCATTGAGATTAAGGGCTGATTACATTTTTGTGCATATCGACCCAAAATTAAGTGGGGTTGAGGGGGTCAAAAATTAAAAATCTAGTCCATTTGAGTAAACTCAACCAAATTTTGTATATATAATCAGTGGGACCCCAAAAGTCTAAAATTGCAAAACTAACGGCCCAGAATGGGGGAGGGGGGAGGTGTATGGTCAAAAATGAAAATCTAGGCTCTTGTACCAAACTCTACCAAATTTTGTATACATAATCAGTTGGCCCACAGTTATCTAAAAATGTAAAAATTAACCCCCCCTCCCCTACATGATTATAAACCATTTTATTAAATATTTTATATAATGAGGGGCCAGGAGGTAAGGTAAAGTCAAGTGGATGTCCACATCAGAACACGTCAACTTATTTTTATTATCTATAAATTATTATAAATCGTATATTAGAATTAGTAATATAGGTTTGTTTGAAAGGATTTGGAAACCTAAAAGTATTGAGTTAAGTAATGCAGTTTTTAAAATAAATAAATTTAATTTTAATATAACTAAAATATAATATCATTTCTAATTATTTAATTTTAATACTGGTTTCTTATCATTTTGCATGGTAAGGGAAAGTTTTGAGTTTGAGACTACATACACTAGAAAAAATTTATTTAACTCTGAATCTTTTAAGGGCCGGTTGTGTGTCGCAAAGTAAATGCTTTTACCACTAACCAAGGGTAGATGGTAAATGGAGGGGCTGGGATGGCCAATCAGATGACAGGAACTTTCAATGCCCATTTACCATCTACCTTGGTTAGTGGTAAAAGCATTTACTTTGCGACATACAACCGGGGCGGTGAAATAAGTTTGATGCTGCGAAATAATATAAAACGCAAGTAGCTGAGAGTGAGATGAGATTTCAAATGATCTAATTAAAACAGAAAAATCATTTTAAGAGCGAGAAAAGTTGAAGGGAAGGCGTGATATGAGAATAAACAGAGCACAGTATATGCGGGCGCGGCGGATGTTTGTTTCCAGAACAAAATTTGATGACATTTAATGTCAGCTTAGGTCACTTCGGAGCAGACAGGGTTGCTCCAGCGAAGCAGCTCTCAGCTTCGAGAAAAACTAAAGGGTTCTTTAGCAGTCGGCTCTCTTCACTTTTCATTAAAGAATTGTTTTAATTTTAATTTCAGAGACAATGGCAATGGCTAAAAGCTTTTAGCTATGCTAAATTATTCTCCATTCATAAAGTCTAAATCTTCTCAAATTATTAAACCAAACTAGAAATATAATTCTTGCTTTCAAACTTGTAAACTCCAACTCTCTGACTTTACTTCATAACATAGAATGCTCATAATAATAATAATAAAGCCAGTTGAACAGACAATGGAAAAGTAAAAATTCAATGAGACTTTTTTGTACAACGAAAATTCGCCAAGAAAAGTGGCTTTTGTGTTAATTTTATACATGAACTAATTCCCTTCTTACCACATACCCAAGCTCTATATCTCTTTTCATCGCAGACACACAAAAAAAAAATAAATAAAAAAAAAATGAAAATTTAATTTATAAATCTAACAAAAACACGACCTTAAAAATCGAGGTATTTTTATTTTTTTATTTTCTTATTTTTTTTTTATTTTTTTTTTTTTTAATTAGTTGTTTGACTGAAACAAAATAATCCAAGATTCGAACATCAAAAATGAAAAAATTAATCCTCTCGGAGGAGAATTCAGAGAATGAACAATTTTAATAGCGAGGACGTTTTTTGCATTCGGATTGACTCATAAAAGGTCGCAGGTTAATGAAAAAATAATTCACTTGTTGCAATTAACATTGATTTTTTTGATTTCTGCCTCCTTTTGAGAAAAAATAATTGAAATAAATATGGCATGACTTGTGTATATAGCATAAATTTCAATTAAAACGTAAATATTAAAATAAAATAATGAGAAATAATATTGAAATTTTCATATTGGTGAGATTAGAGAAAGAGAGAAATTAACCAGTAAAAATTGGATTATTTAAGCTATTACATAGCTTAATTTATTCTGAAATCTTACATCCTTGAATTACATATTTTAAACACAAATTATAATTAATATTAAATAATGCTGACCCCGACAAGCTGGACATGCGTCTACAATTTTTCCATGTTTATTTTAGAAGACCACAATTGTATTTCAGAATTCTCAAATGAATATTAAATGAAAAGATTTATTTTCTCGTTTCAGGCAGCAAGTCGACTAGAAATGTACAAAAGTTTTATTTTTTTTCTCATTACATAATCAATATAATCTATTGAAATTTCATATCAGTGTGTTATTTTTATTTATCTTTTATATCAAATAATTATTATTATAAAATGTTTATTTTAAAAGATAGTTTACTTGAAGCCCAGTTTGAAAAAACGCTAATAACTAAAGTTGAAATTTTTTTTTAATATGAAATTAATTAGATGTTATAAAACAATTAATTATTAATCATTTAATTCAATTTTGAACGAAATCGATTTAGTACTTTTTGAGAAAATCGTCAAAAACCCCGAAAACCATCTTTGACAGGCCGTTTTAGAGACCACTTGAAAATTCATCTTCATGTCACAAGTCAATGTTTTGTTTCATATGACTTTTTAACTTTTTTTAAATGCATCTCATGTTTTCAAAAAACAGCCTTTCAAAGACGATTTTAGGGGGTTTTGACGATTTTCTCAAAAGTACTGAATCAATTTCGTTCAAAATTGAATTAAATGATTAATAATTAATTGTTTTATAATTTCTAATTGATTTCATATTGTTAAAAATAATTTCAACGAAGTATTAGCGTTTTTTTCAAATTGGGCTTCAAGTAAACTATCCTTTAAAATGAAAATTTTCTAATAATAATTATTTGATATAAAAGATAAATGAAAATAACACAATGATATGAAATTTCAATAGATTTAAATAAATGTCTAATGAGAAAAAAAATAAAACTTGCTATTTCTAGTTGATTCACTAAGAAATATAATGTTTTCATAAAATTTCTTTTAAACTATAAAATTCTTAGTAATGAAGCTGTTGAAGCTTTTATTTTTGTGATTAATTTGATTAAAGTTTAAATATTTATTTAAATCACACATGATTACTTTATAATTATTTATTGAAACAAATAATTACAATTTTAATACAACGTTTCGATCGACTTATTCTGCGATCGTTCTCAAGTATGAGCACCCACTCCGATTATAGATTAACTGAGCGAGAACGATCGCAGAATAAGTCAATCGAAACGTTGTATTAAAATTGTAATTATTTGTTTCAATAAATAATTATAAAGTAATCATGTGTGATTTATATAAAATTCTTAATTAAAATGCTATTTTCTTATATAATAGACATACTGTGAGCCTTCAGAAAGATGAAATCGATAAAATAAGACTGATTTCTTTCTCATTTATAATACTTTTGGTCTGTTAAATGAAGAGGCCTTTAGACATCAAAAACACATTATTTGTTTTGGATTCATTAAGTCTACATTCAGTCAACAATAAAAAATATATATATATATAAATATAAAATGATTAATAATACGATTCTCTTAGATAAATTCAAACAGCTCTGGGCCTGACAATCACAGCGACCTCAGAGGAGAGAAAGCTATTTTCATATTATCAATATTAAATAAATAATTAATTACTTAAAAGTGTTAATTGAAATTATTTATTATGATATTATAAAAAAAGGGGGCTTTGAACCTACAGATCTAAATGAAATCGATTAAATAAGATTGCTTTCTAATCGCGAGAAGCTCGGGGGCGAAATCTCTCATACATTATTTTTTCTGATTATTATTATATAAATTCACTAAATTCCTGGCAGCTTCTACAGTTTTCAAATAAATTTATATTTTTACATATTCAACTACACCACTAGACTTGGCCAGAAAGCCTCAATAGTCTGAAGACAATGATTATTTTATTGGTATTAAATAAATAATTTTAATAATAAATAGCCGTAATGACTACTACGTCTAAAAAGAGGTCGATACCTATCTAAATATTTATTGAGTTAATTTATAATATACTTTGATTGTTTTGTTTTTTTTTCAAGGGGCCCACATCAAAATCTTGTTCAAGGCTCTGTTTAGAACTTATAATTTATTTCTCTAATAACAAATTACGGATTTTTCTCTTGGATAATCAATGTTTTATAAAAATTGATATAATATGTGTTTCGTATATATTGTATTAGCCTGAGACGAATAAAAACACAACATATCCATCAGATAAATTAAAAAAAAATATCTTGGAAACTTAATATACTTATTTATTATATTTTTCAACTTGTGCAAATAACAGGCAAGAGATTTGCCGAAAGAAGAACATTATGGCCCCAATAGTTTGGACTCACAAGGGAGCAGCAGCACGGAACAAGAAGGAAAATATTTTTAAAATTGGATAAAATTTTTGAAACGTCATTATCTAAATAGGCTCTACCTAAAAATTCAAAATTCGTTTTTTGAAAAATTAGAGTTTTAAATGAGATTTTGTAGATAGTTGTACAACTTAGGCGAGCTGAGTAAGATTTCGATTATGCATTCTTCTCTGAAGAATTTCAAATAAAGCAATCAAAATGGTTACTAATAATATCTTAATTAACGGTTTTAAATCTTGAAATGCTTTCTACAGAGAGCGCAGAGTTTCGGCTTTTCAAGATCTAGTATCAGGGATCTGCTGTGGTATAGGGTGTGCTAATCGAAGGACCTCTCGTTAGCCGAAACTTGGTACAATAATGCATTTTATCAGTTAAAAAATAAGTGTGTTTAATTTCATAACATAAGCTACAGAGAATTAGATTTTTGTTTTATAGTAATGATTTTGGGATTTTTAAATTAAGAACTATAACTTCTAAATGAAAAATAAGCCGACCAAATGAGAGAGACTCGTATACTCTGGGTTCCTTACTTTATCTTCCAAAAAATACTTGAGATATCATATTCGTTCTTATTTGTCGATGATAATGAGAGAATGAGTAAGTTTTGGGATTTTTATAAGGTTTTAAGTTAAGCCACTTCTGAACTTGACGGGGCTATATCGCACAATATATTATAAAGTGAATTAAATTTATGAAACAATTTTGTCTGTTTCTTTGAATAATATACAAGGATGTTTTACACCATATGATGGGGACCACAATATCAAATCCTGTTTCAAACTATTAAGTTTTTTATCTCTGAGATACAAGCTCTCAAAAAGTCAGGACCCAGGCAGGCGATCGCAATACTTCACATTCATATTCTATAGAATATAAATGTGAAAGTAAAAATGATGAGATTTCGTTACTATTTTAATTGTGGTCTTTAATTTTCTCCCTTTCGAAACGAGGAAGTAATTAAATATATTTAGGGGTAACAGCTAACAAAGTTTCCCAATCCCTGATCTAGATTAACATTATATAGAAAAATATCTTGGTAAATAATTTAAAGAAGGCGTTTCGAAGTTTAAAGGGTTGCCTCGCAAGCCCAACTTCCGTTAGAGTTTTATAGACGAAGACTAACTATTGTGTCCTAAGGCTCTAGAGAGGCCAAGTCGAGTGCAAGAGTCGTAAACATGGCGTCAATTTCCTCTCCGCATTACTGTAATATGTCCTGACACCTTCTATAGAACATCCGAGATGTTTCCTCTCCGGTCTATACCGGATATAAAACGTAAAATTAGCACCAAGTTGTTAGCTTGGCATCCGAGTGCCGATAGCATCTACAGTGTGTGTGTTTTGTGTGTGTGTAGAGGAATGAGGACGTATCTCACCCTTCTGTATATTTCCACAGTCTTAACATTCTTTCAAATTGATAGATATTCAAACTTGCTCTGGCATTTTCATGGCCCTATAAAATCGACTTATTTTTTTATATAGAAATACACAAAGGAAAAAATAATCCAATATGGTTGCTCTTTTTTATATTTCCTTTTTTTTGATATTAAGTGTCGACAAGATGAAAGAATTCCATTTATTCTATTATCATTTTTATTGTGATTCAATAAATAATGTTTGTCGAAGATAGAATTTAAAATTTAATTTGTAGCTAAAAGCTAACGTTTTCAACCTTCGGCACGCTGTACGGTTTGTGCAATATTATATTCGATTTTCCTGGATATTTATGTTCGACATATTCCTCAACTTAAACCAGATGTTTAATGTATGTTCTTAAGATGAATAGCAACATATTTTTTAATCGAAAAAAATAATTTAATTAATTAAAACGAAAAGTGTGAGATCCCCATACGTGATTTGAAATGCAATCACTAGGAAAGGGTAAAATTATTCGAACTTACACCGAGGGGTGAACAGCGATTGGAATTAGGTGTACACGTCTTTGGAATTATATGGAATTATTTTGGAATTCATTAGATAATGCCCTTCATCTATTGTCTTCTATTTGGAAATGGAAGTGGAAGTAGGTGTTCACGATATTAGGTCGCGGTTCACCTCTTGACTTACACTAACGTAAAAACGATTTGGTCTTATCTATATTTCTTTTTTATGTTTAAATACATTGAGTTGATTAGCTGCAACGGTTCAAGAATTTTCTACAGGGCAGGTGCCTTACTTCAAAATGTTCTAAATACGATCGAATTTCACTCACGTTGATTTAGGATTGTAACCCGTTTCAGTAAAAAAATTTTCAGCTCTGATAAAAATGCAAGCCATGAAAATTCATGCTTCCCATGAAAATTACCATAGAGAAAATACTCATAAACGCCAAGGCTCAGAATCGAGTATGGCATCCGTCAAGATT
Source organism: Forficula auricularia (assembly GCA_024734495.1). Lineage (NCBI taxonomy): Eukaryota > Metazoa > Arthropoda > Insecta > Dermaptera > Forficulidae > Forficula > Forficula auricularia. The sequence continues at coordinate 1,160,927 of JALMQS010000127.1, forward strand.
TGATAGTAAATTTATAGTACCTATATTTTAATAAGCCAGACAAGTGCAAGTCGGAATCGTAATCCATAATTGCTTACTTTCTATCTTCCAAAACACGTTATTATTGTTGTGACCCTCGAGAATTCTTTCCTTGAATATAAATATAATTATTTTTAAGGGCAATATTTTGGCGATCGGCTTCCCTTTTTGATTCTCGAATATGACCATTTCACAATGGATAAGGGACTTTACAACTTCCTGGACCTAAATGTGAAATGGCTCTTAAAACGAGTCGTAAATAAATGTCAGATGGCCTTTAGCCCAGATGTGTATTATAAATTCTTTTTGTGTGGGAAAATATCTAAAGATTAAATTTCAAGAAATGGGAGTAATGATTTTAGGATACCCCCCGCTAATTAAGAGTTTGGCCTATGAGAAGGAATCTTAAAATTTCGGGAGACAGGCAGGTTTTTGAGTCAGTTGAGAGAAGACAGCTCTATTTTTGAAGCCCAGTTGGGGTGGTCAGTCAGTTGTCAATCGGAGTTGAGAGAGGAGTGTTAAGCTCTCCGGCCATCAGCTACGGAGAAAAATGTATTAATTATAAAATAACTAAATAAAATAATCAATATTAAATAATGCTCTTTCTTTGAACGATCTCTCCTACTTCAATTAAATCACCAATCAGCATCAGGGCTTAAACAGGTCGAATCGCTTGGACACGTTACCAAGACCTTTCTGCGGGGAGCTATCTTCGAGATAAAATCGACAAATCGTCAACCTTTCTCTGGTCAAGGAGGGTTGCAACCAAAAACTTAAAGTGTTGTCGTAACAATATATCAAATGTTTTTATTTATCTTTGATAAGGAGAGAATAAATGAGTGAAGTAATTGATTTTAGGAAAAATTAATACATATATAATAAATTTGAAGTATGTATTAGTATATGGACGGACAAACAGAAAGACGGACATTGTATTGATATAGATACTAAAATGGGTTTTTTTGTTTTTTATTGAATGAAATTCAAAAAAGGACATTTTTTCCACAAAAAATATCTATCTCTTACATAAATTTATACTAAAATTATTTTGGATTTTTGTTCTCGAGTTATTATGAGTATTAAAATTATGCAAGACTCATAAACATATACCCAAACAATTATTTTTCTATAATTCGAATTCTTAGTGAAATCACACATAATTAATTATAATTATTTATTTAACACGAACAAATAATTATAATTAATTATGTGTAATTTCACTAAAAATTCAAATTTTAATCACATTAATCACAAAAATAAATGCTTAAAAAGTTTCATTATTAATTATTATTTTTCTTCAAGTTTTAGACATTTCTAAATTCAAATATTCAGAAAAAACAATGAAATATTGAATTCAACGCTTTATCGTTCAGTCCGGGGTGGAGAGGGGGGGGGGGCTTTATCGAGTAATAAATTTTCAATTTTTATATAAGTAATTAAATTAAAAAAAAGTGTGAGTCAAATTCTAAATCATTCTATCGACTGATTGAATCTAAAGATTATAAAAGAAGAAGGATATTCTTGAAAAGATTTTATTTCAAAGTTGTTATCTATATAAATTTATACCACCAGCTTTTGTTTTTCGTTTTTTATTTATAAAACCTTTGTCTCCAGTTTCAAAATATTTATGATCACTTTCACATTTGGATGAGTTGGTAAATTTACAGATGTTTGATATACCAATAAACTAAGATAATTATTTTTATTATAAGGAAATAAGGTTGTTTTTTTATTCACTTTGTTTAATGAGCCCGACGGCATTGGTCTATATTCAATTTAGAGATTGGGGGGGGGGTAAGAGGGGCTGGCAAGAGAATTCTTCAAATAGAAAAAAAAATCCCACCTTAAATTATCTGAGATGTAAAAAGGATCTCTGCTAAGTATTCCCCAATGAAATCAAACTTTTAAAAATAAATTTCATACTTTGAGTATTTTAGTTGAATTCGCCCACGTTACTTATGAAAAACAACTGGATACTAATAAAACTCCAGCTTTGCACAAAGAGTCTGCCAAGGATTTCATATTAACTGTATATTATATTTTATTTAAATTCTACCAATTGATTAAATTTTCTACAATTGCATTGATTATACTTTTATAGTATTTCATATGATTATAATTTTTAACATATTTTCTCTACTGGTATATTATATAATAAAAAAGTAATAAAAGTTGGATAACATGAGCAACTCCTAAAATTATAGATTGTCTATACTTTGGATCATTCATAGTTGCATAACTTATAGGGGTTACCTTAATTTTTTTTTGTTTTTATCATTTAACTTTCATTCATAATATTTATTTATTTATGTAATTAATGAGTGAATCTCAAAGAGGGAGGCCGGAAAGGAAGGTTTACAGTCTCTAGAAATCTAGAATAGAGATTAATGAGTTGATATATACGTTTAATCTTTTGTTCTAAATCCATTTAGCTTTAAGTCCATTTAAGAAATTTTATAAAGTTTTATTTAAAATTTGTTATAAGATAAATAACAATTGATCTTTGAATTTCCATTATATACTAGATGAAGGAGGAGGTATCAGCCAAAAATGGAATCACTGGGTTCAATAAAACACCTTTAATAAGTCGTTTCGGTCTGAATTTTATTTGGCCATCTTCAGTCAATAAAATTCAGGCCGAAACTTTCTTATTAAAGGTGTTTTATTGAACCCAGTGATTCCATCTTTGGCTGATACCTCTTCCTTCATCTAGTACAGTTTCATCACAGTCATGAACTCTAACAATTTCCATTATATATATGAATTCACTGAATCAAACATTTTAATAAACTGTTATATCTACAATTGGGAAAAACATTTTTTTTTTTAATTTTTAAAAAATGCAAGTACTTAGACCACCATAGCTCATTTTTTGAGGTTTAATTTTTTTAAAAAGAACAAATTTATTTTATAATTTGAATATAAAAAAGAAGAGACTAGCTAAACTGATAAAATCTCTTAAAAAAAAGATCTGTTACTCGGAACTGATGCTTCAACACTTGAACCATTTAGTTAAATTCGACAGAATTTCAAAGACAATAATTTCAATTTCAATTTGATTGAAAATTGCATTTTAATACAAAGCGTTACTTAGAAATTCTAAGAAGAACCTTCTATAATTATATTATTTTAAATCTGAGTTGTCCTAGGTTTCCTCTGAAGATATCTTCCAAGTTAACTTAAACCTAAATATAAAATTTCAAAACTTGGGCGTAAATTTCGATAAACTTGGTTTGTCAATTTGAGTTCAAGTTTGCTTTAGTAGAAACTTGAATGAAACTTACATATTATAATCAAGGTTCATTATATTAAACAACTCTGCTAGTCTCAGTGAAATCTCAGAAAATAGAAAACCATGGTGGTGGAACATTTTATCACTATGGCAATAGAGTGATAGTAAAATCAATCATCTCGTCAATAGCCGGATACTGACTGAGGTTTTGCTTCGCGAAGCCAGCCCCTTGAGGCAAATGCCTGTACGTGCCTCGCCCAAGGCAAAAGTGCCTGTTGCCTCGTCCGAGGCTGCCTCGGTCCGATCCATCGGTTGTCGGTTTTTGTGAATGCTCAAAGGCGCCTCGGGTCGTTTCCTGTGTTCACTCAAGACGGTTCTGCGGCAAACGCCCGAGGCAGCCTCGCTCAGTCAGTATCCGGCTAATGACCACTGTAGTGAATATATTTTGTAATTTTCAGAAGTGTAACTTACGTTCCCATGGGCATCCATAGAGTTCGACGCGCATGCAGACGGTGCGCGTATGCTCGCTGAACGGGATGAAACGAACTCTGCTTGCTACAAATGGTAGCTCGAGCTCCTGGCGAACCACCAGATACGTATTGGTATTACCCGCCAGGACCTGTAAGCAAAAAAAATATATATTAACTAACATAATATATTATATTAACGTTGTATAAGCTAGTGGAGTTATTGTTGTTGTTTGATTGGTATTGTTAATAATATTGGCTGATAAACAAGAGGACTAGTACCTGGAAGTAAATGGATTGCTATTATAGGAAAATGGGAATTGGTTCACTGACAAATTTCTTAAACCAGATGCCAGGAGGTGTAAATCTCCTATTCCATTACCTACATGTAATTATTATTAATTCTATATACTACGAATAGATGTCACCTTTTAACGTGATTTTCGCCAACAGTGTGTATTATGGCCACTAGGCATGTATTTAAATTATTTAATATTTAATGAAATGTAAGAGTTGTTATAATAAAAGGTTATTACGTTATTAGTACCCAAATGAAATCAGGCTGTTTTAATACCAATTTACTTTTAATAGGGTCCGGATTATCGCCTAATATTATTCCCATGTTTGTAGGAAATTAAACCTATCCACTAGTTTGATTAATCAAATTGGAAGAAAAAGTGGAATCTGTTTTAAAATTTGGTACACTCTATGTACATTAACCAGAGGGTGATCTATATCTCAGGCACACGGCCCTCTCATACTAATAAATTTAAATATACTAATAATATAATATTGTTAAAAATTTATTTAATTATTTAATTTAATTAATTTGTAACAATTTCAATTCTTTAATTTTAATATATAAACTATTAGATCTTGTTAGGAGAGAGGATGAAAGATGGAGCCTGACAGTGGAGCTACCCCGTGAAAAGATAAGACCCCTCGGGAGACCGCCAATCCGCTGGGCCGACTCCCTGAATAGAAACATTTCCCTTAGAGCGACAAATAGCCAAACTATCAAGGAGCACTGGACTACGATAGCCATAAACAGAGACAGATGGAAATATTCTTGGGAGCAGCATGCAACGAATCGACGCATCGAATAACAGGTCGTCTAAGTATCTAAGTAAGTATATAAACTATTAGTAAGTTTTAAAATAAATAAAGTGATAATTTAATCAAATGAAATTCAAAAACACATGTTTATATGTTTATGCTTTTATCATAATGAAGCCCTAAAATCTCATTAAAATCATTAAAAATGGATATTTCTGCTTTGTTGAATCAGAAGTTCTGAAGCTAAAGATCCCGAAATCTAAGTTCTCGACATTGAAAATACAAACATTTTGGCTCCAAAAATAACATTCTATATCTTTATATTTTCACATATTTATTCTTGAGTTATCGAAGGTATCGAGTTCTCCCTAAGGCCTATACTATGAAGAAAATAAGTCAAAATAAAATGTACCAACATAAGCCTAATTAATAGAACAATTAGTCTTCTATATAGATTACATTTTTCATACGAGAGCTTAGAAGTAAATTATATATTACTCACGTATGTGCAATTTTTCTGGGTTGAAATACTCTAAAATTTTTGCCATTGATCAAGATAATTTTTTTTTAATGATCAATTTTATGTCATTCAATGATATTTTAACATATTGTGTTTCCCAGTATTAATTCCGTTCTAAGCTATTGTGTCCATTATTATCATTGATTTCTGAATGCTCAGGAATCCAAAGGTAAGACAGCCTTTTATTGACATTTCATACACATTAATTTATGCATTTATGATATTAATAATAAATATATTAGGGAAACTTAATGGCTTGGAGTACACTTTCAAAGTCCGAACAAATTAGACTACCTATGCTTTTGATCTTTAAAAGATTTAAGGTATTGTAGAGCATTTAGTTTAGCAATACATTCAGCACTAAATAAAGAGGTCTCGTTTACTACACTCGACAGTTTGAATATCCAATTTATAATTTAATTTCAGAACATAAATCCTTTGGATACATGAATACATTAAAACTTCCTTTTCATTAATGTTCAATTATTGGAGATATCCGCTATTATAATGTCCATATTTGTAAAGTTGATAATTTTGTAAAGTTACACGCATTTAAGTGGATGCTCCCTTAATTAAGAGCTGAAACATTACACGAACCCTCCTTGTTTGGAGGGATTACCTAGCAACATGAATTCAATACATATATAAATAAAAGTGAAGTTTTTTAATAAAAATAAAATCGAAAACATCCAATCGGGTATGTGAACATATAAGAAATAACAGATTAAATAGTGATAATTAGAAAGACTGATGATGAAGTTAAAACCTTTAAAATTATAGTCTGAATAAATAAATTATAAACATATATTCGGTATATATATGTAAATGTTTATTTGTATCAAGCAGAAGACAACATAATTAAGTTGAAAAAATTTTGTTTTGCCGAGAGTAGCAGAGTTGTTAAATCATAAAGAGAAACAAAGAGATTGTCCTCTGCTTGATGTCATATATACCTATACGTATATGTGCATTGGTGTGGTCCTTATTTTGGGTATTTCGACTTTTTACTCTGACAGAGGTTCATATGGTTCGAAATAAATAAATAAAAATATTCCCCAAGTTCCAAGTCTCTATCTCAATTTTAACCTGTGCCGCACAGCGATGCAAGTTTCCCATCTAAATAACATGGGGTTTTTGCCATTGAACGATCAATTTTTTATTCCAAAGAAATGGTTCAAAAAATTTAAAATTCTGTAGACTTTACCCTTATAATAGTAGCTATCCTTCATAATTTTTACAGATTTTTAGATATTATAATTTTGGAGTTACAGCTGGATAAAATACTGATCCTATTTAGGGTTAGTAAGTTATAGACATTGTGCATGCTTATTTGCATCAAGCAAAGGACAACCTCTTTGTTTCTCTTTATGAAAACATAATTGATATCTCTTTATGGAGCAAAAACATTATATAAATTAATTATTTTAGTTTCAGAAAAAATCTTTTATTTTTTTATAATGAGGACATGAATTTCCGACACCTAGTGAAATAATTTTATTAGAAATAATGTTTTAGGGTGGTTAAAATACCTTTAAAAAATAACATCGTGAGTAGTGAGTACCGCCCTTTTCTATGAAGAATGATGATAAAAATGAGTAAATCTGTAAATACTGTAGTGTCAACGCATTCCATTTCTTCCAATAACTTAAATTTTTTAATATGAATACAGAGGTCTATTTTTATTTATTATTTTTTTTTGTAGTTTATTTTTTGAATGAAGAGGGGTAGGGAAGAAAAAGAAATAGAGGAATGACAAAAACTTGTGAATGCTGACGAGCAAATCTCCATAACAATTTGACATTTTTCAAATTGTTTCTTTGCAGAGAGATGACGACACGACGGTCTCTTTATTTCTTATTATCTTGTCAGAAATTTGGCATTTTTCCCGAGGGTCGTCCAGAGAACATGTCTGCCAGCTAACCCAACCAGAGAGCGATGTTCTGTGCTCCTCTTCTTGTGATTGATCCGGGTTTGTTGTTGTCATCAGGTTGAGCAAGAATTCGCATTCGCATCGCGAATGCCTGCCGGCACCATTCAACCCAAACAAATATGCCCCCAAAACCAACAAGATACTTTCGCATTTTACTATTCTCTTGTTCTTGAATAAGTATATTGTCAAATAGATGTTATGTGTGTGACCCAGACGACTCACTATTTTTTATATAAGATTACTTTTAATAATATATATATTTTATTTTTTAATTTTAAAAATCACAAATTTCTCTGTCATCTCCAATTAAGAGCAAGAAATAATTAATTAACTTTCAAAGAAGGGCGGAAATAAATTACAAAAAGTGTAAAATATAAGATAACTAATAAAAATTGTAATTCTCTATGGTAGGTAAGTATTTATTTTTTGATAATGGAATATGTGTAAATTAAAATTGTAAAATTGTATTATTCATCTTTTATAAAATATAAAAATATTGAACTTTGTTTTGAAAAATAGTGAAACGAAACCAGAATCAATGGAGGGAAAATTCAAACACCATTCTTTTTTTATTTTTATCTTTATTTTTATTTTTTTTGGCTTTTCGGCCTTTCTAGCCATAAGCCAATTTACGATACTTATTATTATTATTTTAAAATTTGTCTCTACCCAGGGATCAGATTTTAGCCGGATGCCTCGAGTCGGATTCGAACCCGGGTCCACTTACCAGGCTGGTACGCTAACCCCTGGCCTAACCCGACCCCTCAAACACCATTCTAAATGTATAAAAGGGAACTTCTTTATATACAAAAAATAAGGATTAAAAATGGTCTTTTTCTTCTAACGTGGGAATATATATCTATACATACTGTTTTGGCGTTGGGAAACTAAACAGCATTTTTAATTCTTTTGTCTCTCATTTAAAAATGTTTTACATTTTTTTCCAAAAGAAGAAATTCCAAGCTGACCTTTGACCTCAGGTCATTAATCCTGGTTTCAGATATAATTTTTTTCGATAATTTTCTAAACAAAAATTTGTTTGATTATTTTAAATTAAAATATTGATTAATAATGAGGGGTGAACCGCGATTGGAATTAGGTGTATATCGTCTTTGGAATTATTTGGAATTACTTTGGAATTCATTAGATAATCTATTGTCATCTATTGTCTTCTACTTGGAAATGAAAGTGGAAGTAGGTGTACACGATTTTAGGTCGCGGTTCACCCCTCGCTTGTCTCATTGTACTAGAATGATATAACTATAGACTTGGTTAGTGTAAAAGTAAAACTTTCAATTTCAGTTTTTATATACGAACCCTACTTGTTGTATCTTGAGTCAAATACATTATATATTTAATGTGTAGGTAAATGTTTTTATGACAGAATACTTTTATTATATATATATATATATATATATATATATATATAATTTTTACTACAAAATAATAAAATAATTTTCATTTATAAAGTCATAATATAGGTATATGGACTTGAGAAGAGTGCTTGTAACTTATTTATTGTATTATAAATCAATGTAGTTATATATGTAGTATAATTTTTAAGTTTGTGTATAAAAAGTGAGTTCAAAATTTTTTAGAATCAGTTGATTTAAAGTGTTTTATTTTCTATAGTTTTCATATTATGTATATTGTAGTTAATGTAAAATTCCTTGATAAATTCTGAAAATTTTATTCTTACTTTACGCGACAAATTTTCGCCCACCACACATTCTTTAAAGGCTAGGACAAAGCAATAAATTTAAATCTAAAAAAAAGTGAATTAAAAAATAAAAATAAAATAAAAATTGTTTTTATGTTTCGTAGTTCATCTTCCATTTAGAAAATCCTTGAGCTTCTAGATTTCACCGAACCACTAATCTGATATAATTATTAATCATCTAGGTAAATTAAGCTATTGTTTTATTCTCTAAATAAAAATTAATTTTTGTAATTCTACTCTCGAAAATGTACTTAATTAGAATATGAATTTTGTCCTGATTTAAAGCTTAAAATAATATCTGTTTCTGAATAGAAATCTTTAGCTGAATTGGGTTTAATTTGAAAAAATAAATCCTTTAGATGAATAAAAGTAATATATTATAGAGGTAGTTTTTAAGGAATTTGGTGTTGGTACTTGGTGAAACATTTTTTTTAAATTATTGGATAAAAATACTTGGTAGGTTTCACATTAAGATATAAAAAATAAAACGAATTTATTTTTGGAGAATCTTTAATCTCGATATATATATTTCGGGTGGCTAACCCATCTTCAGGAGAAACAGAAGGTAACTGACCTGGATAAGTCGAAATTGAATACAAGTCAATGGTAAAATTTATTTTTAAGATAACAAAAGGGTAAATATTTAAAATTATTGGATGGAGAAAAGGTAGGAAGTCTACTTTTGTTTAATTTTGAATGGTCTTATGAGAAATGAGGATTTCGAATTTGAATACAACTCAATGGTAAAATTTATTTTTAAGATAACAAAAGGGTAAATATTTGACCTTCTGTTTCTCCTGAAGATGGGTTAGTCACCCGAAATATATATATGGAGATTAAAGATTCTCCAAAAATAAATTCGTTTTATTTTTTATACCTTAATGTGAAACCTACCAAGTATTTTTATCCAATATTATAGAGGTAATCAAATAAATAAATGAAATGAAAAAGCGAAACTTTTTTAAGACTTGGTGCGATGTTTGCGGGTGAAATAATATTTTTAAATTATAAATATCTAAATCTGATATCAATTTCGATTTAAAGTTTTCTTGACTAAAGTCAAAAGGTCGTTCTTAGAATAATAGAAATTAACAAATTAATCTTTACTAGTCTAAAACAAGTTTGGACTTGTATTCGCACCCTTGTATTGGAAGAAAATCATTCTATCCGTGCTCTTTTTAATCATTCGATCAGATTATATATAATAAAAATCGCTCACTTTGATAAAAAAATATATTTTCTTCGTTTTTAAACTAGAAGTTCAAAAACTAGAAAGCCCCAAAATTTATTAGTTCTCCACATTGGAAATGCATACATTTTAAAACAAGAATGAAACTTCTAAGGCTTTACGTTCTTAAATTATCGTGGGTATCTGAATCCAGACATACAGACAGATAAAAACATGGTTGAAAATGATTTTTCTCCACGTTTCAAACATTTTTCATCTCAATGAGAAATTTTTTTTACGTGAATTCCAACAGGCAGGCGTACCGTGTAATATAAATTAACAATTTCATTACTTGAAAAAATTGAGGGAACACGAATAAAGTCGCTATTGTACTACAAATAACATCATAATTCATATGACAAAACGCAAACTATAATCCTCGTAGAGTGTATAAAACTGCCTGCCACAGAAGGATAGCTCTAGTTGGTTTAATGTGAAGGTTAGCAGCCTAAGAATTCGGCCCGAATAATATTTTCTTTTAATATTTAATATTTTTTTTTCATTTTTTAATTAAATCTAATCTAATAAATTCACAGATTACAGAATTAAGTAAATGATTAAAAAAAACTAGAACTCCTAGTGGATTTATTTAATTAATATGAAGTAAAAGAAAATTAAAAGTATAAATATCAAAAAGATTTATTAGAAGAATTAATATAATCCAGATATTATCTCCTATTAATTTTCGTGGATAATTCTGAATTATTTTAACAAGGTTAAATTCCAAAAGATAAATTCTATTCCTAGACATAGATATGGCGGAGCTTAATTTAAATGAGGGGAAATATTTCAAACTTGAGAACCTGACCTATTTTTAAGTATATATTTTAAAATACTTTAGTTTTCTACTTTTTTCTACTTCTAAGTTATAAATAAATAAATCTTTATTCCTCGACCTGCTTAGAGGCACAAGTCAACCAAACATCAATACAATTCAACTACAACAAATTAAAAAACAATAAACAAGTCCAAAAAAAATAATAAATAAATAAATAGAAATGTATTTTCATTAACAAATAACATGACCATAGATTTCCATCTAAAGACAAAGAGTAATTTAAAAAACCCAATACCAGGATAGCAAACGAAGCAATATATAGTCTTCCCGGCATTTGGCATAATGAGTTATTAAGGAAACCTGGTCAAAACCTTAACCTTCTCCCGTTATCGAAGGAATTTTAAGAAATAATTTTTATAAAAAAAAAAAATAAAACCGACTTCAAAAAACTTAAATGCAACAAATAAAATAATAATAACTCAAAAATAAAATAAAATCCGCTAAAAGGTATAAAATAATTATCTTATTTAGTTACATTTAAACGACGAAATATTAACATGAAATTACTTTTTGAAGTCGGTGCCAAACAAACTATGCCTATAAGCGCGCGTACCCGCCAAACGTACTAAGTAAGATCCGTCAAGTGCGATTCATAAAATGTATATGTTTGGCACCGACTTCAAAAAGTAATTTCATGTTCATATTTCGTCGTTTAGTTGTAATTATTTTATACCTTTTAGTGGATTTTATTTGATTTTTGAGTTATTATTATTTTATTTGTTGCATTTAAGTTTTTTGAAGTCGGTTTTATTTTTTTTTATAATTTTTTTTATTTTACTCTTTTTAGTGATGTTATTAATAGTGACTTAATATAATACCTTTCATGCATCTCGTAAGAGAAAGCGTCAGGCGAATAAATCAGAAAATGATAATAAAATTCAATTCATAAATATTGAAATTCTCTCAAAACGTTTGCGGGTTTTAAATAAATGTCATAAGATTCTTTTTATAAAAGGTTTTATTTATAATAATTTCGATTATTTGCTCATAAGAATTGGAGATTTACTTTATTTCGTCGTTGATCATTTCATTAGAACTTGACCAAATTAATATGGCACCATCCTTAAGATACCCCCTTTCCAATAAAAAAAGTATCATCGAAATCGGTTCATAAACAAAGAAGTTAGGCCTAAACAAACCTAAAAAAAATGTCTAATACCAATGGAAAAAAACGGGACCAATCGGAAATTAGACTGAACCCAATCCAAAATTTTTTTTCAAAATCAGTTCACAATTGGCAGAGATATGAAGTAATATAGACAAAAAAAGGTGGATAGAGAACCTCCTCCTTTTTTGAAGTCGGTTAAAAAATAATTGTTGCTTTAGCATATAAAGAGAGAAACTATAAATAAATAAATGGATTTATTATTGATGGGCTAAAAACCAGAAATATGTATAGAGTAAAATAAAACTCCAAAAAATAATCAAAGGATTTTTTTAATTTTTATTTTTAATTGTGAAACACCACTATATCCCGTTAAAAAACTCCTGCGCTTATTATTATTGTTTATAGTTGCTTTATATTCATTTCTTAAAGCAACTATTTTTTTAAATTTCTTAAAATTCCATTGATAAAGAGAGAGTTCCTCCCGAAACGTTTGGATTTTAAATAAAGGTTTTAAGATTATTTTTTATAAAATATTTGTAATTATTTATACAGATATAGGTATATAATAGATTTTTGATTATTTTTATTTGAAAAGTAAATATAAAATTTTTTCTAAAGGGAGATAAGTGAAAGTAGTGTAGTGTACACACGAAAATATTTGTTAAATGAAAGAAACAGAGGGAGATATTTAATTCCACCTGAAGGAAGGAAGGAGGAGTGTGGTCGACTCTGCTTGGAATTGGTATGTATCCAATTCGCATGTCGGGCTTTCAAAAGGGGGCAGCTGGGCACTCATCTCTTATTGGGACAGGAAAGTGGACATATTTGCCAAATATCTTCGACAAAACTGGGGTTATTTCCAGGAAGCCAAGCGGAAATTTATTCCCTGGAATTTCAAATCCCTTTAGTTTCTTCGAATAGTTGAGATATTTTTCTAATATTCCAGTTTCTTTTGAAATTGTATTTTTTTTAATTTATATTCACAATGACAGTTTTAATTCGATTAACATACCATACAGATTCTCTTAATTTTTTAGCACCTATAAATCAAAATTGAAGGGTTTGCTGCAAAAGAGATATTCTGGTCTTCTGGTATTCTAGTGTATAGCCCAGAGGTGGGGAACCATGTGGCCCATGTGGCCTTTTTGAATTTCTTATGTGGCCTCGAAATGAATTTGAAATAAAGAAAAACTGAATTTAAAATAAGAAAAAATTGAATTTGAAATAAAAAAAATTGAATTTTAACAGCAATAACTTTACAAAAGTTACATTTATCGGTATTGAAACTTATGTGGCCTACTTTGTTACTGCTATTTTAAATGTAGCCTCTCAGGGTAAAAAGGTTCCCCACCTCTGGTATAGTCCATTCTGGGGAATTTTGGAGTTGAATGTATAACCTTATGAAAAAAAATACTCTTTCGTTTGATGCAAGAAATGTGTAGGTCCGATCGTTAGTCCTCGTGTTACCAGGTGAGCCAGACGTTGCAGAAGCGGAATGTGACGATTAAAAAATAGAATTTTCTGTTTCCAAAGCGTATGCTTTATTTCAATTGAGGTTTGCTTTAAATAAAATATGATTTGCCACATCATCTGGAATTCATATCTTTGAGTGAAAATATGTAAGAATTATTAAGAAAATTAATCAAAAAGAATATTTTAGAACAACTTGGAGTATTGAATTTTGAAACATTTTTGACGATTATCTGAAAACTTTAAAAATTAGAATACCTACTTTTTGCAGCAGATCCTACAATCGACTTTGAAATAGATAAAATAAAGTGGTTTGTTTTAAAGATTCCATGCCAAAAATGATAAAAAATAGAACCATTTTCTTTCGGAGATAATTAAATTTCTATCTGTCCGTCCGTTCGTTCGTTCTTTGCGTCAATCATGAACCTTCTAAATCTAAATTATTAAAGAGAGAAACTTATAAGATTTTTATGACCCTCAGATAGCCTAATTGGAGGGTTCTTTGTAAAAACTCCATATATAATTTTTGATGAAAATCCTCTAAATGACGCCAGTAGATTGAAGGCACCATGGTCGATGTCCCTTGCGTGAAAAATTTCCGCTAAAGCTCCAATAATCCAAATAAAAATAATGTGGGTTAAAATATTGCCTTTTACTGTCTAGCCAGATATGCTATAGTTTTTTTTTTTTGAAAAGTTTTATTTTTTGACAAGTGTTGCAACGAATGCCTCAATTGTCAAGAGCAAAAATCAACAACTCAAAGTCTTTTAAAAAAATCTTTATAGCCAGTAGTCTGATATAGATGACTATTACTTATTTTAAAATGCTATTAAACATGGTTTTCATAATTTTATTTTTGATGCTCATAAATTTTACAAAAAAAAAATCAAAATCTAAGTCTATTCCAACATAGGTAATAATAATTTGTAGAAAATCAAATCAGCTTTTCTGGTAGGTATGCTTTTATTTTGTATCATTTTGAGTGAAAATTAAAGAGTGTAAAAGTTAAAAAAAATAAAGTAAAAAGAGGCAGAGAGTTTAAGTATCAAATTAGAAAGATTAGCAAATGGATATGGCTCTTCAAACAGCCTCATTCATTATGTCTCTGACATTTAAAACACCTAAGAATATTACAATTTTAATCTTCATAAAATGTCCCACTTAATTCTAATGATAAAAATATTTGCTTTCATTTCACTTCCCAACAAAAACTGGCACGGGGGGAACAAAAACCCGCGATGGTTTTTTCGTCGACGTCTCTAATTCATTCCTTCTGTTGCTGGTGTGAAATTTCCCCATGGTCCATTGTATGGAATGCCAATTGAAGGCATAATTAAAATCAGCTGGTTCACCGGATGGAATATTTTTGTGTTAACCCTGGGTAAATTTGTGGCGAGGGGTGGTTTTTAGGTGGCAAACGCCCGGGCCTAATTGCACCGGCTCGTTTCTCGGTTGTTTGCCTTGCGGGGCGGAGCCCATCGTCCCCCCTAACCGATCCATTCCTTCTACTTTCCCACGTTTAATTGAAGCTCTCTGATATATATTTCCGACATTTCCATTTATATCAATAAAAGTACTTTGTTTATTTTGCTCCAAGGAGAACCTTAATGAAAATTCATGATAAATTCTATCTTTTTATCAAGATTTTTAGTATATTAAACTCATAGTATATTTGAAAATTGGTACATATATTTTAGCTAAATTTTTTTTTCTAATCCACAACTATATTAATAGTTATGCTGGCCTATTTTACTATATATGTATAAAATTAAAAAAAAATATTTTTATAATATTAAAAAGAAAAAATATTGTTTTATTGGATATAAATGAATAGGTATTAATCTTAAATAACAATCACAAAAACTTGTATTAGTATTTCAAACGTTTTGGAAAAATGCTCCCTTTTTTAATGATTTTTTTTCAGATGCTTAAACAGATGCTTTTTATTATTTTTTCAAAAGAAACTACATTTTAAAAATATGGTATGTGGCCATTTCATGACGTTGTCATATACCTGCTCCCCCCCCCCTAGTATATGTGCAAATTTGACAAAGGGTTCAAATTTTTAATAACCTCCGTCCCTAATTTTTGGGCTGATTTCACCAAAATCTCATAAGCTTTTAATATTTATTAATAATGAATAATCTCAATATAAAATATCTACATATAAAATTCAGTTTGGATGCCTTCAATGGTTTTTGAGCTATAGTTTACCTATACAAAATGTGGTAACTCTCACACTAACCCACTAACGATAAAACAAAATATGATATAATAAATTTAAATTGTTTTATTTACATTTAATTTAATACTAGGACACCTTTGACTATTACTCTAACCTACTTCATCCCTCCATTGAGTAGGTATGTGTAAAATTTGTGAAGAGCATACTAAGTCTTGAAAACGTTTTGACTTTTTCCTAAAACATTCAGCTTAAATTTGTAAGTAAATTTTAAGGAGTTAGGTGTTGGTTCTAGGTGAAACATTTTAATATAATAATAAAACTTGAGCAAGATGCGAGGTAGGTTTTACAAAAAAGAAATAAAACAAAATTGAGTTTTGACTTCGATATATTTCGGGGTGAGCCCATCATCAGGAGTCAAAGAAACTCAATTTTGTTTTATTTCTTTTATTACCTCATCTGATCAAGTTTTATTATTATAAATTTGTAAGCTTTGATTTTTGACATCGTGCAAGAGAAGGGTCTTCTGTCTGAGTATCAGATGAATTTAACCTCTGACCATATGTAATCTACCAGTCTTGAAATTGCTGTTTCTGCGAATACTATATTATAACAATTTGAACGCAATTTTTTGTGGTAATATTGTGCCAACAACAAAAGCGGTTTTTTTTTAATTTGTTTCGCGTCTCTCAAGTCAAGTATTTTGCTTGGTTCCCTTTTCGATTTCCGCTACTTGGCAATCCAGCCACGTTTCTAAGACGCCCCATGCATTGGAACAGTTAAAAAAATAAAATACTTTCTTTACTTAAGAAATTGCATTCGATATATATCATCGATTTGTTTATCGTTGATGTAAACATTCACTGCTCACTGCTTCTACATAGATTTGACCTCACTTACACTGCATTAATAACAAGCACAGTATATTAAAATAAAATGTTTAATTTATTCTTCCAGAACACATAAGTGATTGCGGATATTATATTCTTGATATTTCGAAGGTGGCTAGTCACAAATAAAATAATAATTTAGTAAATTACTATTATTTATCATTTTTCTATTCACTATAGAATATATAATTCCAGTTATCATTGATAGAACATCCTCAGTAGTAAATATTGTATCTCCAGAAACTAAGACGACATTTATCTATTATTGAGGATGGTCTACAAGCGGTGACCGAAACTGTATAGTGAATGAAAAATTATAAATAATAGTAATTTACTATATTATTGATTTATTGGTGATTAGCCATCCTCGAAATTTCAAGTAAAATAAAATAATTAAAAGTTGATTAAATTATAGATAAAATTATTTATGTAGATTTGATTTTTGAAAAACGTAGCTTAAAAATATTTCCTGTATACCATAGGAATACTCTGTAGGCTGTTTGTAGATTTTTGTTATCAGCGAACAGTTTGAGCTAGAAACTAAAAATATGCCAAAGAAGTGTAGTTTTTTAAACATGTGTGCAAATCTCAACTCATAAATTAACAACGGTTCGATGGATCTCCGTATTAATGATTTCCGGGAAGCGTGCTGAGTTTTGGAAAACATTTTAATGCGTTTTAATAAAAGTTAGAGGAAAAGGTGAAACTTTTGCTGTTTCGATGAATTAAAAATAATTTGAAATGAGAAATATCTAAATCTTATATTTTCATTTCGATTTAATATTTTCTTACCTAGAGTCAAAAGGTCGTTCCTAGAATAATAGAAATTGAGAAACTGATCTCTACAAGTCTGAAACAGGTTTAGACTTGTATTTGGTGCTCTTGAAATTCTTTAGCTCTCAAGGAAGTGAGATCATTCTATCTGCCCCCTTTTTAGTAATTTTCTTCGATCAGATTCTAATGAAAGAATTGCTCGTTATTCAATAACAAAAAAAAATGAAAACATATTTATACTATGCCTATATTATAGCACTGCCTTAAAATTTCAATAAAATAATTCAAAAAAATGATTTTTGAACCAGAAGTTTTTATAAAGCTAGAAATCCCAAAATCTAAATCATTCTGAGGCATTGGAAATACTTTATTTATTTATTTATTTAGATAATTTTACGGACTAGTAGTCCACTTACAAATATACAAATATATCTGCCCAAGAACGAACTTTCTATGATTTTTCGTTCTTAAATTATCATGGATATCTAAATCCAGTCACTCAGAACACACACAAGAGAAAACAAAATCCTGGTTGAAAATGATTTTTCACCAAGTTCAGACATTTTTATACACAATGGACAAAATAAAATGAAAATGTTTGCGTGATTTCAATAATAGTCTCGCCTACCTGCTGGGTGTACCGTATAATTTGATTTAGATTGAGAAAATGTAATAAAAAATTAAATTAAAAATTTCAATTTCAGTCGCTTTCTACGATTTTCTTAAAAATCGTTCTTCTTAGCCACTAGGTATTTCAAGTTCTGCAATGTGTATTTATATATTTATTTATTTATTTCGATTAAAACACACTATAAAGGGATTAATTTGAAAGGGTCTTTAAAGACGACCAAAGGTTGTAAGTAGAAGTCTATTGGTGCTTCACATATCAGATTCTTTATATTGCGTACCACTAAATTCGCAATTTAAATTTTCGCGGACCAAAAATAACATAATTTTTAAAGGTACGAATTATTTATTTACGAGGATTGAGTTTGATATACCTACATAACATTAATAGTAATTTACATATTATATATTAAACATTAGTGTGACATTTGCTGCTCTTAATAAATCATTATTGTACTAATCATTTTTTAAACAAATCAATTTGTTTTATTTTACGTATATGGTAAATAATACAGCTTAAACAAAATGTATTTTATATTTAAAAATTGTATTAAATAAGCTCAGTGAATTTAAATAAGTAATATCTGAATTTCTTTGCGGACCATTAAAATTATTCCACGGACCACCAGTTGCCGACAGTTGGTTTATTTAAGTGAAAGTAAAAAAATAAAAATAAAAAAAAGGCGTTCGCTAATTGAATCGAGTTTGGTTAATAATTTAGAGTTGCTTCTTCAGTTCGTTCGAAGCATAGTGGATGTATTACACTAAATTATTGAGCATGAGTTATAGGATGAGAGGAAGTGGGCGGTACAGGGATGCGGGGGTAGTGGGTGGGCTACCACTGGGGCTGGGCAAATCTAACAGCCAGAACGTGCCGCGCGTACTAAAGCCGGCCCACAGAGCAACCGCCGTTCAATCCGTCGTAAATCATCCGTAATGGAATATTAAAGAGATAGGCACGGGCTTACCGGTTGCCTTTGCCGCTGTCAATGCCACCGTTTGCAGAGAAAATCGGCCTCTTACTCTTAAGAGGCGGAGTTTCAAACCAACCGCCAATTGAGTTACTTTGATAAATAAATTAATCATAAAAGACGCGAGACAAGATGATAGTTATGAGACGAATTTCTAAATATGAAATTATTTAAGTCAGGGGTGTCCAACCCGTGGCCCAGCACTACAGTGAATGCGGCCCGACTATCTGGATGAAGCTCAAGGCGAATTTAATCTGTGACCGGCACCTCAGGGTATGGTTCATGCTTTCAGAAGATAGTGTTAGGTTCAGCTTTCTCAGGAAGCCCTTAAACCTGGTGTCTTGATGTTATGTTATCAATTCTTTCTATCGTATTGATAGATCATCTGGTAAGCTCGCTGGGGTAATCAGTGTGCTCTCCATTAATATAGGAAGCAAAAGGCCCAGTTCGTCGGTCGTAGCAATTCTTCTTTTGTCAGGCTTGCCGCGGAGCAATCAGTGCGGTTTCCACAAGTACTATAGATATCGGAAGCAAAGCGCCCAGCTTGCCGGTCGAATCGGTTCTTCTGCTAGGTTCTGCCGGGGCAACTAACGCGCTCTCCATATGTATTGAAAGCGAGCCGCCCAGCTCGCCGGTCGAATCGAGTCCCTGGCTGTTTGTGAATTGTGCCCGAGGGAGAGCGAGTACTCAGTAATCTCCTTCTCTCCTGTATAATACTCAACAGATATAAAGGGTTATCCAATAGGGATGGGTCGATGTTGACAGGCTGTGGCGACTATGCTGTTTTGGCGGCGTCTGTTAAATCTGATGTTTCTTATTTAGTTATGATGCCAAATCACCATGGCAAGTTACAGGATTGAGCAGCACGACCAAATGTTAAAAATTTATTATCAAAATGAGTGTTTGTTAGTGCAAACGTTGAGCGAGAAAAATCATCGACAATAAGAATTCATAATTCATAAGCCAAAAATTTTTTGCTGTTTTATGTACCACAACTAGCCAATCTCGTGCTCGTTTGACAAATCTAGCAACATTGTCCGGGCTTGAATATTTTTATCATAGAAATGACAGATAAAATACATTATAAAGGTAGATTTATAAAACAAAAAGTTCTTATTAAGCAATTGAAAGCTGTTTCAACAATGGATGAAGCTAATAACGTCAACAAAAGTACTAAAGTTAACCCAATTTTTGGGTTAAATACATGCGTTGTTGCCAGCTTGTTTTTAGTGTAAATTTCTCATTATAATTTTTTTTATTTATTTATTATTAGCTCAGAAACTGTGTTGTAACTATGAATTAAAATTTTCTTAAAAAATGTATTAGTTATTGTTTAATGTTAGTTTAGTTTTTTATAACAATCGTAAGAAGAGTTTCTTAATTATAATTAAATATGTATGTCTGAAAAACTCTATCTTTGGAATTTAATATCTCCGGAACTATATTGTTCATAAAGTTCGTTTTGCCACCAATCGATGCAGAATTATTTAAATAATAATATGTCTAAATTTCAAAAAAATCTTAATAAAACCCATATGTTGAAGCAACTACCTTAATACCTCCGAATTTCATTAATACCTCACATACAACTTGTTTTATTCCATTTCAACATCGACCCACCCTTATTGCAAAACCCTATATAACTAGCCACTCTAAATTAGAATTTAAGATTTTGATATTTTATTTTGGTATAGATTAAATAATTATGGTAGATTAGTCTATCATTATATTCGTATTCTAAGTTACAACGAGCTCTCGTAAAAGGGCATAAGCGCGACTGAGCATAGACCCATTGAAAGGTATAGTATATATCGAGGGGTGAACCGCGACCTAAAATCGTGTACACCTACTTCCACTTCCACTTTCATTTCCAAGTGGAAGACATTAGATGACAATAGATTATCTAATGAATTCCAAAGTAATTCCAAATAATTCCAAAGACGGTGGCCACAATTCCAATCGTGATTCACCCCTCGGTATGTATTATTATAAATCAAGATGGCGATCATTCTAGAAAAATCGAGAAAACTTAGAAAAAGTAATTATTAGTTAAGAAAATCTTTGAAGTCATCATACAAGATTAAAATTAGAGGGAAAAGAGACATTTTTTTCAAGACTCGGTATCATGTCTACAAATTTTTTGTCTGTAAACAGATTTTGCTAGAAAGTTTAATCTTATTACCACAAAAATGCAACTTATTAATATAAAATTTTGTCCTTAGTTAATTTGGGCTCATTTGTTACAACCATTCAAGGTTTATTCTTATAATGGAAACTTTTTCTTTGTTAGGAAACAAATTTTTTATCTAAAAAATTAGAAGTGTTTTCTTTGGGAGACTGAATGATAGAATTCAATAGTGAATTGATAGAAAATTATTCTAACTTATTAGATAAAAATATGAAATCTCTAACGTGAGACGGATTTCATTTACAAACAAAATTTCTTCTGAAATGGAAAATGACCCTATGTTTAGGCCACATTTTTTTTTAATTATTAAATTAGAAATGTTTTCTTTTAGACTAACTAACTCACTCGACTCCCTGGCTCACCGAAGATCCGTTTCTGACCTTTCCCTATACTACAGATACTAGCATAGTGTCTGTTCAATCGAGCTGAAATCAATTATCCCCCCTAAAGCCCTCTTTGTGAGAAGCACGCGGTTTTCGAACGCTTAGCACCCCTTCGCTGTCAAATTGGATAAATATCGAACAAACGCTTTCGCAACTATTTTATCGCTATGACTCCAGAGAATGGAACTCGCTCCCTGCCACCGTCTTCCCCGCGACTTATATCCTTCAGCTGTTTAAGACCCGTATCCACAGATACCTTCGACCCCTGCCCAGCCCATAAAATTCCCTCTTCTTCTTCTTCTTTTCACGATGGAGGGGCCCACCCAGGCCTTTAGGGGGTGCACCTTTTTGGTGTAACTCCTTATCTTATCATTTTCATTAAAAATTAGCTGACGTGTTCTGATGTGGCCATCCACTTGACTTTACCATACGACCTGGCCCCTCACTTATATTTAATATTAAATAAAATTATTTATATTAATGTAGGGGGTGGTTAGTTTTTGCATTTTAAACTTCTGGGGGTCCACTGATTATGTATACAAAATTTGGTTAAGTTTGGTAAATGGTCAAGATTTTCATTTTTTGATCCCCCTTCTCCCATTTCGGGCGGTTAGTTTTTGCATTTTTAGACTTCTGAGGGTCCACTGATTATGTATACAAAATTTGGTTGAGTTTGGTCAAATGGCCCAGATTTTTAATTTTTAACCCCCCTCCACCCCCCTTAATTTTGGGTCGATATGCACAAAAATTTAATCAGCTCTTAATATCAATGGACCAAAACTACGTGTGAAATTTGGTTTCGATATTCAAACTAGTTTCTGAGCTAGCTCGTCCACACAAATTTGGTAACCCACAGACTAACTAACAGACAACCGGACAGACAGACTAACTAACAGACATTTTGACAAAACAATTATTATCTCGAAAAATATAATTTTTTCGATGTTCATTTATTAGAGCTTTTTTGTAGAGCGAAATGCCATGGTTTCGCTCAATTTTTTTAATCAAACTAGTTTCAGCCGTTTTTGAGATATTTAGAAAAAAATGGAAAAAAACACTTTTTTCATGCACGTTACAATACTTGACCATACCATGTATGGTAAAGTAAAAAGAGTCGTAGCGGTAGAATTCAAAAGAGAATTGATAGGAAGGGAAATCCACTCATTTTCTCTACAGATAAGAAATAATTTGATATCTCAAGTATTTTCAGATTAGTATTTTTAAGGTAAAATGTCGCGCATAGAAAACTTCTTTAATAATAATTTATTGAATTATTAATTAATATTGAAAACTCATGAAACACTGATCCTTTCTCGAAGATAACGCCTTAAGAAGGATTTTCAATTATTTCCCTTGAATTTCGTTTATTTGCGTTTTGTACATTGCTGGATGATGACTCGGAAACGGCAACGGAGTGGAGATAGAGAAGATAGAGTGAGAGCGATAGAAAGAGAACGAGGATGAATCAACTTTACCACTTGAAGAAGAGTTCGAGCACAAAACCTTATTGAACTATTTTATTTTGAAATCCGCATTTCACCTCGTTCGCTAGAGAGAACCTTTTTGAAAATTCTCCCTTTTATATAAACAAAATGCACTCTATTGAAATAAGTCCTATTTGTTCGACGAATTCACTGAAATTTTCCTTTCTAAAACGATCTAACTCGCTTACCTTTCTATTTTATATATAGGTATATATAAAAAAGAAAAAAAAACTGAATAGCTCTAAGTGGGAGATTAACATCGTAAAGTACTTCTCGGAAATTAATGCAAGTATTTCCCCAAAGAGAGATTAAATTTCTAGAATGAATTCAAAGATTAATCATGAATTTAATAATAAAGAGACGTCCTTATTATACTTGAAAATTGTGACAAAAAAATATAAATAATTGAAAAGATTTTGTTTTGGATCAAGGGCGGATCCAGGAATTTTTTATGGGGGGGGGGGGAGAATGTATATAAGGTGCCCGATCTATATAAGATCTACTTTTTATCTCGAAAGTGTGTCGCGATCGAATTGTCCAAGCGGGGGAGGGGGGGGGGCACACACACACACATAAAACTTTGTTTTCAATTTTAAAATTAAAAAAAAAAATAAATGTTTTTTTTTTAAATTTCATATCTCATATTTTAAGTTTATTAAAATAAAAAAAATTATAAATTCCCTGTCGATTTGGCCGCCGTTTTTTGGCCTCTGCGTGCGACGCGTGTTGCACTCCCGCCAGGCACGGGCCTGTATGGGGGACGATCGCCCCCTCCGCCCCCCCTGGATCCGCCCTTGTTTTGGATAGAGTAGCAGAGATGTTGATTTATAAAGAGAAATCAATGAGGTTGTCATTTGCATGATGCAAGCACAAAAGGCATACGAGGTCTATTCAGAAAATAACCGAACTTGATATTTTTTTAACTTTATTATTAATTTTTTATATAGGTAGTTAGTTTTGTTAAGGGAGAATGGTGTAGGTTCTTGGTGAAACATATTAAATAAAGTAAAGTAATTTTTGTTGAAAAATGTTTATTTGGAACTTTTTCAAAAAATTTTTAAATATTAAATACTAGGTAGGTTTCACATAAATAAAAGATCAGATGCTTGTTTACCACGACTCAATTTATATTTTGGGGTGTAAGCCCATCTTCAGGAGTGTCCTTTGTGAACTCCTGAAGATGGGCTTATGCCCCGAAATATATATAATGAGTCGTGGTAACTAAGCATCTGATCTTTTATTTATGTGAAACCTATCTAGTATTTTATATTAAAAAAAAAATTGAAAAAGTTCCAAAAAAACAATTTTCAAAAAAAAATTCTTTACTTTAGGTAGTTAGTTCTTGAGAACTTGGACTTTGAAATAATTATCGTAGATGTTAAGTTTTTAAACATCTAATTATTTCAAAATCCAAATTCTCAAGAACTAACTATATAAGAGTTTTTTTTAGTATGGGGATAAGAATACAAATTTATCATTAATTTTACAGATTATTGGTCTTTCCGCTCCCATATTCACACACTTTTTTCAGGGGTGAAATGACTTTTAAGACAAATTTGCTTTGATGTCATCATAGTCTAAAAACCTTTCAGCACTGATTTTAAATTCGGAAATAAGAAAAAATCCCAAGGATACAGGTCTGGTGTGTAAAAGGAGTCTTAAGTAGCACAGTTAGGTTATTTTCTGAACAGACTTCATATTATATATTTACACATAGGTAAATATAATATTTATTAGATAGTATTGACGTTCATCATCTCGGTCTATTTAAGAACGTTCCCTAATATAGCTCAGATGCAGTTCGCTCTTTCCCTTAGTCTCAGATGCGCAGAGTGAGAACAGTATAGTTAGGTTGAGAGAATTAGCTAAAAATTCCAAATGCACCAGCTGCAGAAGTTTTTTAGATATGGAAAAATTGAGTGATTTTAGTGCGACGTTGCCAAGTCACCATCTCTCACTTGCCATGCCATGAGAGAAAAAACGAAAGCCATCAAAAGTACCTAACTTTTAACATTTTTCATACAAAACGAATACCGCTTGATACAATTATTTTAACAGAAAAATATTTGGTATATCTTCAGTTAATATTTCTCAGTTTTTCAAAATAATTTCAAGAAAATTACTATTGTTATTTAATGAAACAGTCGCTTTAACATCAATCGAGATAGGGCTCGCATGTTAAATATGCAAATTTCAAAGGTCAATATTTACAATTTAGTGCCGCAAGGACTATTGAAAAAAATTTCTACGTATAAAGGACACTTATAAATATGTGTATTCAAAGTTTTAGAAGGATTGCAAGAAAATCGATTTATTAGGGAACATCCTTAATAAGAAATATTTTACCTGTTATTTTTCATGATACAAATACCCGATTGGATTTAGGTAAAAATAAAAAATAATAATAAAATAATAAAAAATAATAATAATAATAATAATAATAAATGAATAAAATAAAAATAAATAAATTCGTTTTTGTTGTAATAACAAGCTCACATTCGTTTGTGATGAGAAATAACAGATAAAATATTTCTTATTAAAAAGACTAATGATGAAGATCTAACTTTCGAAACTATCCGAGAGTTGTTTTTGAATCTTTTAAAACATCCATCTATTCTTAAAAAAAATTATAATACACTCAAATGTTCGAATTAATTAAATATTTTAGTTTGAATTCTTAAGAGAGATAGTAGAATTGTTGCTCTGCTTACCGTTTCGCCCCTGGAGTCGTTGTATACGACCCAGCGACCCACAGAATCCCTCCAGTACTCGACTAGGAAGGCTTCCGCGAACTCCTTGCCTTGGCCGTTCCCAAAACGGCCCTGTGTCTCTGTCCAAGTGACCAGGTGTGGCCTAACCAAGTCCACTTCCAGAAACTCGCGTACCACACTACTAATCTGAGCCTTTGGACACCACGCACCGCCATTTTTCTCTTGCCGTATCCTGAAAATGAAAAAATCAAAGAATTAGAAATTAATAATTAGTAGAGATTGTGGTGTTGGTGCAAGGTGAAACATCTGAATTAGAAATTGTTCCCAATTGAACAAAATAAACCTGTTTAGAAATTCGAATTTAGAGTTATTCTCAAACATTATATAATAATCAATAATTAAATACATCTCAATTAATTACAAAGTTCAAAATAATTTTTCCATTAAAGCCATGGGTGTGCAAAAGAAACCTAACAAAGCTTCATCCTCGGAGAAAGACAATTTTTATAAATTAAATTAGAAAGTCGCAAAAAAATAAAATAAAATAACTACTAATTTTTAAAGATATTTTGGAAAGGTTTGGGTTTGGCGACTTGTAGCTAACTTGGTCAGAGCTTGATGATATATAGGGTCCCGGGGTCGAATCATTATCTTAGGCCCGGTATTTCAATATCCGTTTATTCTTGAGATTAGCCTTAATATAGTGCCTATCAAATTTGTTCTTTATTGGTAATTTAAGTCATGGTTTAATGATTAACTATTACCAATTTTAAAATAATAGAAAATCCTACCGCCATGGACCAGAAAAAACATCCAGATTAGAAAATTTGATTTTAACTTAAAGGATGTGATAGAGAACTTTTTACAAGTTCCTATAATCCACAGTTAAATTTGATTATCTTATGAAACTCAAATTCATTAATAATCACAAGTTTGTCCTAAAATAATAATTTTTCAAAACAATAAATATCTATACTATAAAATAAAGCGCTGTGATGATTGTTGGTCATGGTCTCTGCTAGAGAATCCGCGAGATGACGGATTTTATATATTTTTTCTTTTAATTTATAAGAATCTTTATTGAAGACGATGACATTACAAAATATTTTATCTACTCTTTGTCATGGTCCCAAGAACTCAAATGGACGCAAATTCTTTTTATTAGTAATCTCTTAGTCTTCAAAACACCATGTGGCTTTTTCCCGTCAAATGACTTGAAGTGGCGAAGGTGGTAAGGTTTTGGTTAAAAGTGGCCATTGTTGCCACAAACACTTGCATTTTAGGATTGTATTTTGGAGTTTTTCACATGTTGCCATGGGAAAAACAAATAAACACATTTACCACACTAATATAAATTGAAGGAATCAAAAATAATGTTAAAACTTAATGGAAAAAAGTTATCTAAAAGGCTACAACTCTGTTCTAAGTTTGAGTTTACTAACTCAAACATTTAGCTGAGAAAAAAGATGTCGTCCTCTATTTGATGCGAATAAAAATATATATAAATATAAATATATACATACATTATATAATTTATTTGTTTGAGACTATAGTTTCGAGGGTTGTACATTCATCTTTAGTGTTTTAATTATAAATATTTTATCTATTATTTCTCAAATACACGATTGGATTTAGATAAATTCGTTTTGTTGTATGTAGACCACTGAACAAAGAATGTAAAAGTTTATTTGCATTAAGCAGAGGACAACCTCAATGACTCAATGATCTCTTTATGAACCAACAAATCTGCCACTCTCTTCAAAACAAAATCTTTTCGAGTTAACATAATATCCGTTCTTATTTGCCAGAGAAATCTGGAGGGAGGCGGACTGGTAGAACTTTTAATTGAAAGAAATGGAAAGCAGCCCAGGGGTAGAGAGTAAAGAAAAAATTAACACATATCCAAATAAGGTGTAATTTATTGGATTTCTTCTTTCTTTCCCTTCAAACCGACGTTTCGGAGGATTCTTCCATCCTTCTTCAGGGTTTCAAGGGATCAATGAAGGAAGCATTTTATTTGTTTTCTTCAGTGACCTCTTGAAACCCTGAAGAAGGATGGACGAATCCTCCGAAACATAGGTTTGAAGGGAAAGGAAGAAGAAATCCAATAAATTACACCTTATTTTGATATGTGTTAATTTTTAAATGAGTAGATTCGAGCATCAAACCATAAAATATTTTAAAGTAAATTTTAATGTTAGTAATGAAACGTGTGAGAGAGAGAACGGAAATGGGAGAGAAGCTAAAATGGAAGTTGGTCCATTGGGTGGTCACTGTTTAGCGATAATTATCTTTAGACTCCAAGTACAAATTCCAACGAGGGAATTTGTTTAGGTAAGTAATATAATAACATCATCATCTCACCTATGAAATGGCTTTTATTTGTTTTAACATCTTCGAGTGAGTTGCTAAAACAAAAGTGCTTAGGGCATCCAAGCCACACCTTTCTTAAGAAGTATAACAAGCCAAGTTTCTAATGAGAGGAATACAACAAGATATTTTCATTCCAGGTGAATAAAAAGCTAGGTAAATATACAAATAAAATAAATAGAGAGTAAGAAGCAACTAGACGCTTCATTCTTTAATTAAGGTCAAAGAAAGAGAAGCAAATAAAAAATAAAATAAAACAAGATGAAAATAATTATAAGAAGCACGAACGTATCTAGAATTTGTTTCTTCTTCTTTCCAAGCCCTATTTGGACAACTCTTTGAGGAAGAAGGCCCTTCAGATTTTCCTCCAAACGTTCTTATCCATTAGTTAGTGGCTACTTGATAAATCTGTTGAGGCATTAGTGGTTTTGGAAATGTTTATTAAATTTTTTTACACAACCCTAAGTGTAATTTTAAAGGAAGAATTGAAGACTCGGTACGCTGCCTGTATTTAAATGTAAAATGTATAAATTAATGTCTCTGTAAATTTTAATGATGTGGAGATTTTTTCCACCGACGGTTTGACCTAAAAAGGTAATTTGGTAGAGAGGTGCAATTTATTAATTCAATGAAGCCACGAAGTAAGCCGAATTTCAGCTCATTAGTTACAAGTCTATGATTTCTGAATCTTGGAAGATAGTAAACCAAAATTTAATCACTTACGTTTTGGAAATACAAACATTTTGCCACTAAATAAAGATTGTTACGACTTTTAGGTTCTTGAGTTATATTTAGTAGAGATTGTGGTGTTGGTGCAAGGTGAAACATCTTTAATAAAGATAAGAGTAAATAAATATTATATTTAATATTCATTTACTATGAGTTAAGGATTCTTGGTCACTTGTTTCACATTAAAATTTATTTTCTGTACTTCCTGAAGATGGGTTGATAGCCCGAAATATATATATTGAAAAAGAAATTTTTTTATATCTTTTAATAATTTTTTAATTTTAATGTGAAACAAAAGACCAAGAATCCTTAACTCATAGTAAATGAATATTAAATATAATTAAATGAATTTAACTTTAAAGGACATCATAGATATTAGAGAAATATTTTTACATTGCATATCAGAGAGGTTCGTCCCCTTAGGAATCGAACCCAAGCGCTAACTAAGCTTGCCGGGCCAGTAGCCAAACCCTTAAGACAAACTCTCTCTGACATGCAACATATATAAGTATTATAGCTAGATTTTTCACTCCCTTCAACTCAAAGGGAATAGTGAAAATTCCTGCTAAACTGAAAAAAGTTTTCAGTGACGGACCCATGGATTTTACAGTGAAAATAAAATATGTTTAATAAAAAATACCGAAGATGAAGGCCAGGCCTTCGAAATTTTATTCTCTATTAAAAAAAAAATATGTACTTTATATATATATTATATATATATTCATTTGTATACATATAGGTTTATGTTTATGTCCATCAAATAGACAATAGACGACATCTTCATAAATTTTCTTACTAAAACCAACAATTCTGCAAAATAATCTTTTAAATTGATGTTCGAAAAAGTTTTTTTTTATTCAAGTTTCAGAGATTTCTATTCTCGTTAAGCTTAAAACAAATTAACAATTTTAGAGTGAATTCAATGCTTTAGCCTTACCGGGAGTAAAAAATAATAATAATGAATATATATAAAAAAACATAAATATTTGCATTTTAAGTTATTATAATGGGCTAATGACTGACTGTATTATTGATAAAAATCACTATAGGCATCTGACATCTCTTCGAGTAATTTAGAATTAATTAATTACATATAGAGAAAATAGCTAATTCACGCCTCCTGACATCTAGTATTGGGAAAACTATTTCTATTCTCCCATATGAACAATACGTTTTGTTTCCCATTGACTAACTCTGATTTTCGCCAATTGCGGGCCTATTTCAAATATTATTGCTTATATTATAAACATTTCTAGTATGAATTGTAAATAGAAAAGAGAAGCGAGAGAAAAAAAGTAGAAGGAGGGAAATAGCATTAAAATATGTCATAAATTTTTATTTAGAAAAAATAATATTTTGTCATTAAATTTTTGACTTGAATTAAGAGTAAAGAGCCCATCGAGAAAAGAGAGCGAAAGGGGTGGATGATGGCGGGGAGGATACCAGAGAAAGGGCTTTTTATTAATTAATAGAATAAATATTAATTAGTGGGTACAAAGTAATGTATTTAGTAAATAAAATTAATTAACTAAAAAATATTCCCATATTTATATGTTAAATTTAAAGTATACAAAAATTATAATTCAGAATTGGAGGAAATTTTTTTTATTTTTCCAAGACTTGGTACGATGCCCACTAAGATTGGAGCATCCAAAGATAATTATGATTGCCACCGGCCTCACCGATCTTAAGTATTTGATGAGAATCAATAGCTATTTTCGAATTTAAGAAAATTCCTCTATGTCTTCAGCAAGGTTTACCAATAATAATCGAAACGTTAAAAATACAATGCAAAATAGATAATCCTCAAGTATTTGATGAGAATCAATGGCCATTTTCGATTTTAAGACGTATCCTCCATATCTTCAGCATGGTGGTTACCAATAATAATGGAAACGTTAAAAATCCAATGTAAAATTCTTAATCTTCAAGTATTTGATGAGAATCAATAGCTATTTTCGATTTTAAGACTCCCACGTCTTCAGCAAGGGTTACCAATAATAATCGAAACGTTAAAAATACAATTAAAAAAGTAAAGGGTGTGTAGTTTCACAGTGAATGAAATAAAACTCAAAGAGGTTTTTATACAAAGTATACAAGTTTGTATAAACCTCTTTGAGTTTTATGTCATTCACTGTGAAACTACACACCCTTTACTTTTATTAATTAATATCATGTTTGACCTAAAACCTACACCACTTTCTCTAAGTAAAAAAAAAGTTAAAAAATATAATTCAAAATTGATAATCCTCAAGTATTTGATGAAAATCAACGGATATTTTCGATTTTAAGACGTATCCTCCAAATTTTCAGCATGATGATTACCAATAATAATGGAAAAGTTAAAAAATCCTCTGCAAAATACTTAATCTTTAAGTATTAGATGAGAATCAATGAAGCATGTGATTCAAGTTGTTGTGTCCTAGAACAATGCTTTTTAAAGTAGTGGGCCGCGGCCCCGTAGGGGGCCATGGATTACCCGCAAGGGGGCCGAGAAGAGTCGCAAATGTAACAAATAAATTATTATTGTTAAATGAGTATATTTTTATAAATAGTTTTTTAAACAATCTGAATTTAAAAAAAAAAAAAAAAAAATAGGGGTGCCGTGAGATATTGACTTGGGTTCCAGGGGGGCCGCGACTTCAAAAAGTTTAAGAAGCACTGTCCTAGAACACCTGCCTGTCGGTAGTGGAAAACCTCTATTAAAGTGATAATGTAAAATTCGGCAAAAGGGGACTTTTGTGAGAAGCTTAAAGGAGAAATAGAAGCCTTTCCCTTAGATATTTCCCTCTCTCAGGAAGACCATCAGCGTCAAAGGAGGCCGACAATGACTCCTTAATTTCCCTCTTTCTCTTAAACCAAAGGCTCTCACTGAGATCACCCCAATCTCCTCCGCTCTAAATGCTTATAATCAAACGGGTCTTGTAGTATCATTGTGATTTGGGAAGTTGCCTTTCACGGCCCTGTCAGTCTCCATTTAGAAAATGCCAGAACCAGTAACGCTTTCTCAATTGTACACCAGCGCCTTTTACTTTTGTCTACATTCACTTGTATTCATCAATAAACTTTAAATTATGAAACTACATATCGCTTTATTAATCCTGTAAACCCAGGGGTGGCCAAAGCTTATTCTAATAGGAGCGCATGAGCTTTTTATTATTTTATAATATTTTGATGCCATAGAATGCAGATGAGGCATGAATATACAGCACCAAATATGTATTGACAGACCCAGATATGAGATTTAAATGACTAGGTAAGATTAAGAGGGAGATGGAGGTGTCAATCTGAATGCCATCTTCGTAGTTTAACTTGCACGTAAAATGTTTGTAGTCATCTTAACGTGAGGTTGCGGTTGTTTTCGGCAGTAGATTTACGTCATCTTACCGTTAAGTTGATTTTCAAGCCAGATGCAAAACCATGCCTTCTAGCGGTCACTTTAGTCATAGAAGTTGACTTTGTCGTTGGATAGGGATTTCCCCTGATGTCTCAAACTTAAACGATTCCTTTTGTTTACTTCCTTATTTGTTATAAATTATTAAGTATATTAGATGAGGGAGGAAGTATCAGTCAAAGTTGGATGCGCTGGATTCAATAAAACACCCTGAATAAAACGTTTTGGCCTGAAATTATTTGGCCATCTTCAGTTAATTGGGAGTTATACACAAAATATGGTACATATATGTGATCGAACCAAGCCCTATCAAAAATAAAAATTGTAGCTTCATGTAAATTTATAACGTGCCTGTGATCAAAAATTCAGAATGAATGTGACATTAATTTAGTTTTGTAGTCACGTTTAATGATGTCGAAAAGAACATATTTATAAGTATGTTTAGTGGATATCGATGAGGCAGTCCAAAAAAGGAAGAAGATAATTTACACTATCTTTGTATTCATAAAACCGACGTTTCGGAGGCTATTCACTCCTTCTTCAGGGTTTTGAAAAGTCAGTGAAGGAGTCAATGCGACATTCCCCTCTGTCTCCTCTTTCAGTGGCAGTAACAATAATATATTGTATTTCATTCTCAGCAGAATTATAATGTAGTAATAACTTACCAAATTGAAAGAGGAAACAGAGGGAATGTCGCATTGGATTTCCTTCACTGACTTTTCAAAACCCTGAAGATGGAGGGAATAGCCTCCGAAACGTCGGTTTTATGAATAAAAAGATAGTGTAAATTATCTTCCTTTTTTTGGACTTCGTCATCGATATCCACTTAATTCACTTAGAGTGAGTTCAATATTAGGGCCACTGAAAGAGCAGGCGAAGCCTCTCGGGCACACTGAGTAAAGTTTGAATTTAATTATTAAATACTAAGATAAAAATTATTTGATTTAAAAATTGAATTAATGATCAAATAATTCTTAATAAATATTTAGTGCCTAAAGATTCAACCCACATTACAGGTGGTTCATTTCAAATGAATACTTGCCACACGCAGGCGACACTGATGACTATAGGGCCAGTTAGATGTCGGTTGGTAAACTCTTTTTAAACGTTGACAAAGAGTTTACCAATCGACATTTAAAGAAACTAACAGGCAGACTAATTGTTCGATCTCATCATCTCAGGAGGTCTCTAAATCTCAAAGCTCAAAAAGGGGCCAACTTTTGACATAGAAGATAAAATTAATCATGAAAAAAATGGAGTGAGTCAATGTGAGTGACAAAGAGTTTACCAACCGACATACAACTGGCCTTTAGTCTTCGATTATGTCAATGACTACTAAACCTACAGGATAGACTGAATAAATTAACAACTTAGCCAATCCTATGACTATTAGCGCATACTAAATTATTTGATTATTAACATTTATACACATAAATATTTATTTAACAAGTATGTGAATTCATTAATTATAGAGATTTTCCCTTTTAAGAATAAAAGAAATTACAAAAATGAAATATTTTTATACACATCAAAATATTAATCATTACAGTAATATAACGCTGTGTTAATTTACTCAAATAAACAATTTTATATCTCACAAACAATACTGGCAATATTATGTAAATTTACAGTTATGTTTAATTTGGCAATTATCTTAGATTTTTTTTTTTTTTTTTTTTTGAAAGCCAAAGTAACAATTTTTTAAAATATCCAATAATAAATTTCATTTGTTTGATTTCATGTTTGCCGATCCATTTCATCCTTATGAATCGAGTCTGTATGCTATATTAACGATTTTCTGAGATTCAATCTTCGGGGCAAACTAATTATTTACGTAAGAACCACTCGTTAGTAAAATTATTTGTGAGTCGGTATTAGAATAAAATTTCACTACTTTACAATTATATGATGAAAGAAAAAGCTAAGGTTGAGCCTCTCGCTCAATAAGCAAATCTGGCGCTCAGGATCGATTCCCGAGGGAACAATGGCTCCTTATGATTGAACTTATATAATTTTCATCCAAGAATCATTTTTTTTTTCAATTAAATAGTGTTTTTTGCACCAGCTAGTCTCATAGATTGACTAGAATATAGAGAGTTATACAATCGAAAGAATGAACTTTTTTGCAATTCAAGACACTTCATTGGGGGGTCGGGTAGGTTAAGGGTTAGCGCATGTCAGCCTGCTAACCAAGTGGACCCGGGATCGAATCCGACTCGAGGCATCCGGCTAATACCTGACCCCGGGGAAAGAGACAAAATTTAAAAAATATAATTAGTATCGTAAATTGGCTTATGGCTAGAAAGGCCGTAAAGCCAAAAAAAAAAAACACTTCATTGTTTTTTATTATATAAATAAAATTTAAATTAAATTGAAAGTTTTTTGCCGAGAGTAGCAGAATATTTAGGTATATATTGAAGGAGACAATAAAAGAGTGTTTCTTCTGCTGAAATTATAAATTTTATTTATTAGAAGTGTTTGGTTGAATGTCAGAAAGGAGATTTTTAAGGGTGACTTGTTTTTACGAATGGAATATCCACAATCATTTGTATAGTGAGATCTATACGGAAACTTTACCTGGCCATTTGGCAAGTGTGACGGGTGAGTGCACAATGGGTCTTTTCAGAGTTCACTTGAACGCTTTTCAGCTTAGGTCAATTAACAGAGTCCGGTTAAGGTTTTGAGACAGCTAAAGCAATTCGATTAATCCATCAAAGTTAGCTGCAAGTGTTTGTTTACTGTTTACAGAGGTGACGGCGGGGCGGGTGTGCATTGAGCTTTGTTAATGAACCATCGATTATATAGCTCGTTCAATGAAGTTGGCAATTCTGTCAGAAAAGCACCCTCGGCACACCGCCCCATTAATTAAATCTTAATGAATAAAATCTTTCTGGTGAAGGGGAAACCAACTAATAGCTATATATTACTGGAAGTGAAAAATTCTGAGAATGTTCTTTAGTAGGATGAAAGAAAATCACACTAGAAAGAAAGAACGCGATAAATAAGGTAAAAAGTATTAAAATCAAAATTGCTCCTAAATGCAACCCGTCTTTGTGCCAACTATGTCAAATCTCTGTAGCTTCTAAACTATTTAAGCTAGAAACATGAAATTTGTCAGGTAGTCCCCATGACATGAGCTGGATGGTTCATTCAATCTTCAAAATTAAAAAAGTAAGTTTGATTCTTTAATCATGGGTTAGTAGTGTTAGTGGAAGGGCCGGGCTATCGCCTGTCAAAATTTTATTCTGCCGCGACCAAGGTCTGATACTTGGGCCTTCCGATCCAACATAGTCAAGACGATGCAGAAGCGGTAGCTATAACGCGCGCCGCTACCCGAATCACCCTCTACAAACATAAAAGTAGCTACCTATAAATTTTTTTGGACATCTCATCGATTGAGATAGCATTGAAAAGTTCTTTTAAAATCCTACTGAATCCCCATGACATCTAGTGACTGAAAGAAACTATTTATGTAGCAAGAATCAATCCTGATTTATAGGGGTTTTAACTATTTGCCAAATCACCATTTCGCATCAATATCACTAAAAAAAAACATCACCCAGGGACTAAGTTGTAGTTTTCACGGCTAGACAGTCTAGTCTTGGATAGAGAGAGCTCTTTCAACATCCCAATGACGTAAGTATAATTTTTTTTTAACATTAATAAATCAAGTCGCATCTCACAAATTCCATGAATATAGATGTACTATATAAATATATAATTTGTTATGAATTAGAAATATTCGAAAAGGTATTTTTCAACTTCATAAATTATGATATTTAATTGGATTATGATGTAGAAAAATGAAAAAAAAGGTATATATGGTATATATTTTTCCATTAATAGATAATTTTGTGATTAAATAATAATTACCTATATAGTAGACATGACATACACAGGCAAATATGTATAGTCTAATTATACAATCAAATTTATTTTAAGCGAAATATAAAATTATTAAATTTTTGCATTCTTTTTAAACAATTTTTGAAATTCATTCTATTTTTGTCTTTTGTCTAATTGGTATTTGACATTGATTATAATTGATAAACGAGTTTTTTTTTAATTATTCATCTAATTAAAAGAAAAATATTATGTTTTTGAGAAAGTTGTGATTGATACTAAATTGTGTTCATTTTTAGTCACCGAAAAACATCGATAAATAAATAAAATCGTTGTTAAATATTCAAACCTTACCAGCGGAAAATTGACCATATAATTAACTTTTTGTTGTCGAGATAGGAATAAACATTTTCAAATTATTCTTTTCTGATTTTTTTTGTTGTGTTTTCAGCGACATGGGAAATTTTAATCAGAATGATATTAGTCACAAAGATATTAACTAAAAAAACCTATTGCACATTATGAATTTATTTCGGATGATTAAAATTTGAATATTTAAACAGCGTTTGTTCGTTTATTTTGGTTGATTAATTTATATTTAAATAAAACGTTTATGAATTCAATAAAATAAAATTTTAAATTAAAAATCTAGTATTTATTTTATACTATAATTGATAAGCTGTATTAATTTCTTTTGTATGTACTATAAAATTTTATCATAATATCACATTTTAGAGGGATCTTTTCACAAATATGAGCCGTATTCGAACAGGGCCGAATTCGAGTTTTGTAGAATTCGAAAATTCGCTGGGGCGTAAAAACGGCACTAGTTAAGGCTGACTCTCTTATTAGTCTGATACCTCACTTTTCAATTGCATTCAGGGGCAAATACTTCCAGACATCTCTTTACAGGTGAGAGTCATATTCAAGACAAGGACGAATTCGAGCCTTGAACAGGGTAAGAAGCAGAGTGAACATGAAAAATTGCTTGGTCTTAAATATAAAGCCAAGCTACTTTGCGTCAGATTTCCCTAAAGAGAAAATGTGCTCATTCGAAAAGAGGTCCCTGCGATTAACACGCCCAAAAAACAGCTGGTTTCTAGGTGCACCTAGATTAGACATTTTTGATGATACGAGTATATTCTTATTAAAATACACAAGGTTTGGACACCTGATTCTGGAGAAATTTTAAAGGGTTGGAAGTCATTTAAATGCTTTGAAGCGGATAAGTAAATGAATTTTATAAATTTTGGTTTCTGTTGATTCCTCTGGTCACCTGTAGAGAAAAAAGTTTGAAATGACTTCACGAAGCAATTTGAAAACGATTCCAGAATTAGGTGTTAAAATGTTGTGCATTGTGATGATAATTTCTCAACAAAAATGTATAATCTAGGTGGTTTCATCCAGGGCTTCTCTTTTTATAAACAATTCACTCACCTAAGCAAGAAATGTACAATAATATTATTAAAAAAAAACTCGACAAGCTAAGAATGAATCGAAAATTACAAAACTATTAATGGATACGCTTTTTCTTAGAGAAAATTGTTCCTGACACATAATTAGTTATACTTACATTAAGATATACCATTATTTTACGAGAAATGTTTCAATTATTTTCAAATTAATCAACAAAAATAGAGAGAATATTAAAAAAAGTCGGATGTGCCACCTGAGAGACGTAGACATATGACAGTACAAGCTTCTTTTTTCCTTCTGCCTGTTTAAAGGGATTAATCGGGAAATTGGTTAACTGGAAAGGATGTCAGCCAAAGTGACAGCCGAAAGACAACCACCTCTTAAGCAACCATCGAAGACCCACCCCGAATACTGACATATTAATGGCTATATTGGCCAAGGATGCTTTTTTTATAGCCATTCAAATATTCTTCCGAAAAAAGTCGCTTTATTCTATTATTTATTAAAGTCAGATGAAAAAGGAAAGACAGAAGAAAAAGCAAAAAAACCTTTTAAAACAAACGAAAGAAGTTATTATATTTTTTATTTATATGGAAAAAGAATATTCATTAACTTTATATTAAATGAGGTACCCATCTTTGGCATGTTGAAGGAAATAGTTTCAACTGGACCGCCTAAGTTAAGCAACATGTGTCACGATTAGCTCTTGAGTCTTTTTTAGACATCATCATCTCCTGTCGGCATATTCTCAATCCTTGCCAAATTACGTGTATACAAATGGAATTAATTGGGGAGGCCTAAAGGGGAAAGTGACCCTCTATTTTCACAAGAAGCACAACACCCATACTTATTAAAACTATTTGGAATTTTCAATAAATAATAGCTAGTCAATAAGTTCCTAAGTAAATGACGGTCTTTTAAACTTTCAAATATTTGCATTTTAACAGCGATTTCAATCCCTGTCGAGTTGCTTTATCACATAAAAATTAATTTTGAATAAATGGAGAAACATGTGTGCGTCTAGTTTTCGGGTAAGTAACTTCTATCAGCAATTGAATTCACGTTGCTCGCGCTTTCGAAAAAGCTAAGCGAAATGGACATGACTAGTAGTTGGGTGTGGAACCATCTGAAATTAAGTCACTTACAGATAGAGTTGAGAGAGTTCTGAGTTTTCAGGGATAGCCGAATAATCTGGATCCATTGATTTTATTTGTTATTTCATTAGAACAGAAAACCCAGAATAGTATCCGTAGAATGAGAAAGAACGTAAACGCTTCAAAGTGGCAAGTGATTGGTTGATTTAATTTTTAATTTAACCACTAGTTTCTGAATTGCTTTTGGGGGTAAAAGATATTGTTTGAAGATCCCTAGCCACAATGCGTATATAATGAAAAATTAAGAATAATTATATAATACACTCCACACGTCACGGAATTCGCAATAATCTGTTCAATACAAGGAGTTGTACCTCCACATTGTTGTCACATTAATGAAAATGGCAACATCGGGTTGAATGGGGAAATATTTCGAATTTTGTAACGTTGAATATAATACTATATATTCTTACAATAATTTAACTTTAATTGCACTAAAAACAGCATCAGAGGCCAATTTTGTAAAGCAGATAGATGTTTATAATTCGTAACGACTACTAGAGGTAAATGATCTTTACTAAAATTCACGCATCGCTGAATTCA
Source organism: Forficula auricularia (assembly GCA_024734495.1). Taxonomy (NCBI): domain Eukaryota; kingdom Metazoa; phylum Arthropoda; class Insecta; order Dermaptera; family Forficulidae; genus Forficula; species Forficula auricularia. The sequence goes on from JALMQS010000127.1 coordinate 1,200,173, forward strand.
AATGATGAGATATTGATTGAGATTACTTATTCATTTCATTTCTAATTAGAAATAGGATTAATTTAATAAGATTCGAGAATTTATGTAGGTACCTTCATACTACATAGCTAATATAAAATATTATCTCCTCATTCAAATATTCGAGATAAAAATTTTAATTTAACATTTTATATATATTAATTTCTATAAAATTCAATATCATTTTAAATTAGATCATAAACCTTTTTCTAATTTTAATTTATGAAAGAATCCATCAAATGAAATGTTCTAATTAAAAGCCTCTCCTATCTTTAGCACTTTATTAGTAGTTGCTTTATTAGATTGTGAATCAACCTTTAATCTCTGTCTTTAATTACCAGGGATCAAAATATCCAAAGATAGAAATTATTTCCTAAGTTATAAAGAGGTATCTATAGGTATTCGGTTGATATCTCTATTTATGATATCATTTCCAAGTCAAATTAGTGAAGCAGATCAAGAGGATGATAAAGGATGACATTCAGATAACGAGATAGTTATTTTAAATTAGGTAGCTATAGATAAATATTCAGAAGATATTCAGGGATCTAAGTCTAACATTTTAGTTATCCCAATATGGGTGCCTCTATGAGTTATTTTTATCAAAAAATAAATAAATAAAAATAAAAAAATTAATAAAAAAATGAAAAATACCACTAACTAGGCATCTTACTGTGCTTCTACCTTAATACACTAAATTTATTTTTGGATTATTCTATCCTTCTTTGTTTGCGCTGCATCATGCAGACTTAATTCACAACCTTTTTTTATTCATTATATAATAATAATTGAAGACGGAGACACCGTTTATTTTTTTCTATTTAGATATAGGCAGAATATGAGATGTGGAACTTTTAGACAAGTAGGTAAAAGTGTTAGCAAAAGATAGATTTGAGAAGATCAGTTGAGTGCGTCGAGTCAGTCTTAGGACTGGAAGGATACTTGGTGATGTAAAAGATAGAAATAAAATTATGGCCAAAATCTCGGTGTATTATATTTACTCAGTCTTCTGCCGATGATTTGGACCCTCATTGCTATCCTTCTTTTTCAGGGCAGATAATAGTCAATAAATATCAAATTCGAATTAAATAACGAAATAAAGGATTTGATATTTATTGACTAGACTTTGAAGACAGAATAAATATATTATATCGAGATTTTGGCCAGAATTATATTTTTATCTATAGGTCGCCAACTCTTTAATCCCTATGACTTCTATTAGATACGACCTTTGGTCTTTCAAAACTCTTATCACAAGTACTTTGTGCTCAGATCGAACTTCTGATATTTTTCTCATCTTTCATAGATCAATCCTGACCTATATGGTTACATATCTTATTCGAGTAACCTTCTTCCATCAATATTCATCAATGTTAATTTCCATTTCATATAACATAAATAGTAAAAGATGCTTCTAAAAGAAATTTTGAAAATCTTGTTTTTTGATCGAGAAGCTACCCAAAGATGAAATTTTTACCTTTTAAAATCTCAAAGTCAAAAATTGTGTTTTTTAAAAAATAGATGTGTGTACCTATATTTGTTTTACCAATTCACCGACCTGGTGTATAAAATAATTTAAAAATTTTCGTTGGTGTTGGTTGTTGTTGTTGTTTTTGTTTGCTAGAGTAGATTTTTCCATTAGATTGATTCGTGGGGGATTATTTAATGCTCCACGTTCCATCTCATCTAAACAAATGTATAATTTTACTTTTTCATCCTTTATGCATGTCATTTCTTGTTCTATTTTTGAGTATATACCTGTCACTGTTCTACTAAGTAAATTGAAATTGTCTTTTTTTGCCTTAGAGATATTTTTTTAATATATAAAGAAAGCTGTCCACCACAGGTATATTAAAAAAATATCATCTAGAGCAGGGGTGTCTAACCTTTTGACTTACATCACGGGCCACATTTGAAGAAAAAAAATTGTCTCGGACTTCGGATAAAATATTATAATTCTATTGATATTTGTTATTAAAAAAGATAATTAATAAAGTAGAAATAAGAACTTTATTATTTTTTAGCTCATAGTCAGCTTGTAATTTTACTTTTCGTAAATTTTATACTTGAAAATAACTTCTCGAATATATGTAAATACATAACTACCTACTAACAAAATGTGATATTTGTTTATATTTTTTCTTGGCTAGATAATTAATATACATACCATAAAATTCTAATAAAGAATCAATATTCAATTTTTTCTTTCCGATCGGTATCTAATTGTTATTCTAGAACATTCAATCAGAAAGTTTGCAAGTAGAAAATTTATTTCTAATGAAAATGGAGTCGAAAATATACTAAAACGATGATTATTTTTTCGGAAATCTTGCAATCAAGGTCACGGATATAATAATCCCTTACTATCCATTATCTATTGACATTTAAGAACGTGCAAAGATCTAAAAGACAAGTCCTGACAAGTTTTAGCCCAGGAGAGAAATTATCAATTAATTGTGATTGTTCTAGAAAACTCCAATTCCTTGTCTCTTTGTACTAGAATGATAAAACTATGGACTTGGTTAGTGTCGTTGCATTTAAATTACCGAAATAATAAATATTTTAGAAAATAAAAATATGAGAAGAAGAAGAATTTTTAAATATTCGAAACTTATTTTTTTTTATTATATACCTAGTTGAGCTTATAATTTTGCTATTAGTGAATTTTATTCTTTAAAAAATAAGCTTCACATATTGTACAAATGTACATTCATATTTCAAAAAAATGAATAAATATATCTCTACATATAAGTCTTAATGTTTTAAGGAAGTTTATGATTTTATTTTGGGCCACACTCATTGGAGTGCTGGGCCACATGCGGCCCGCGACCACGGATGGGACACCTCTGATCTAGAGAAAAATAAGTTTTTATGGTTAATGGCTGAAATCACGTCTATTAGAAGCTGGAACGTCCAGACAAGGACTTTTTAAAAGATGTGGCGTGACTTAAACACACCACATTGTTTTGTTTTTGTTTCTTTGTTTTTTTAGTTTGTTTTTTATTCCTAAATCCAGTATTATTATTTTTTCGGGACTGCCCACTCAAGTATTCGAGCCAATAGTGAGTAAGTACCAAGCCGAGCGAGCCTCAGAGAAAGCCTGGGCGGCCCGATCCTCGGGCACCACGCCCACAAATGAGCTTGCTTCAGCCGATTCTGACAGACTCAAGTACCGTGGACAACTGAGAATTTAACCAATAATTAGACAAGAAGTGAAAACGTTTTTAAGAACAATAAAATAGTTTTTTCTAATTTTATTTATTTTTATTCCAAAGTTGTGATGCTATATTCCTCAATCCGAATTCTAAACAGTTTCTAAATAGGACGAATACCTATATAAGTAATTAGTAGACCTAGTGACCTAGAATCCTTAACTCATACTAAATCAATATTAAATATAATATTTATTTACTCTTATCTTTACCTATATAAGTACCTATATATATTTTTAGCTACGTGAATTAAATGCTTCGAACCACTCAGAAGTCGGTATAGGCAACGAATAAATGATTATATCTTCCAAAATATTTGAGATATCAATTCGTGATCCATTAAAAGAAATTCGAGAAGAAAATGAACTATAGGTAATTAAAAAAAAATCATAATTTTAATTGGTTGACATTGGGCTCGTAAAAAATGCACCAAAATGGTCAGTTTGCGACTCTCTCAAAACGACATTTTAAAACGAAATAAATTTAAAAAATAATTAATCGTGACTTTCTTAAAAATACCTTTACGAAATGATACTTCACATCTTATGATAAAAAAAATTATTTTAAGTTTGTATCCTAATTAGTTTACGAGCTACAAAGCTCTGGCAAACAAACAATGAAGCAGACAAACATTCTAGCATTATTAATTTGGTCGCGATTACTTTGCACGAAATCTTAAAAAAAGAAACAAACAAATTAAAAATACTCTGGTCGTACCTTCTTAAGCAATGAATGATCTTACGGACTCTTTTGTTTTTTTAATGATATTGATGTGAGAAGGAGATACACCAGAAAGTGCATCCCTAAAGGCCTGTATGGGATGGCCCCTGAAAAGAACAGAGTAGAAGGAAAGAAGCCGGAATACGAGCCAAATCTCAGAAAGTTAGATACAATCCAATATTCGATTTACTAAGTTTTTAGGGGCTTCGAGCAGTGATAAATTCTCAGTTCGATAAATTAGGTTTTAATTCTATCTATCTATATATATAAGATTAAGGTTTTGTCTGCACATTGCTCCAAATCACGCCAAATTTTGGTTGCACACGTTTCAAGCAAATTTATGAACGAAAACACCTTCAACAAAATTCATGTATGTTTGTCTATATGTCTGTATGTATGTATGTTTGCGTGGTTTCCTCGGAAAGTTGCTCACGATTCACGTAAAAACGTAAGAAGGGATTATTATGAAATTTCATATTTGGACCAGATGTCTTTTAATTTATGTTTATAGCTAAATAAGGTTTTGATATTTTGACCCCAAAAGGGGGTTGGGGGGGGGGCACATGAATGAAAATTATGAAATAACTCCTAAACTTGAAGGAGACAATAAAAGAGTGTGTCTTCTGCTGGAATTATAAATTTTATTTATTTATTTATAACGAGACTATAGTTTCGAGGGCTTTGCCCTCTTCATCAGTCTATTACAATGGATTCACAAAAATTAATTTATGAATTCATTTTAACTCCTAAACTATTAACTCTACAGCAAATTTTAGTATGAGCAAAGTTGTAGAGGATGTGATTTCTGACTTTTGTTTAAAAAAAATTCGCCCCAAAAAACCACCCAAAAAAGGGGGGAGGATGAAAAATTGTAAATTCTTGCCCTTGGAGCAAATTTAACTAAATTTTGTATACATAATCTGTGAGCCTCTAGAGAGCTAGAAATTCAAAAAGTAACCACCCAAAATGGGTGGGAGGGTCAAAAAATGAAAATTCTTGCTCTCGGACCAAACTCAACCAAATTTTGTATACAAAATCAGTGGGTCACTAGAAGGCAAGAAATGCAAAAACTAGGTGCGGAGGGTGGGGGTGGGTTTCAGGGTGAGGGTCCGGGAGTGGAATGGGGTGGGGTGAGGGAGTGAGGCGGAGTAGGGTCTGGTGCAGGGGGTGGAGTCCAGTGGGTGTAGCAAAGGTGGTACGGGGTGGGGGCCCAGGGAGCTAGGCAGGGGTATGGTGCGCGGGGGTGGAAGGCACGGAGTCCGGGGTGGGGGTGGGGGTGCAGGGTTGGTGAAGTAGGGTGTGAGGGTGGGGGTCCAGGGGGCGGGTCTTGCAGCCAGCATATTTATAGATATAATAACAAGATATACCTACTTCAGTTTGAAAAGATATACCTGTGTACCCAAATTATTTCAAAAAGATAGTAAAATGTTTTAGCTTTCTCTTAAAATCATTAACAAATCAAGATTTGTTTTTTATTATTTATTATTCTTCGTTTACTCACAATATTTAATATTAATTTTTACGTGCTTAAAAAAAATAGCAAAAGCTATATTTTTTTTTCTATTTAAGAAATTCATTGAAAAAATAAATGTCAGTTTTATTCCTTTGAAAGGATCAAAAACTAGAAATGTTAAAGCGTGGAAGCGAAAAGTAAAACTTCTCTCCAGGGAAAGCGATATATTTCGAATAAGAGCGACAAAGATAAAAAATTATTAAAAAAAAAAAAAAAAAAAACGGCATGACAAACAGCATTACTTTAAAAGCACTTATTTAATATTCAATTATAATGGGAGAATGGAGAGAAGGGAGAGCGGACTTAAGAACTGGGGGGGGGGGAATGTCGTCAAGTGGGCAGCAGAAGACAGGAGTTGACTCCTGCGGGAACTCTTGTCGCCAGAGGGCATTGCATTTGCTATGCGCGCGGATGTTCAATCCATTATCAGTATTAATGATTCATGCCACGTGCCATCTGACGGCCTGAGCCCTCTGAAGGGCTTCCGAGGCTCACCTAGGAGTCACCACTACTGGCGAGCCCTCTAACTACGAACCCGACATCCCTTGATTACAAACATTCCACTCTCTTGATGGTTGACGTTCGTTTAAGGAATATTTGAATGAATAAATAATTATTGACTCAGATGGAGGTTTTTCATGGGCTTATGGGCTAAAACAATTTCAACTTTATGACATTATTATCATTATTATTTAAAGATATTAATTATAGGTAGTCCTTGACTTATATAAGACGGTTCGCACTTACGACCCTGTGTTTGTCTCTTTCATTCATGCACATATTAAATAACGTCACCTTAGAGTGTAAACCTCCTAAATCCATTTTTTATCATATATGACATATTAATACTGTTCGAAAGAAAAAGAGATGCAGCATCGTCCAAGTAAAACTGCTACTTAAAATTAGGATCGTAAGTTGTAGAAAAAAATGTGAAAAATAGTTTCTTTCTACGAGGATAACTCAAAAATTACTTACACTTTTGGTTCTACAACTTATTTTTCGATATAGTCTCCACCTTTAGCAATGCACTTGGTCCAGCGAGCCACAAACTCCCTTCCTGGTAGAAGGTTTTCGGTTGGTCATGAAGCCACTTTTGCACCGCATCCCGAACGGTCGCCTAGCTCCCTCTTTTTGTGTTACGCTCGTTCGGCGACTTTTAAACATTTCGATCCATAAAAAACGCTTTTACGAGATAAAGCGCTTTCCCCGTATTGTGACAAAAGTCTCCGGTGAATTTCAGCACCTTTCACACCCTCTGACCACAAAAATCTGACCACTCCTCGGTGCTCCTCTTTGGTGCAATCTGATAGCGGAGCTGACATGTTTATGCTGTTGTAGCTAGACGACAACTGACGCGATCGTGATTAAATTCCGCACACGTGACCACAGACGCATGCGCATGCGCTGAGTTGGCGCAACCGGCCGCCTCCTATCTTAGTTTAATAAAGTTGTAGAACGAAAAGTGTAGGTAATTTTTGACTTATCCTCGTATAACAACAATATTAAAATTTGTTTGTTTTTTCTCTGCCCTGTTGTTGTGAGTTATCAGGTTTACACTCTAAAGCGACGATAAACGAAATAAACTGTTACGGGAAATTCCCTAAAATTTAATATATAATTTTGAATTAAGATTGAACTATGAATTTGTATTTTGTAGCCTATCTATTAATCTTTTTGTTGTATTTCTTTGTTTTTTTATGAAACTCAAATTAAGACCGATGTTTAGGAAATTTTCTCGGTCGTAAGTGGAGAAATACCTGTATTAGAAAACATGAGAGCGTATTTTTGTTTAAACAACGTTTTGTCCTTCAATTTTAAGACTTCATCAGCATATTACGAGATGAGGCAGACAGGCAGTCCAAGTCGAAATATGATGTTGAAATGTTTAGGTATATTTCTAATCCAAAGAACTGATTAGATTAGTGATTAATGATTTAAAAATTTGTTGACACATTAATCATCTAACAAAATTGTAGTTTATATAAGCTTACTACTATAGTATATAGATTTAATATAATGTGTATATAATTTAAAACTAAAATATCAAAAACAAAATAATTGGATTAATTAATAAATTAAATTAAATTTATCAACAAAATAATTTGGTTTTGAAAGTTTTTTATTGAAGTTGAAAAAGTGTAGTTTGCACCCTTTCGAATACCGGTCCACTTAAGAGAATATCTCATAATAAATTCAGCAAATTAAACTTGTCGTCGCCGCGTTAATATTTCATCATTAGAAGGAGTAGAAAATAGGACCGGAAAAGCACTAGATGAGGCTTCTATAATTCATAGTCTATTATGCATTAGTATACCTACATTAACGAAAGCCAAGACACACGTATAATCCATCCAGCATAGGGAGACTTTGACACCGACATTTATTTATTCCGAGATTAGCTTCCTGAGAGGGGGGGGGGGGGGGAGAAATGAATTTCCGGACGGACAATTGGACACCGCTCTTGGCATACCATTGCATCTCATTAGCAATGCTTCAATATTAGGCCCTCGAGGGGGCTTAAAGTACATTATTAACCAATCCCAAGATGAAATAACGAGTATACAACTCTCTCTCTGAGAAGAAAAGCTCTTCATTGGCTCCCACAGGCAATAAGAATAAATTAATTTCTAACGTGACAAGTGATAATTTTATTAGAGGGTGAAATTTATACCAATTAATGAAGGAATTCATCAGATTAAGAGGACAATTTTGTAGCAATATTTGAGAATGAATTATTTTAAAATAAAGAAATTTGTGTCACATTGTATTTCCTTCACTGATATTTCAAAATTATCTCTTTTTTGAGCCTTTGACTGCCTCTTCAAAATCCATTAAAGAAATTTGTTATTGATAAAAGAATCGACAGAGCCCGCCAATTCACATACAAATTTATATAAGTATTCCAATATTAACTCTTTAACTACAACCTTTGGATGGTTGAGCCGCGATTGGAATTAGTTGTACACTGTATTTGAAATTATTTGGAATTACTTTGGAATTCATTAGATAATCTATTGTCAACTATTGTCTTCTACTTGGAAATGAAAGTGGAAGTGTAAGTAGGTATACACTATTTTAGGTCGCGGTTCACCCCTCGGTTCCGCATATGTCATTTGGATTTTATTTTTATTTTCTGTATTTTTCAACCTGAAGTTCTAAAGCATTATATCTCGAAATCTAATCAATTTTTTGTTTTAGAAATAGTGCAAACATTTTGGCACAATAACGAATTATATACGTATCAGTGGCATGCGGTCCATGGATGTTGTGGATGCGATGCATCCCTAAAATTTCAAATATTTCGAGTATTTTCATAAATATTGACTTCAAAATTTCAGGAGGATCTTTAAATTTTCAAATTATTATCCGTTATTTCAAATATTTCTATTAAAAACATTTTTTGTTTTGATAAGTATACCTATTGGTTCTCGAAATGAAATAAAATTGTTGTATAGTTTCAATTAAAATGAATGATTTTCCGAAAAGAGAGCGGTAAGAAGGTTTGAAGCTCCTTCCTGGTATATCTTCCAGTTCAAGCATATCAAAAACAAGTTCAGACGAGTTTTAGTCAAATAAAAATTGTTCTCGCTGATGAACTAAAATAGTATAAATACAAAAAAGGAATAAATAAAGAGGATTCGAGAATCTTTGGAATAATCCATTTCAAAGAACTTTCAATATATAAGATCGGAAATAACTAAGATCAATCTCAGGGAGTTTAAGTCACAAGAATTTATTTCTGAATCCTACCCTCACTCAGACAAATCATTATCCGTTTGAGGCGAAGGTCCCAAAATATATTTTTTAAAAATCTAATGTTAAATTTGAAAAATAACGAAAATGATTCCGTATTCAATGAAATTTGCAAAAAAAAGCGAAAATTAAAATAAAATTTCAAAAAATGAAGGGTACCCCTACTTTTTGGACACCATCCCCTGATTGAAAAGTCACCAACCGCCACTGATACGTATCTAATTTTATACTTGAGCTATCGTGGATATCAGAATTCAGAGTGATAGGCCCAGATAAAAAAATACATAAGTATAAAACTCCCGTATCGCGAGGGGTCTAGGGACGCATCTATTGTGCCTATCCTCTCACTACATATAAATCATTTTAAATATAATAGTTTTGTTTATAAACAAAAATATATAGATACGTTTATTTAAAGTGTGCTAGATTGAAAAGATTGAGTTAATCAGATAGTATCAGAGTTGTTGAAACATAAAGGGGTATCAATGAGGTTGTCCTCGGCTTGAATTATTTATAATATATATATCTTCTTCAAGTGCCATACTCGATTCCGAGCGTCGGCGATTACAATGAAAAGGATACTCTCCATTGTAATTTTTTCCTGGGGAAATTTTTCACAGGGGTGGTTTCCCATATTAATTTGCATCAAACAGAGGACACTCTCATGATTTCCTTTTATACAATGTGCTTATTGAAATGTAGAATGATAAAGACCAGAAGGGGTGATGAATAAGAGCTCTAAAATAGTTTAAGAGAAAGAAAAAGAAACAAACAGAGAATTTAATTGCCAAATGGAAGAAGAATGAAACAACAACAAAAAAGTAATGTTTTCACTTGAGTCTTTAAAAGAAACAAAAATACTTTTTTAAAATGTATTCAAGCTTTCATTAATATGTCTAAAGAATCTGTTTCTAATTAGTTTTTATATTTAAATCATTATAACTTTAACCAAGTTACAAAGTTTTTTTCTCTCCTATTTTAATCCCAGCTCTTTTAAACTTTTTTTTTATCGTTAAAAAAAGCGTCGAGGAGAGAGAAAAACGGGATCTATTGATTTCTTCCTTTTCATGCTCAAATACTTGTAAAATTGCCTAGGAGAAAACAATTCGGATTGGTTTACTCGTTATAATTGAATAATTATATATTATATTATTTCATCCAATTGAAAAACAACCAAATGAATTATATTATAAGTTATTAAATTAAATTTTTTTAAGAACAAAAAGCTTGAAAAGGTGTTAAAGTGAAAAAGCAACATCTATAAATATAATACAAGAAGGAGATTAGGTAGTTATAATCGAAAGTTATTGTGGAGTGTTCAAGAAATGAAGATAGTAGGACTCAAAAATTGTATTATAGTTTCTAAAAGTCATAAAGATAAATGATTAGGAAATACACAATGTCAATGTAGAATAACTTCCTCATAGAAATGGTTCCAAAAATATTCGAGTCTTCCCAAAAAAATCGATTCTTGATTTTGGGGAAAATAAGTAAATAAAATAATAAATTCATAATAAGTAATAAAATAAATACATATAACTTGTAAATTTAAACTTGGTATCTTATTTTGTTTACTAGCTACAATGCTCAGACAGATGGACGGTTAGGCACTCATTGTATCAACACTGAGAGAGTTCCGTTTTTAGTTTGTACGAAATCTTAAAAAGGTTACGAACTGAAAGAGAAGTTCGGCTGAAATCACTTAGATTGCACATTTTTATTGAGAAAATCCGAGAATGCCAGGAGGTTCTGGAGTTGTTTTATAATAATCCTATTGTTGAGCACCTATACGTTTCAATCTTGAGTCAGGCGCTCACGAAAGAATTATTTTTAATAATGAAAATTATGCAACAAGATGTTGCAGCTTTACAGACATTTTACCCAAGGCCTTCACACCACCTCCTCTTCACGAAACTTTACATCCTTTTCTTATTGCTACTACTACTTCATTTATCCAGTGAGGTCCTATTTTTAACCGACTTCAAAAAAAGGAGGAGGTTCTCTATTCGACTGAATTTTTTTTTGTGCCTATGTTACCTCATCTCCTACTACTTATCTCCGCCAATTTTGAACCAATTTTGAAAAAAATTTTGCATTGGGTCCAGTGTACGTTCCGAATGGTCCCATTTTTTTTTTCATAGGTATTAGACATTTTTTGTTAGGTTTGTTCAGGACTAACTTCTTTGTTTATGAACCGATTTCGATGATTCTTTTTTTATTGGAAAGGGGGTATCTTAGGGATGGTGCACTATTAATTTGTTCAAGTTTTGATGATAGGATCACTATTAATAACATCACTAAAAAGAGAAAATAAAAATTATTAAGAAAAAATAAAACCGACTTCAAAAAAATTAAATGCAACAAATAAAATACAATAAAAGGTATAAAATAATTATCTTATTTAGTTACAACTAAACGACGAAATATTAACATGAAATTACTTTTTTAAGTCGGTGCCAAACATATACCTTTTATGAATCGCACTCGACGGATCTTACTTAGTACGTTTGGTGGGAACGCTCGCTTATAGGTATAGTTTGTTTGGCACCGACTTCAAAAAGTAATTTCATGTTAATATTTCGTCGTTTTGTTGTAACTAAATAAGATAATAATCATTTTATACCTTTTAGTGTATTTTATTTGTTGCATTTAATTTTTTTGAAGACGGTTTTATTTTTTTCTTAAAAATTTTTTAGGGCTCCCATTTTTGGTAATTTATATTTGAAACATCTATCCGACAGGATCCTGATTTTTTAATGATATTGAAGCAAAGAAAAGTTGCAAAAAATGTTACACCATGTTTCGGATTTTAAACACAAAACGTTAGCTGAAAATTAATTAGTACTTATATTTGCAACAAGCGTAATACGGAGTCTTGGAAAAAGTATAACATTTCCTTCTAATTTTTTTAAATGGTTCAAAGACAAACTGAAACAGATCATAGGATTTCTGAAGTGTTCAAAAACTCTTTGAATTTCTAATGAGAAAAATTTGATGAAACTCATTACTATTAGGCCGTTCTATTGTTTCATGTACATTATTGACTACGATCACCTTTATTTAGGCAAACATTTTTAAGGTTTTATGATTTATTCATTGAAAAAATTTAATATATACAGAGAGTGTAATAACCCAGGAAAAGATAATTTCATTGCTGAAGATTTTTTGCCTCTAATTTAATATGTTTGAGATGGTTTATTAAGTTTGCCTCTATAAATTATAGAGAAGCAAATGGCATAATTTTGACGTTTATGCGCAATACACAGACCGACAGCTGGCGAGGTCGTTACAGGTTTATTAACGTAAAGCACACTTCATTTACTCATTGAGGCTAGGAATATACACATAAGTCAGTCAACCTTGCACCCAGTCTTGAAATCCAGAGATAAATTTTCAATTTGATAGTAATATTTATAAAAAATATAAACAAATAGTGGCACCTACAAATTTTATTCTAAAAATTAAAATTTCTCCATTTTCTTAAATTAACAGGTAAGTATACTTCTATTGGGCAGCTTCAGCTTATACTGGCAATGTCATATTCTCTTATCGAGTATGTCTAAATATAGCAGTTGATACTAGGAGTCATGAAGAGAAACAAAGGGGTTGTCATCTGCGTGATGCAAATAAACATACATACATACATATACAGTAGTATATCAAATATTGTAAATATGTTCGAATTAAATGACAAAAATTTGTTGGAAGTTTTAATATTATTTGTTAACTAGACTCTGCCCTGAAGAAGGATCCATACGACGTCAGAAGGTTAAACAAAATATATTACACCGAAATATTGACCACATTTTTATTTTCCATCTATACTTAAAAAATAAAAGAAAAAAAATGTGTACTGTTTGTGATTGATTGAAATGATTTGGAAGTTGATAAATGAAAGTATGAATGCAAAGTTTGCATTATATAGCTTGTTTAAAATATCTATATATTCGAGTTTATAGCTTGGAGCCGTCTCTGAATAAACGTGTTATAAATATTTAGAGACTTAATTTTTGTTCATAATTTCTAAGAACCACTATTTAAATATCCGTGATTTGGCCTTTAATTCTTTTTTAAATGGACTTAATTGGATTGGCCTCTGAACGGCTCATACATAGATGTATAAGATATATTATACCTATACTTAAATTTATATAGGTATATTCCTTAGCAATATTTTAAAACATTCACATTATTATTAAAAATTCTAGCCATGTTCACCATACGCCTGAATATAGGCAATCAATTCGTCACCTCTTCTTCAAGGCTGCGTAAAACCTAGGCTCTACCCTAAAGTACTTGCGTTTTAGAGTTAATTATTTATTTATTGTAAGGAAATTCAATGTAAAAATCATTTGGCAATAGATTTTTCTTTATTAATATTAAAATAACATGTAAATTCAAAAGATTCCCATATTAAAATCTCTGTGAAATTTATTGATACGTTCCTGTAGATTGTAGAATATAGAAAAAATAGAAGACCTAAAAACTCAAAAATTACTTACACGAACCTGATTTCAATTCAAGATATTTAAATTATTATTATTATTTTTTAAATTTTATAATACTTAATTTATAATAATATTTAATTAATAAATTAAAAAAAATGATTAGAAATGAAATTCATGAAAAAAAATATTTTTAGTTTTAAACTTTAAAAAACAAATAAATTTTATAAGGCTTGACTATAGAGAGTATGTTGAATTAGGGATGTTTGAGATATTATATCAGGGGAAACGACTGGAATTTCTTTCTGCCATTTCGAATATGGTTTCACAAATACTGTTTGTAAGAAACAATCGGTTAAAAAGGAAGATTTTCTGAAATGACTTAAAATTTTAACTAAATCTGACACATTGGGGGGGGGGTTCTGGCTCCCCTTAGCGATTGGGCCATCGCTCTGACTTTTGTACAAAATAGTAAATATTGTCATTGGGAATGTCCTGAAATCAAATTTTACAATATTTTTGACATATTCAGACTGGATTCGATGAGTAAGAATTTCACTTTCGGGGTGTGTTCTGATCACACAACAGAATGGGATTTGTTATTTGCATTCTGAAATAATCGTCCGAATTTTTCACTAGCTCTTAGACTATAGAAACTCTCTTGATTGCTAATTCAGAATATTTAATTTTAATAGGTATAATACAGCACATACTCTAGGTATACATATAAACGAATAGGAGATATAATTGAAATGTGGACAAATACGATTGGATATAAAGTCATTCGAGATGGGGCTATGACTCGAATAATATTCCTCTGAGGACTCTTCACTCATAAAAGATAATGTCTCGGGCGCGTCAACCTGGTATATAAACCTCAAGTCTTGTGGTGATAACCGAGACGGAGGACACCTTAAATTAGATTCGCTATTAAATGATCATGAAATTCATCCATCCAATGATTCGAACGCTTTTTTATTTAACCGGATGTCATCATTGCCTCTCTTCCCCTTTCCCTCCACTCTTCGTAGTTCGTGCACGAGCATATGCGTGTGACAAGCCACTTTGCTACAACAACCGCTACTCATGTTATGTTGCACGGTGTGCTATTGTCCAGAAGAGCGCATTAATTTTACTCCGCAGAAACTAATTGTTTAATGAATATTCAGGATAATCTAGAGCCCAATCTATACCAATCAAGAGAGCTTAAATTATACCTATTATAAAGAGTAATTAATCTTCATTTAATACTTGCCTTTATAATAATGTATTAAGAAAAGATTTAAGGAAATTAATATGAATCTCTTCCAATTTCAAATTTTTTCAATTTTTTCTTTTTTTATTAAAATCTATAAAAAATCTTGATCTTTTTTTAACCTACTTCAAAAAAGGAGGAGGTTCTCTATTCGACTGAATTTTTTTTTTGTGTCTATGTTACCACATATCTCCGCCAATTATGAACCGATTTTGAAGATTTTTTGCATTGGGTTCAGTCTAGCTTCGGATTGGATTTCGATGATTCTTCTTTTATTGGAAAGGGGGTATCTTAGGAATGGTGTCATATTAATTTGGTGAAGTTCTGCTGATATGTTCAACAAAGAAATATCGTAAATCTCTAATTCTTATGAGCAAATAATCGAAATTATGATAAATAAAATCTTTTATAAAAAAATTCTTATAACATTCATTTAAAACCCGCAAACGTTTTGAGAGAATTTCTATATTTATGAATTGAATTTTTATTATCATTTTCATGATTCATTCGTCCTGACGCTTTCTCTTACGAGATGCATGCAAGGTATTATATTAAGTCACTATTAATAACATCACTAAAAAGAGAAAAATAAAAATAATTTTATAAAAAAAATAAAACCGACTTCAAAAAACTTAAATGCAACAAATAAAATAATAATAACTCAAAAATAAAATAAAATCCACTAAAAGGAATAAAATAATTATCTTATTTAGTTACAACTAAACGACGAAATATTAGCATGAAATTACTTATTAAAGTCGGTGCCAAACAAACTATACCTATAAGCGAGCGTACCCGCCAAACGTACTAAGTAAGATCCGTCAAGTGCGATTCATAAAATGTATATGTTTGGCACCGACTTCAAAAAGTAATTTCATGTTAATATTTCGTCGTTTAGTTGTAACTAAATAATATAATTATTTTATACCTTTTAGTGGATTTTATTTGATTTTTGAGTTATTATTATTTTATTTGTTGCATTTAAGTATTTTGAAGTCTGTTTTATTTTATTTTTTTTATAAAAATGATTTTTTAATTTGGTTGACTTCAGATACTAAGTTTATTTCGCCATTTTCTATTGAGTTAATAGTTTTTATCATGAATTTGTAATGTTAGTGTGGGTGCCGAATATTTGCTCTTTTAATATAAAGTAATTTTTCTTTTATGATTTTATTATTCAAAATTAATGAATGGATATATTTTTTCATTCAGTAATTAAATTAATTATGAATGAAGGTAATAGATGAAAAGGTAGAATAAAGATGAGGTAATTCTAAGGAGATATTCCCTTTTCGTCTCAAAGTGCTGTATTCAAACATCTTCACTTTATGAAGGATCTTAATGAATTCTATTTAATATTTATTTTTATAGTATTAAGTTAATTAAGTATTTCTCTTTTCGTCTAAAATTTAATGGAAAAAGAAGTTCGCGTAAAGATCTTAAAACAAAGCTGTAGTTTAAAAGAAACTGATAATAATAATAATCGCAATATATATATATATATATATGGTATAAATGCGGCAGCACTTGCAAATATTTATTTCGATCGAATTATAAATTTGTGAGTATTTTTGAAAAATTAGATAAAAAAATTGATTATTTAAAGATTTCAAATTAACAATACAATAGTATTTAACTGCAAAATTTAATGGCAAAAATTATCATTCATTATCAAATCACAAGCTTATTAGCTAATTTGTTCCTAACATCAATGATCATTAATATTTTCAACAGAGATCAGCAGAAAATAATTTCATTTCATTTAACACGTGCTCGTCAATCACTCTTGCGATCGAGTTGAAAACTTTTCTTTGGCCTTGCCGTTGCAAACCCAAGTAAAAAAAATGATTTTTATGATAAATATATACATATATTGATATTTATAAAGGTAGGTATATATGAATGAAAATAATAATGTATATTTCATTTCGATTATTTTTTAATAAATCTACAAAATTTGAACGCAATCAGATTTAATAATTAAATATTAAAAAATAATTTATTTTTAGAATTATCGGTAAAATAATCTAGCTTAAAAAAAGTTTGCGATTTGAAATGAAATATAACGATAATTTCTGACATGGAGACGCTAAAATATTATACTTTATTATACTGTATTGAATCATTCAGTTAACTAATTATATTTTCTAATTATGTGTTTTTGGTTATCGCTTTACTTAAAATTTGTTTATTAAAATTTTTATGTTTATTATATTACTAAATATTACTTATATATGTTATTATCTAATACAATATTTTTATTATACAAAGAAAAATAACAAACTGAATCTGAAAACCCTTCACTAAAGGAGATTTAATTCTAATTTTCATTCTCCAGATGATATTTTATTATTATTATTATTATATACTATTATATTATTTAATGAGATATATATTTATTAACCGATACACTCGCCGAGCGGCCGGACTGCTGTATTAATTCAAAACTTTTCGATTTTATTTTGGCTTATCAATTTGTAAATTTATTTTTTCTGGTTCAATGGGTGTCTGTCCAGAGTCTGATACTCCCAATAACTATTGAAATAAAGACCATAGCTAGTGCGTTCTGGAGTAATAATGTTTGTATTTTACAATTGAGATTATGTATTAAGTGAAAACTGTATTTTCAGCAAATCTATAGAATTTTTTTCCAATTATAAATAATAAAAAAAGGAAAAGGAAATTGAAGTAGTTTTAAAGTAACATCCATTGACTGTCAGTTTCTAAGTGAATCTGAGTGAAATCTTGCTTGTGCTGATTGAATGATAAGACTCTTTTTGACGGCGAAAGTGACAAATCTACTACCGACTGGCTGTGAATACACGATCTGATGCCTTCAAACAAAAGATGCTATTCAGAAAGGAACAAGAGACAGCTCTTCCATCCATCTGGCTTATTTATTAGCAAACACATGCTCCTTCTCATTGAATAAACACGAGTTATATATATATATATATATATGTATAGCAGTAAAACCCCGTTTTTAGTAAGAACAGGTTCTTACTAGTTAAAACGCGTTTCACTGAATACCTTTGTGGAAACTAAAATTTACTGATTTTGGTTGAGTTTGGTCCAAAGGTCTAGAATCTTCATTTTTGGCCTTCCGCTTCATTTTGGGTGTTTATTTTCAAAATTTTTTAAACGGAAATGTCAAAAATTTCATCCTCTACAACTTTGCTTCTAATTTTTGACATTTTCGTTTAAAATTTTGTGAAAATAAACACCCAAAATGAAGCAGAAAGTCAAAAATGAAGATTCTAAACCTTTGAACCAAAAATTATTGGATAAAAATCGTTTTAGCTAGTAAGTTTCTTACTAAAAAACGGGTTTTTCCTCCAACATATATATTAACAATTTTATTTTATAAATTTAAGTTTTTGTAGTGAGTTTATGGCATTAAGAAATTTTTTTAGAGTTATCCCAAATATCCTTCGATAAAATTAAAATTAATTAACGTTTTCTCTTTATCACAATGATTCAGCTCCTCTTTTTCCGCAACCATTAACATGTGTCGCGAGTAAATGTTATTTTATAGTAAAATGAATCTCAGACTATTAGGTTGTTATCAACAAGAGCCGTCCCCTGGTTTGAATCATTCTACTTAACTTCATTTTTCCCCATTTATTTTCGGGAATAGATGTCAAAACATTGTAATACATTAGTAACAGGAATTGGATAAAATTTAAAACAGCGGCGATGTCGCGTCATTTTGATATTTAATTTTTAATTTACACATGTTATCTCTGAATAAAAACGGCGATAAAAAATTAACACTCTTAATTTTTAAAGAGAAGTCTCTTCCAAGATTGTTGATTAATTTGAGCCAAGAATATATTAAAGAAAAATTACTGATGTTTTGTCTTATAGTAAAATTGTTTTTTGACAAAGAATGATAAAATTAGCCACCGAGGAAGTCGAAATAAATTGACGAAACGTCTGGCCCATTTAATAAAAACTCGGTGTTTTTAATTTTATCCAATTCCCAACTATTCCTGTTACTAATTAATACAAACTTTGGATTAATTATATAATTTCACCTCAGGTGATTCAACCACTATTTGAATATGTTGATATTTAAAAAATAAAAATTCTCAAAGCCAATAAATTTTTTTCAGAAAGATTTGTCATATGACATATGTCTGGTTTAGAAATATGCGTTGATGGACACTACACTGACAGTATAAAATTAGATTTGTATCGAAACTACAAGCCTGACCGATATCAAGACTCCTTGACAATAAAAAACGATAGCAATAATAAAATTAACAATTAAGCTTAGATTTAGGTCAGTGCTTCTTATCCTTTCTGACACCCCTCGTGTTTTCAAAATTAGTTCCCGCACCCCATTATAAATTTATTAAATTTTTATTTAATATGGAGGGGAAAAAATAAACTTGACTTTACCGTACATCCTGGCTGCTAAAATTATTTATAATCATGTAGAGGGGGGGAGTTAGTTTTTCCATTTTTGCATTTTTATACTTCTGGTGTCCCACTGATTATGTATACAAAATTTGGCTGAGTTTCCTCAAACGGCCTAGATTTTTAATTTTTAACCCCCCCCTCCACCCCCTTAATTTTGAGTGGATATCCACCAAAATCTAATCAGCTCAACCTCAATGGACCAAAACTACGTGTGAAATTTGGTTTCGATATTCACACTAATTTTTGAGCTAGCTCGCCCACAAAATTTGATAACGCACAGACTAACATACTACCCTGTATGGTAAAGTAAAAAATTAAATAAACAAGACACCATTAAATAGAGTTGTGGATCTCTGGTTAAGAATTAATAACCACTGATTTAGATACATTTAACATAAGAAATTCGATCAGAAAGGGAAAAGTCAAGCAAAGAATAAATAATAAATTCTCTTTGACGTTTCGGCTAAATTTTATTTTGTCATCTTCAGTCAAGTAGATAATATTTTATTTAATAAGAAACATTTTGGGCCTCAAGTGCTAAATTTCACGCACCTATATTAAATTAAAATGTAACAAATCGACAACGATTAAATTTATCTTTTAATATTTAACTGCTTTAATGATTTAATTTCACTTAGTTATTAGTTGAAATTTGAACACACTGTTTAATCAGTACGTTTGTAAAAATTTCGAAAATCCTGTTAGCTTCAAATTAAAATTTAGTTATTTATTTGAAAATCTAGTACCTATAAGTAAATTAAAATTCGAAACAAGCAATGTTAAAATTGAGTATAAAATGGACTAATATACTTAAGGTTTTTTTAGGTAAAGTTAACGAAAGCTCAATATTTTGTCCAAGAAGTGGTGAGTCACAAAAGCATGTAAGCGTGTTGGTGTTTTCATTCATTCATTCATTCATGGAAGGTGCTCTGTTGGCTGCCGACTTTCCAGGAAAAAACATGCATTCTTTTATTCTTTTATTTCTCGGTTCTATGCATGAGCATACCTGTCTGAATATTTCCTCTCTTACTTGGCAGGATAGTAGAGTGAATTTGGAATTATTAAAAAGGCATCTTCGTCCTCTCAGGGAAATATTTATAGGGATTAAAAAAAAACCTTAACTGAACACACATATTTATATATATCTTCTTACATACCCGGAAATGTTTTTTTTTAAGTTGACTCCCTAGAATGAAAAATCGGGATAACTCTGAGAAATGCTTTTAAATCAGGGTCGTATATCCAGGCGCGGATCCAGACCTCTGATTGGGGGGGAGGCGGTCGGCAGCCACTGAGTTTTACCCCCCCCCTTTAATAAAAAATGGATCCTATCTTAAACTAAATAAAAAGAGAATTACATTTTTAAATTCATTTCCTTTTTCAACATTTTTAATAGAGATGGGAAAAATCGTTCTTTTTAGGGAATAGTTCTTTTATAGTTCGTTCATTATATGGAACTAGTTCAATTGAACTATATAGTTCAGGGGTGGCCGGTGTATATAAGATCTACTTTTTATCTCGAAAGTGTGTCGCGATCGAATTGTCCAAGCGGGGGTGGGGGGGTAGTTTTTTTAAATAAACATATAAAATGTTGATCTCCAATGGGGGGGGGGGTCGCCCTGGATCCGCGCATGCGTATATCATACAGCCAAACGAGTGAAATCTAAGGATTCAATTATTTCAGCATTGGTGTAATAATTTAAATTTTTTGGCTAATGTTCTCCCCAAGTAAAACAATAGAAATAACAAATATGGGATGTGGGTCTCATGACTTTACCATAACCACCCTCCACCCCACCCCACGTTTATTTTACTAAGCAGATATTTTTGCATCAATAATCCCTCAGTTATAGTCCAACTGTGGAAGATTTGGTCAAAAGTAGAGAAAAAGTTAAAATTTATAACCCCCTCTCTAATTTTTGGCACGATTTCAACCAAAAGCTAAGCATTTATTAATTTTAATATAAAATATTTAAATATAAAATTTCATTTTGATAATTTCATTCGTTTTTGAGATAGAGCGTACAGAAAATTTAGAAACAGACTAATATTTTGACAAAATAATTGATATCTCTTAAAATATAAATTTTTCGATTTTCACTATACAAAGCTGTGAATTCCCTTAATTTTTTTTACCACAATAGTTTCAGCCGTTTTTGAGATATATCGAAAATACGAGGTAAAAAAAATTATGAACTCATATGGCACGCGAATGGGGGATTTAAAAAGAAATTTACAAGATAATAATTTTATTAATAGGATATTAATATGCATCAAGAATAAGAATTGAATTACTAAGTGTTTTAAAAATTTGATCAAGAGCCTGATGAAGCCACAATAAATTGGCGAAACCTTGCAATTGGTCGCATGCTTTAACACGGTGTTTAATTGTTCATTTTTTCCTCTGATTTGTCAGATCTAATACTAATAATAGAACTGAATAATAATAATGATAAAAATTAAATTTAACTTCATGATCAGCAACTATGCTGTAAACGTCGAAAAGTTAGAAACATTGACCAGTTCAATACGGAGGCAGCTGTTACTGTTTTCAGAATAGGGGAAGGCAGCATTAGATACAAATCCAAATTGATCTCAAAAAATCGGCCTCACCATAAGCCTCTAATATCGTAGATTGAATTACCTATAGTTTCTACGATTGTCTTAGGGGAAGGCAATGTGAAACCACCCTTATGAAAAATTTCCCCGGAAAAATTACAATGCAGATGATACTCTCCTCAGTAAACGGCGACGCTCTAAATCGTGTATGGCTAACTGGTGACTAAACGTTACAAAATCATGGCTAGCTGACATCTTAACTCATGGCTGGTGGCTTGTTAGATTGAATTTTTACACTGGTTTAACGAGATTGTGGTTTGTATGAATTGTATAGAATGGAATCCAAAATATTAAATTCCTCTGTCCTTTGATTAGAAAACTTTTATTCGATTAACTAGTAATTATATCTACCATGCTTTGATATATTCTGATATTTTTTTTTTCAAATCTCATCATTACTAGTAACTTTCAGTTAAATCCTCTGATGCTTTGATCAGTATCTCCAAATTAAAAAAAAAATCCTGGTTGAAATTAAAACCCATCTCATTGGAAAGTGATTGGTTCTTTTTGACTTTTTCCATTGGCTAAATTAATAATCCGCACATGAAATAGGGTACGTATTGAAAATCACTTAGAAGCGGTTTAACGAGGGGGTTGCGGTTTCGCGGCCGCGCAATTAGGGCTGCCGCACATGTCTAGCTATCCCCCGGGGACACAAATTAAGCCGACAAAATGACCGGCTATTTATTTTCACTAGTAAATCTTCCCGTAGCCCTCCAGCGAAGACGAAATCTCCTCGCTTCATTTCCTTTCCACGTTGATCTCAATATCGAAGGAGTTTTCATTTTATCCTGCACCAGGTCCCCACTGCCTTGGGGTGACCAGAACAGTGAATAATTGCAAACTGCAAGGGGAGGCTCTAATTTATGTTTGCTTTGTGGGTCGGCGACTATATAACTCGAAGCAGGGCATCTGAAAGCTTGGCCATATTTTATATTTGATTTGAGTTATTTTTTTCCCCTCTTGAAAACAAAATTAAAGCATTAAATCATTTATTTGGTGAAAAATAATTGTAATATTTTGGATTTATGACAAAATGTCATTTTTTATAAATAAAAATGTAATTGAATTTATTTAAAGAATGAACAGAAAAAAATTGGCTTTGTTGAGAGAGGTAGGTTTAATTAAAATTAAAACATCCAATACTTGGTTTTTATATTCACAGTCTTTTTTCTCACTTTTTTAGTCTAGTCCATTTATCCAATATCATGTTTGTGTGTTTTAGCTAATATTACTATAAAAGCCAGATTATTATAGCTGGATTAATTTTAGCAATGTGTGCCAAGGCTTGAACTCGAGTCTCATGCTCAGGGAACACGAACCATACTCTTTCGCAAAATTAGCCTAAGTTGTAATTAAATTATAATATCACCATATATTATTCTTCTTCTTTAAGTGCCATTTCAGGTCTACTGACGTTTCGGCATCTCTCCACATATACCTGTACTGAGTATGTTTAGCTATTTTATACAGATATACGGAACCTACTTTTTAACACTGGTTCCGAACGGCTAGTTTGGAGAGATTGACTAAGCAATTATACTCTTGGTAGTTTGCCCATGCTTTCCAAGAGAAGGCGACTTCAAATATCTGCAGAGACGAAGTCTCGAACCAGCATACTTCAGAACAGCGGCCAGACAATCTGACCACCGACCCACAGTCGCATCTATATTATTATTAAAAAGAGTAAAAACAATTATAATGAATCCGCGAACAACACTAAAAACTATATTTTTTACTAAACGTATTTCCAAGGCTGTAGTGGAGGGTATACCGCGGTATACGGCGTACTATTCCCTGTGGCTTGATCTGAGCAAATAGCGTATACCCTGTACTAGTTGAAAATTTAGAAATTTTTGAGACAAATACTTTTGGAATATTCACATAAATATTTTAAATTGTTTCAATTTGCTTTTTTTTAAACTAAAACATTTTATTTATTTATTTATTACCTATACATAGCGTATACCCTCCGATTTTTACGGTCCGTAGAGCGTATATCTTCTGCTGATTTTACGACTACACTGCGTATATATACTCGTATATAATATAAAGCAAAATAGAGCAAAGATGTTTTAGAACAGTTCTCAACCTGAGTTAAAACCATATTATTTGAAATAAACTTTTTTAGTTAAAAAATCCTAGAAAGGGGGAATGGCATTCTTACAAAATTACAGAAGGAGTTCATTGGAAAAAAGGGTAGAGAACCTCTGTCTTGTGAAATTCGAGATATATTTCGTAAAAGAGCTCATATTCAGATGAGCATATATAAAAATATTTTAAAAACAAAATACGGTTTATTAAAGATAGGTTTCTGGGAGGTTTAATTTGTGGTCCCTTCCATTTTAGGCCAATTCTTGCTACGCCCATGTGTCTAACCCCACCACTACTGAATTTTTTTCATTCTCCAAAGAAAAATTTTGTTACAAGGCGTTAATTCTTCACTGTCGCCTTCATATTTCTAGAAATTAATGCTACCCGATTTTAGATTAAATTTTACATTGAAATTAATTTCTCCCCTCTTGATTTTCTATGTAGCCATTCCCATGTCATTGCATTACCATAGATATATCTTCGACGGATCCGATAATGGATTTAATAAAAGACTGAGCGCAGATCCAAAAGAAAGGTAATTTGTTTAACAGATCACAATCGAAATCCATCTCAGTTTTAACCTCTCGTGCTGTGCCATGTGAAAGTATACTATTGTCAGTGTTATTCGGAAATAATGGTTATAGTCAACGATTTATTCAAACTGATTGATAAAATATCAGAGGGATGCATTAATTATGACAATTATAGTAGGAAAGAGATAGATTTATTTAAATAAGAAACTTTGAAGATCTTGGGTGATATCACCATTGTCAAGTGTACCTTACACCCTACACTGAACAGAAGCAGGGATCTATACCTAGACTTTAGATTATCCTGTACGTGGGTGTGGAATTTAACGGATACATATACATATTGAATTACCTCTCTTGGTGCTTTAGGGAAATAGCCACTGATTGATTTATATATATATTTTTATCCGATTGTGTATTTTCCTAGTCATAGGAAAACTGTTAGTAAAATATCTAAGGTTTACTTATCTCGTTATCATATTGAAAGAAGGAGGTATAGTAGGTACATGCATGTAAGTAACTTTGCCACCTGTTGTTAAGTAATACTATTGAATGCCATAAGATGTCAGCACGACACCTCTTACAATACTCCCTACAATATTGTATAGGTAGGTACTGTTTAATTTTAATTTTTTTCATAAACAAAATTCTAAATAAATTAATTTTATTTTTTTTTAAATAAATAAATGATAGAAGTCAAGAGAATTTTCTTTTAAAATCCACGTATTTTTTAAACATTTATTAGCCGATATTCTCATCAAAATGAACAACGTTTCGTCATATATGTAATTCATGAATCATTTTCAAGGGTTTATTTAGAAATTCCAAAACTTTGTGCATTCTCATGCGAATATCTCATCAAAATTGTTTAATCTAGATGGTTTCAGCCGAAAATTCTCTTTTGATAAGAAACTCAACCATCATAGCATCATATTCAAAAAATAATGGAAATATATATTTTAAATTAACAATAATATTTTGAAATAAAACACATTTTGCATGGTTACAAATATTTATTAAAATACTAACAAATATAACAACAAAATTATACGACGTATCTATCACTTTATAAGTGATCGTGTTCAAGTGAGAGAGGCATAAAGACATTCAAAAGAATAAGTCTAGTTTTTCTGAGATAAATTTGACTAGAATGAAATCGAAAAATTAATTTAATTTTTCATTGATTATTTCATTTTTATGTAATTTGTAGCGAATATTAAATATGTATTTTAATAGAAATTAAAATTTAATCAGAATTCAAAAATATTCAAAGATTAAATCCATGTTCTTAAGGTAGTACCTGGGTACTTTTAAAAAACTAGTTCGAAGTAAAAAAAAGCTGACGTGTTCTGATGTGGCCATCCACTTGACTTTACCATACAACCTGGCCTCTCACTTATATTTAATATTTAATAAAATTATTTATAATCATGTAGGAGGGGGGGGGGTTAGTTTTTGCATTTTTAGATTACTGTGTGCCCACTGATTATGTATACAAAATTTGGTTGAGTTTGTTACAAGATCCTATATTTTCATTTTTTGACCTTACACCCCCCTCCCCCTCCAATTTTTGGCTGTTAGTTTTTGCATTTTTAGACTTCTGGGGTCCCACTGATTATGTATACAAAATTTTGTTGAGTTTGGAACAAGAGCCTTTATTTTAATTTTTTGACCCTACACCCACCATCCCCCCACCAATTTTGGGCGGTTAGTTTTTGCATTTCTAGACTTCTGGGGTCGCACTGATTATGTATACAAAATTTGGTTAAGTTTGCTCAAATTTTTAACCCCCCTTCCACCTCCCTTAATTTTGGGTCGATATGCACCAAAATCTAATCAGCTCTTAATCTCAATGAACCAAAACTACGTTAGAAATTTGGTTTCGATATTCACACTAGTTTTTGAGCTAGCTCGTCCACCCAAATTTGGTAACGCACAGACTAACTAACAGACAACCGGACAGACAGACTAACTAACAGACATTTTGACAAAACAATTATTATCTCGAAAAATATAATTTTTTCGATGTTCACTTATTAGAGCTTTGTTGTAGAGCAAAATGCCATGGTTTCGTTTCGCTCAATTTTTTTAATCAAAATAGTTTGAGCCGTTTTTGAGATATTTTGAAAAGAAGAAGGAAAAAAAACACTTTTTTAATGCACAATTACACTACTTGATAATACCCTGCATTGTCAAATAATAAAAAGAGGAATAGATGAATAACAACCAATTTCCCATGGTAGATGGTTTGAATGCAAATGCTTAGTGATGTCAGAACTTCTAATTCGAAATAATTATTTCCATAAAGTTTATTCGTCATGAGAGCAAGAAGAGAGAGAGAGAGAGAGAGAGAGAGAGAGGGAGGGATGAACAACAATTTCCTGAAAATTATTTAAAACTATTTTATCGAAATAGTTTTATTTTATATCAAAACTTTTCTTGTACCGAAATTTCTATTATGGAAATTTTAGGATTATACTAGGAATAGTTTCTATTTAGTGTATAATTTACAGAAATTAAATAAAATAGATATAAACTTTTGATTAATTGAAGTCGTTAGTTAGATCTAATTTGAAATCCTTAATTAGAAAAGTAGTTTCTGTTTAGAGTCACAGGTATAAAAACTTCTTCTAGAATAAATTTAAAACCAAATAAGGATTTTTCTTTTTCAAATAATAAAATATCTAGAGTGACTTGCACTCACCATATTATGACTTCACCTTTCCCTTTTTGAAATCATCATGCATAACTTTTCAAATAAGAAACAAAAATTCCCTATTATAGTGGCGAAAACCAGATTCGCTAGTTAACGAGGAAGTATAATAAATGTATTGTTCTTTTGAGAGAATAGAAATTGTTTCCCCGATAAGTTGCTGCTACCATATGTCAGGAGGGGTGAATTGTCTATTCCATTAAATGTACTTATTAATTCTAAATAACTCAAAGAGATGTCACCTCTTATTTCGATTTTAACTATTAGGGACATAAATATATTTTAAGAAATGAGGGTAAGTACTTTTTACTCTTAGTTTTTATCAGAGAACGGTTTTAGCTAGGAAGCTGAAACTAGGCGCAGAGGTGAAGTTTATTAATAACAACTTGTATGCTAAATTTCAGCTCATTAACTATACCTCTTCAAGAACTTCAAGCTTCGAATTTTTTTCTAATTTTTTGCATTTTTCTTAGAGAAAATAAGCTGACGTGTTCTGATGTGGCCATCCACTTGACTTTACCATACAACCTGGCCTCTAAAATTATTTATAATCATATAGGGTGGGTTAGTTTTTGCATTTTTATACTTCTGGTGTCCCACTGATTATATATACGAAATTTGGTTGAGTTTAGTAAATGGCCAAGATTTTCATTTTTTGACCCTACACCCCCCCCCCATTTTGGGCGGTTAGTTTTTGCATTTTTAGACTTCTGGGGTCCACTGATTATGTATACAAAATTTGGTTGAGTTTGCTCAAACGGCCTAGATTTTTAATTTTTAACCCCCCTCCACCCCCCTTAATTTTGGGTCAATATGCACCAAAATCTAATCAGCTCTTAATATCAATGGAGCAAAACTACGTGTGAAATTTGGTTTTGATATTCACACTAGTTTTTGAGCTAGCTCGTCCACAAAAATTTAGTAACGCACGGACTAACTAACTAACAACCAGACAATCAAACAACCAAGCAGACTAACAGACATTTTGACAAAACAATTATTATTTCGAAAAATATAATTTTTTCGATGTTCACTTATTAGAGCTTTTTTGTAGAGCTAAATGCCATGGTTTCGCTCAATTTTTTTAATCAAAATAGTTTCAGCCGTTTTTGAGATATTTCGAAAAAAAGAAGGAAAAAAACCACTTTTTTCATGCACGATTACAATACTTGACCATACACTGTATGGTGTGGTAAAAAGCTTTAATGCTAGGAAACCCGAATCTTATCAGTTGGCAAGTTTTCGCTAGTACCAAAATTTAGACAGAAAAACATAATTCTTAATTTGGATGAAAATGTAAACTTTTTCATGAGTCGGTAAGCTTTTTACAATTTTGGTTATTTGATAATTTTTAAACAACAAAAATTCAATGTTGAATGGCTCTTCCTCAAGCATTAGATGAGAATCGATGGCTATTTTTGGATTTAAGTTAGCATGGACTTAATAACCAGTGAAATCTGGTTAAAAATAAAGGAATAAACATACCTACTTATTACTATTTTGATTAGTTATGTCAATCGATTAAATTATTAAAGTTGTTATATAGGGAAATAAGGACTATATTTTTATGCAGATAATTTATATTTTATTGCCAATGTTTCGTCAACTTTGTTGACTTCTTCAGGGCTCTAAAAAGTGATAAGGCCTCAATTAATATAGAATTATAACTCCTTCAAATCAAAATCAAAGTTGATCTCACAAACCACTTCAATACATACAAAAAACAAATTAATACACATCCTTATTTCCCTATAACAACTGTAATAGTTATTACTATTTCAAATGACTTTGGATAAAGTCTAGCAGCGATCCGTTGTAGTTTATTTAACCTGAATTCTATTAATTGAACCATATTTGTTCACTTATAGAAAATTGATAAAATTTTCTAGCTTTATTCCCAACCTTTCGGCTTCTAATTCTGAATCCATTTTCCAGTGGATATACGCATCTAGTCAACTCTGTCACCTTTAATTGAAAAGTTTTTGTTTTGCCGAGAGTAGCAAAGTTATTGATTCACAAAGAGAAACAAAGAGGTTGTCCTCTGCTAGATGCAAATAAACATACACACATATATATATCGAAATTATATATTTGTATATATATTATATATTTATTTGAGACTATATATCGTACGGATATTGACCCCATGAAAAATAATATTTATAATTAAAAAAGACTGATGATGAAGACCAAGTCTTCGAAACTATAGTCTCAAATAAATAAATAATATACATACAGATATATAATTTCGATATATATGTGTGTATGTTTATTCGCATCAAGCAGAGAACAACCTCTTTGTTTCTCTTTGTGAACTCTGTCACCCTCGATTTTAGCAAATCATTGTTGTTTCAATCGAGCCAGACTATTTAATATATTATCACTTCGAAACGACTTCCGAATTAGAACTCCTGACTATTAAAGCCTCAAAAAGCAGAGTACAAAAAGTTTTTGTTGAATTTAGAAGATTTCAAAAATTGAGAATTCGGAATGCTGATTTAATTGTTTTAAATGAAAGTAAAAAAACAACAACATAGAATTCTAAATTCGATATTCGATTCGTTGACATCTAAGCAATTAGCAAGTTGTGAAACAGCGTGTTGTGGGCGTCGACCAAATCCCCCGATCGAGGTTCGACTCTTGTTTCTGGGTAATTTGGTTTGTCAGGGCTTCCATTACACGACGAAGCGAATCTGGCGTCTTGTAACAACCCAACCCACCGTCTTAAGCCTCTTCTTCTGGCACCACCTAAGGTTTGGAGTGTTGAGAGAACCTCCAGTAAGGAGAAGGGCTCGGATTTCGAGGAGATTCCACCTCTCAGCTGCGCCCCTTCCTTATCTCCTTATCAGACTGAACATCATCAACCCCACCGTCTTTGATGTTCTCTCAATACTTAGCTACACTAAGTTTATTTATAGTCGGTGTTTCTCAATATATTACTAAATAATTGGATTAAAAATCGTTGAAAATTATATTTTTTTTAGAGAGGTAGGTAATAGAAGAGAGAATAATTTATTTTAAGAAATTAAATTAAATGCACAGTGTTGAGTTTCTGTAATCTAGCAAATAAAATTTAAATAACTCTCGAAAAAACGAATTATTTTGATTTTAATATCAGAAATATTATCATTTCTCATGATTTCTATTTACCTACCAACTATAAGCGCTTTCGCCAATTATTTTATCCCTATGACCTCCAGAGACTGGAACTCGCTCCCTGCCACCATCTTTCCCGCGACTTATAATCTTCAGATGTTCAAGACCCGTATCCACAGATATCTTCGACCCCTGCCCAGCCCATAAAATTCCCTCTTCTTCTTCTGCTTTTCACTACACTTCATGACACTAAAAATAATTCACTCCACTCATGCAATTTTGACAAGTTTTTGATTTCAACATATAGTTCGATAAATAGTTAATAATTGTTAGGGTTCGTGGCTGTGATGAAACTGTATTAGATGAAGGAATTTATTTGGCCATCTTCAGTAAATTGAGAGTTATACACAAAATGCGGTACACATATATGATCGAACCAAGCCTTGTCAAAAAAATTGTAGCTTAATGCAAATTTACAACAAATTTATTCAATCTGAACCTTTGGGAACAGTCACGTTAAGTGAAGCCAACTGAAGATGACCAAATAAATTCAGGCCGAAACGTTTTATTCAGGGTGTTTTATTGAACCCAGCGCATCCAACTTTGGCTGATACCTCCTCCTTCATCTAAAATTGTTAATATTACAATAAATATTGAAAGGCTCTACTAGCATAGTGGATAGAGCACAATCAATTTACAAAATTCTAGAAATATATTTTTTTCCATTTATTAAAAAATTATGGGCATATGTTCACTTCGTATAGCTCTTTTAAGAAAATGAATTGCTTATTCATAGCTTCCTAACTGAAATTTCGCTTGCTAGTATTAATTATGAAAATAATCGGCAAACGTTATTTTCACCGAGGCATGTCAACTAACGACGTTCCCCAGCTAAATAGGAGACTAAATATTAAAAGACTTTTAAATATAAAATAATTTAATCTTATTTGAAATTCAGAACAAATGTATTTTCTATGATGATGATAAATATTATCCAAATCCTAATTTATTTTTGGATTCGGCATAAAAGTGTGGTGTATAACGAGCAGAAGAACACCCCTAAGATTTCTTTCTACTTTATCAGCTATCAGAAGAATATTTAAGTATTATTCACTTTTTATATTTATGCTTTACTCGCAACTAATATACATAAAGAATGTATCACTTTCTGTACCTTTAGGGGTGGCGAAAGCAACTATTATATTATTATCATCAAAATTCACGACCTTAAAAGAATGGGAGAGGGTTGGGACAGGCGTTCACTCTCGCCTTGTGGTTTTATTTAATGGACTCTGAGATGGCAGACGGAAGGTTATGAATGGTCGTGGAGGGTGCGGAGAGACCAGGATTGCTGTTGCAAGTTGGAGAAATGTCGCGTGTGAGATTATTTCCCGTGCACAGACTATAGGGGTGTCAAGCAAGACGCGAATTCTCCATCCGGACCACCCCTAATGGAGGAGTTGATGGCTGGAAGGGTTCGCTCTTCAAAACGACAATGTTACATTCGAGTGATTTCATCCATTGGTTCTAGAACTTTCAAACATTGATCATCCTACTAGCGAACGCTCATTAAAATATTTCAAGAGAGAATTACTAAAAAGTTACATAAAGTTATATAATTTAAGTTGTCTACAATGTAAATGAAAACCATAAAAAATGCTTATTTAAGCTTTGGACTTATTCTGGTTTGGAGAGGAATACACTAAAGTGAACTATAAATCAGTTACCTATTAGAAAATCACATAAATAAACATATTGAGTTTCTTCTAATTTTTTTAAAATCTTCTACGACGTAGCGTAGTGATATGAAATTCCCTAATTTTGACCAAAACAAAGACTAACACATTAGGGGGCATCCACAAATTACGACACACGTTATGCGGGGGAGTGGGACGAGTCATAACCTTCGTGACGTCACATGCATAAATCTAAAGTATTAAAACCCAAACGAAAAACTTTAAAATGTCCATGGACACAAGATGATTAAATTTTGTATCATTCATTTGATTTTTTATGGTTTGTAAAATTTATAAAATCCTTGATTTATTATTGATTTTATGAAAAAAGATTTTAAATAGAAATATACGATATAAATAATTTTGGAAGTCCTGTCTTAGTTTAATAATTTCTAAATTTATAATTGCAAAATATGTGACGTCACACTAGGGGAGGGGGGTCACACAAATGTGACCAGGTGACCACCTGTGACAAGGACGGGGGATCCAAAAATCATGAAATTCATA
The DNA here is from genome assembly GCA_024734495.1 of Forficula auricularia. Classification (NCBI taxonomy): domain Eukaryota; kingdom Metazoa; phylum Arthropoda; class Insecta; order Dermaptera; family Forficulidae; genus Forficula; species Forficula auricularia. Next base: position 1,232,809 of record JALMQS010000127.1, read on the forward strand.
TGACGTAATTTATGGCCCTTTAGAGCAATTGCGATATCAAGAAAAGAAAGGGCAGTAACTATTCTACCAACGAGTAAAAGTTCCAGGAAGTGTAGAGTTGGATTAATTCAAATTCGTTTAGCTACTCCAGAAATACAATATTTGAAACCATTTCAGCAATCTATGGATGTAATTTTTTGTTATTCAGACTTATGCGTTACTTTGACATTTATAGTTATTCGTTTTCCATCGCTAATTCTAAATTTTTTAAATTCAATTCATGTCATTTTAGACTGGATATACTTATTAAAAACTTGATCCTTTAGTCTTAAAAAATATAAAAGTTTTTAGTACAGATCCAAGTTTCCCGAAATCCACCCACGCTAAGAAAATTCACTTTTTTCCCAAACTATAAAGTATGCATGAACATAATATGATGATAATAATATCTGTTTAATAATATGTTGCTCTTGATCCCTCGATTATAAATTTAAAACGAAAATCTATTTTAAATTTTTATTTAAACAAACATGTTAATTTTGGCGAAAAAATCATAACATTTATATATGGAAAAGAGGGTTGTTTGCCAAAAAAGTGGTAAATATTATTATATAATAAACGAGAGATAGAATATATTTCATTTTTACTGAGGATTTAATGAAATGCTAAACAAACATAAATTTTCCTTTATTCTTGTTTTCTCTTTATTATTATTATTATTTATTTTTTTCATATAAAATTTATAGAATGTAGCTGAATATTAGCTGAGATAATACTCAAGCATTGCTTCTGGAAATACTAAATACTTTTACTGTTAAATGTTGTCGACATTATTTTAAATTATCTAGCGCTTACGTACAAAAGCGGCAGTGTTAACCTTTTCCAGTCTCGATAAATTTTATTTGACACTCTCATTTTTTCCACCCCTCCTTCCCATCCTCCCAGTAAGGTGCTCGCCTTTTTTTCACCCTCTCGTTTCGCTAAAGTTAAAATTCCATAACAGATAAGCAGGAAGGTTGACTATTTAAGAAAAAAAAATATATGGGCGAAGATGGAGGCAGGTGAGATGGTAAAGGTAGCCAGGTTGGAAGATAAAAATGACGGTAATCAGGATGAGAACCGCACTTTTCATACAGATGCTGCCTGGGAGTTTGGAGATTACGTTTATTTACCTCCGGCAATGGACCCACTCGGTTCGTTTGGCTCTTTTGTCCTGTTTCTCTATAGGATAGAGAAGCGATAAGATGTTGATGTTGCTTAGGAAATTGCTTAGGTGTCAACATGTTTGATCAGCCAGTAAATTTGATACTGGCTGATAATTTACTAGCATGTCAGTTTAGATGACATCTAATAAATTATTACGTCTTGTTCAGAGAATATTCAAGTAGCAACCTTTCAATGAATGTACCTGTACCATTTCTCAATGAATATTCATAAGAAATAGCTCATGGAAATCCTTTTCAAAACAAAGGGGAAATTGTTTCATAAACAACAGCCAACTGAAAGAAAATGACTTGATGATTTTGAAGGATATTGTAATTTTTAATACGACGAGGCAAGAAGGTGAGTACTTATAAGTCATGAGGGACAATTGAATTACGGAAAAGAAGAAAGTGTTAGAGCAAGGGGTCGAGATGGTGAAGCCTGTAGACTTTCAGGATTTTGAAGGACTGAAAGCAAGACTCGGGAAACAGAGACGCAGAGAGAAAGTTCCACTTCGTAAATATCTTGGGGATAAACATAACTGTTGGCGAATAAGTGAATTTCTCTAGGTCTAGGGCTTAATTTATAAAAAAATCGAAACTTTTGGAAAAATTAGCGTTAATTCTCTTATTTATTTAGCACTCCTAGTTCTTGATTGAATAAAAAAGAACCAGAACGTTCGCGCAGAAATTAAGCCATGGCCTTCTACAATTTGATCACGAATTATTTTGGTATAGTATATCAGATATAGTTAAGATTAGATTTTGTAAAATTTTGTCAATTGCAGCTCAATGAGATACATTTCAAAACGCTGCATATTAGATAGACATTTAATAAATGAACATAGGTTGACATAACTTATAAGATCTCAAATAAATGTAATCGAGGGGTGAACCGCGACCTAATATCGTATACACCTACTTCCAGTTCTACTTTCATTTCCAAGTAGAAGACAATAGATGAAGGGGGATTATCTAATGAATTTCAAAATAATTCCACATAATTCCAAAGACGTGTACATCTAATTCCAATCTCACCCCTCGAATGTAACTATGGAAAGAGAAAATTTAAAACTGTCCGAAAAATAGTTCATACTTCCCAATAAGTTAGCTAGTTGAAATTTTGCACTCTGTTAGATTATAATACCAAAGCAAAGGCCTAATCTGAATACTTCAAAAATAAGTTTTTTTCTATTTTTATTTACTATAAAACTAATTCCAAAGAAAAGTTTTTCATTATCCGCTGCCTACTTTTAGTGTCTTCGATGATGGATGCTGGAACTTAGGTTAGCAGTTTTATCTCACTATCAACTATCCATTTCTCTAGTTATTTTGTACTATATTTTAGTCATCGGTTTAAATCCAAAAGTGACTTCAAATAAGCTTGTTTGTTTATTTAACCTGATGGCTAAAAGATAGAGATTATAGGCTCATTAAAAAGCTGTTCTTGTTCCAAACAATCAGGTGAATGAATAGTTACTTTAATCCGCTATCCAGTCTATTAGTATTAAAGTCATTGCGATTCATGTTTTAAGGTGGTGTTTCAAATTCAACTAAACTGTATTCCCTGATTTTAATTCATACTTTTTTGTGAATAACATTTGGTTTTAAATTTCTATAAGTGGATGTATGATTTATTAAAATAGTATGTATAGAATAAGAATATGAACAATATAATATTATGTGCTAAATATAATAGTTGTTGTAAAAGTCATATTTTGAAAATATGACCACATTATTCATGCAAAAAATATGTCTAATGGGGAAAAAATATGGAATACAGTTTGCTTGGATTTAAAATCTACAACGTAGTCTCAATTATGGGCACTGTAACATCACAGTAATAGAGCATTATCGCACCCAATAATATGTATAATAGTTTGAAACAGTTCAAGGATACAAGTGATATAGAAAGTAGAAACAATTCTAATATTTAATAAATTCTCGAATCTTAATTCATAACTCTCGAAAGATTTTCAAATTAATGATGGATTTTTTTTTTAATTTCAAGAATATCAGAAGCAAATCGGAATTCTTTCGATCTAATAATGAATAATTCTGGTCGCTTAGATACATAAAGAAAATTTTCAATAAATTTTTATTACTTTTTTAATAAAAGATGAAAAAAATATGATCGAGAATAAATTGGAAATAATAATAATAAAATAGATGAATCAAATGAAATAAATTGGAAAGTTTCCCTGATTGCGGATTAAAAAGGTTTTCTCTTAATTTATATTAAAACTAATTTCCTAAATGGAAAATTGATTTCAAGTTTAGTATGCTTGGTATATAATATGTGGGATGGGATTCAGATTAACCTGCGAAACAATTGGACCAATCTATTTATTAGAACCGAGGCTCATTTTACAGATTCTATTTGCCTAATTGCACAAACTATATACTGAGTAGGAAACTAAGTACTTAAGTATGAAATAAGAACTTACGATTAATAATTACTTTATTAATTGGTCATTAAGGATGATTTCAAGATTGATCTTTGTAATCAACTGAAATTGGAGGAGGAATGCTATAAAATTTAATACTACATGAAATATCGATTAATTTATTTAAAAAAAGATTCATAATTTAATAAATATTAAGAAATGAGTTCTTAAAATTGATTTTTGTTTTTTTTCTTTACCATACAGAGTATGGTCAAGTGTTGTAATCGTGCATGAAAAAAGTGTTGTTTTTTTGCTTCGTTTTTTCGAAATATCTCAAAAAGGGCTTAAACTATTTTGATTAAAAAAATTGGGTGAAACTATGGCGTTTTTGTTCCCCTCATTATGTTGAAAAATGTCTGAAACATTTCCTCCATACCTTTTTTCTGTCTGTGTGTCTATGACTCTGTGTGTGTGGATTCAGATACCCACGATACTTAAGAACGAAAAGTCATAGAAAGTTTGTTTTTGTGCTAAAATGTGTGAATTTCTATTGCGGAGAACTGGTTAGATTTTAGGCTTTCTAGCTTAAGAATTTCTACCTTTTAATTTACCTATATTAGATTTTAAAAATTTGTGTAGGAAAAATTATAAAAGAACCGAGTTAGTTGTGTATTACATTATTTTGTACTTTTTAGAAGCCTATTTTTTAGTTTTTTAAAATATAATTTATTTTAATTCAAACTTTATTAAGTTTTCATGTGAAATAATATTTATATCAGTCTGAAGAAGATAAAAGTAGCTCTTTCAAAATTGTTTTTCACTCTCAAGATAATTAAAGAAAATAAAATAAAATTTATATTTTTCTTTGTTACTGATTTCAAATTTTGAGACTATTAAGGGTAAATAAATTGCTTTACTAATAAATAAAATATATTTCTCTTCAGAGTCAATTTGTTATTTTTTTAGAAATTTTTTATTTTCAAATTTTAAAAGTAGCTATGACAAATTATAAGAGACAATGTTATTTTTATTGGAGATACTTAAATTTTTGAAGTAGATATTGAGGGTACACATACATTAATGATATGGATGACAACCGATGTTCTAGAACTTAGATTATTAAGAAATCAAGTATATATATGTATATAATATGTACTTATTATTATTAATTTAAAACCATATGTTTTTCAGCTTTATTTTCATCAAACATCTGCCTGGAGCTGGACTTAGTACTTGTTGCTTTTAAAATACTAAACTACAACCTTTCTTGATCTTGCAATGAATGAACAAGAAAAAAAACAATTCACTAAACGGTAGTAACAATATTTATTTATTTATATTTAATTTTTTTTTATATTCTATTAAATAAATCATGGTCTATGTTTTAAGAAAAAATATTTATGAAGTTAGAATGTAATGAAAATTGGGAGGGGGAAGCAAATTTTATTAAACAAAACAGATAGATAAAATTTGGAAACAACTACCGAACTGCCTTCATTCAGGGGCCCGAGACCCAAAAAGTAACATTTTTTTCAATGTAATAAATATTTAGATTTATTTTGAAAGAATATATTATAAAAAATATGTATAGTAAATAATAATTTATTCGGAGCCGTAGCGTGGGTGGTGCGAGTGGTGCCCCGGCGAATTATAAAGGCGCGGCACCTATTATATCCATTGAAAACAAAGTAGTCACTTCACTAGATTACAATAAAGTAATAAGAGAATTTTCGGAGTGTAAAGCACGCAGAATGAAATTTTAATTTAATTAATTAAAATTTATTTAAAATGTTATACAATTATATTATATTTATTTATATAATTAACTAGTTCAAGTTTTTTTGGGATTATCCATGTACTTTATATTATAAATATATGAACATCTAAGTATTTATTTAAAATGTTATTCAATTATAGTTTATTTACATTTGTTTCTGTAATATGTATCTCAACCAAAACATTCTGTGAAAAAAACAGGATAAGTTCGAAAAACTAGTGAAATTTAGGGTGTAGCCAAGTTAAGTTCGCTAAGAATGATTAAGTTAAGAGATCTACTATTTTAGTTACTAGGTTAGTTTTTTCATTTCTAACATTCTGGGGACCCACAGATATATAAAATTTGGTTTAGTTTGTTTCATCGAGCTAGAATTTTCATTTTTGACACTCCCCCCCCCCACCCCATTTTGAAAGGGATGAAAGATAGAAAGTTTGGATTTTTTGAATTTTTCCTTCGTTTGTGTTCCAAACTCTACTAGCAGCCGAAATTTCAAGATGCTGGAATGATTGGAAGTACCTTATAGGTTTTGATGACCTGTCAGTGAGTGAGTGCCAAAATTAGGTATTTTCTCAGGTCCATATCTCAGAATCTATTTAAGCTATACGATTGAAATTTGGTACTCTTCTCAAGATGGATTACATATTTACCTACATGTGTATAATTTCAGCTCTGTATCTCAAATGGATTCCGAGCTGCAGAGTGTGTGTGTGTGTGTGGGGGGGGGGGGGGGTTGAAATTAGCTCGAAATGGTTCGTGTAAATATCATACAACGTGTACGGCCAAGCTAATGCTCGAACTTGGCCTGCGCACGCTGTGCTCTTTGATCTACATTTGATTAATTTTAAATAAACGTTTATTCACAAAAATATTTTTTTTTATTATAAATTAAAAAAATTTCAAATAATAAACCAAAACAAAAAAGTAAAATGGAATTTACTATAAAAGAGACTATCATAAAAAAGAGTCATTATTTTTTTCGGGAGCCAGAATTCTGGAGGGGGGGGGGGGGGAGGACACATAATCCATTAATCATATTTATTCACAAAAAACAATACAATATGTTTCGGCGTAGAAAAATTAGTAAAGAATAGTAGATTTTGGTAATCTGATGTGGGATTTTCCAACACTGCATATTGTCTGGATTTTAATATAAAAAAAACACACTCCAAGTACTGATTATTAATACTTGGTAAAAGTAATTACACAATATATAAGGAACCATTTAAAACAGAATGTCCTCTGACTTGCTAAGTGACAGAAGTATGGAAACTCCATTACAGTTTAAATTTGATTTCATGATGAGAAATAGAAAATATAAAGAACAGATAAACATGATAAAAGATATGAAATATGCAGTCATTATGAAAGCTAAAATTCTATTAGAAAGTCTTAAATTAATTTTTCCTAAATCACAAATCCCAATCTTCTTTTCGTTATTATTATTTAGATTCGCTTTAAGCTGATCAAAATAATATGAAAGAGAATTTATTATTCTCAAGTTCAAAATATTCAGTAGAATTGCTTTAAGTGGAGAAATAAAGTGAATTACCATTTTAATATAAAGTTAATTAACCACATGTAAAATAATTAACACCATTTAAAGCAACGATCCGGTATACGGAGACGGAAATTTCTCCAGGCTTTTCAACTTCTAATCTTGTCCCTTTTAATCGAATCAAAATATTAATATCCTGTCGAGTAACTGAGCGAAACATCATAAAATATGCATTAGGTTGCTTGCATCTTGGATCTCGAAAAGCGCGAAAGAAGCCCTTTTTAATTGGGGAGAGCGAAAGGGCCGCCGAGGCCCATCTCCAAATGCACTGCGCTTTTCCCTTTTCCTAAGCATAAAGGTATAATTACAATGTCATTTAGATGTCCTTTGAATTATTTGTTTGAAATGTCATAACATGCAAATGTTTAATATTATCTCTAAAAGATTGAACTGGCTCCGAGGGGGTGGTTACTTTCCTAGAGAGGACCTACCCTCTCATTCCGGTCGTTTTTAATGTATATTTTTCTACCCATAATGTAAAAGTAATTTTAAATCTGCGCGTCTGCAATTATGCAAATGATTCTAACTAATTTGAGGCGTTTCTGCAAGTAGAGAGCGTGTTTTCGTTTCAAGCCGAGCGGTGCCAAAAAATAAAAAACAGTAGTAGGAATTAAGGGGAGGGAGCCTGCTTTTAGTGAAAAATTGTTGAAATATTATGAATACAGATTTAAATTAAACATTAAAAATAATTTAGAATATAATTCTATATGTAGAAAGATATCTAACATCTCTTGTATATAGCGAGTTCTATAGAGATGACAGAGATGAATTTATTAAGTTTTTTGAGATATCATATAGGGTGGGCCATTTAACTTTTGGAATTTGAATCGGCTATAAAAAAACTAATGAATATTTTTTCAAAATTATGAGTTTATTAGAAAGATTGGACATTTTCATTTATGAATGAAACACAAAATCATTATTCGATTTCCAAAAACAGTGCGCAAAAGATCGATTGTTACGTTGGCTGTGTGGCAAGTGGGCCCCGTCCTGTTGAAACCAAATGTCACCCATGTCATCCTTTTCAATTTTTGGAAACAAAAATGTTGTTTTTCATTCTTAAATGAAAATGTCCAAACTCATAATTTTGAAAAAATATTCATTATTTTTTTTTATAGCCGATTCAAATTCCAAAAGTTAGATGGCTCACCTTATATATGCAATTGAGCCATCTAACGTTTGAATTTGATGACTATAAAAAAAAAAAAAAAAATTAATGGATATTTTTCAAAATTATAAGTTTATTAGAAAAGATTGGACATTTTCATTTAAGAATTAAACAGAACATCATTCAAATGACTACCGCGGCTGGCTTGACTACCCCATCCGATCAACCCAATTTTTCAGTACATTTTCAATTGGGTTGATCGGATGAAGCACTGTCAGGCACCGTGGCTGTCATTGAATGATGATGTTTCATTCTTAAATGAAAATGTCCAATCTTTCTAATAAACTTATAATTTTGAAAAATATCCATTAGTTTTTTTGTAGGCGATTCAAATTCCAAACCCTATATTATAAGCAACCATTTTCCTGAAATAAAATTATTATTAATAATATTTTAACTACAGCCTTCAACACTTTTGAAGTCAATACAAATTTAACAATGAATATAGAGGAAAACAGCGTATCTTGGACATATCCTGAGACACAGGAGGTACAGTCTCCTCAAGCTGATTCTTGAAGTTAAAATCGAAGGCTAGCGTGGTCCCGGTCCCAGAAAGTCTTTCTGGCTGAAGAACATACGTGATTGGACTGGACTAGATTTTCATTCGCTACTAAGAGCTGTTGTTGATAGAGAGAAATTCGCAGTCATATTCGCCAACCTTCATTAGATGGAGAAGGCACCGCAAGAAGAAGATCCATTCAACATCAAACACTGAAACAAATTTTCTCTATCCCCGACATCGTTTTGCATATGCTCTCTCACTCCTGTTACACCCGATCATTTACTTTTACACTGTCCATTAAATAACATTTAGAGATATGAACTACTAAAGGAAATTCTTCCTCATTTCAGGGATTCTCCTACATTCAAAAAATTAATTAATAGCCCTAATGAAAATGTATTAAGATCTTTGCGAAATGTATAATTAGAAGTAATTTGCATTTGTAAATATCTGTATTATGTTCATTAGTATATTTATTTATTGCTTCTTAATTTTGTATTTATATTTTAATTTTATGATTTTTTTTTGTACTTTTATATTTTTTCTAATGTAATTTCACATTTTATGTATTTAATATTTGTATTTACTCTATGAATTTACTATGTATTGTTAGTATGACCTCGTAGTCAAAACTAAATAAAATTTTTTTTTGACTATTCTTGATTTTTGAACTATTTGATTTAAAATTCTTGAAAATACATGAAAGTCATGTTATCTGGGTTGATATAAAATTCGTGATTTGGTTGACAGATCAAAAAGTACATTATTTTTGTAAAAATTATTTGTTAATTTAATTATGTATTAAAAAAAATAATCGACCTGCCGACCCTTCTAGAATTCAATAACAATCTCCCGGAATTATTATAATAATTATGATTTTATGCTCTTCAACAGGAAGATGCTTTTATTCAGTTCGAAGATCGAAAAAGTACACATTTAAATTAAAAAAAATTATGCCAAACATAGTATGGTGCCAAAGTTGATTTAATATATAAGAACAGTGTATTTTTACTATTATTAGAATTTGAATTTATAAATTTTATGTTGTGGTTGTTCTTTGGCAAGCAAGACTGATATAACGATGGCGAAGTTGACTTTATATAAAAATATTGTATTTTACTACTGTTTGATTTTAATTTTAGTTGATTGCTGTGTGCAAAAACTGTTAAATTAAACAATGCTAAATGTAATTTAATGTAAGACTTGTATTACTACTACTATTTGATTTTAAAAAATTTTAGTTTTTAATGTTCTTTGCCAGGATTGTTAAATGTAAAGTGATACGGCTTGTATACTTTAGGTATTTATCAGGTTTTTGTCGAATAAAAAAAATTGCTTTCCGTCATTTTTTTACTAGCTCCCGAAATTTTCTTTTACAGAGTTAGCAACGCTGAGAGATTTTATTTACTTGTGAGTAGACATATAATAAATGTTGAATAATTTTTGAATAAATGTAACCAATTTTAGAAATATTACTTAAGTGGTTTTTGAGAGATTTGCAAATAAAACTTAAATAAAATTACCTATCAAAAATTAATATGTAAAAATATTAAATGTTATTTTCAAAAAACTTTAATTGAATATGCAATTTCGAATAGGGCACATCTCGCATATTTTGACAAATACACTTTTTTATATAAATGTAATCTAAAACTTCCCTGTACCTACTATGCTCGAAAAAGTCACAAGTCTGCTATTAATTTTACTGCCCCCAAAATGTAACTCAAAAATAAATTTTACACTACTTTAGAAAAATAATTAGTTTTTTTATTCCTAAACATTTTCAGACATATGCATATTCATTTGGACCCATTAAATTTTTTTAAAGAAATATGGCTATCAAAAGGATCAGTCGGGATTCGAACCCGGGACCTTCGCATGTGCGGTGCGACGCCTTTATAAGAACCTTAGCTCTTATCCTCTTGGCCACTGATCCCCGAACCCAAGCTGATACTTAATGTCTATATGAATTTGGAATTTGTTTTTATTTAATTTTTTAATCTCTTGGCGGCCTCATTGTGGTTGCGCCCTGGAGTGAAGAAGAAAATTATTTTCGACCTTTGGGTTCGCGATCGAGTGGGAGGCTTTTGGATATATAATAAATAATGTTTTTACAAATGATCCTTGTATATAAACTTGCTGTTTTGTTTGTTTTGTTGAAATCATGAGATTTCTTTTTAGTAACATTCATTGGAAGATTATTATAGAGTTCGTTGGCTGCCTTTTTGTGAAATCTAAAGTAGATAAGACCAACAGACACGGTTGAAGGTTGTTGATTGCACGGTCCATAAAGCCTTCGAGATGGGGGTGCCTTCCCCCTGTGGGCTGCTTCGCCCCTTTGGGGGTGGAGTATCAACAAGAGTTAGGCCCCCGGTGGATTGATTGTTTCACTTTGTCGAGCTGCCTGAAGACGGATAGCCCCATTAGGCCGTCGTCGTTTTCGTCTTCTGCGATCCGTGCTCAGGGCTGTTATCAACGCTCCTCTTGCTACAATGTGATCACCTCTTTTCTTGAATACACACCCAACAAGGGTGGCACTTTCCTTTAGTAATTACATTTCATTTTTGATTATTCCGAATTAGCACACAATAAGAAAGATTTTGAGTTTCTTATGTTTTAAAAAAAATGTTTAATCTTTAAAAGTATTTTATTTTTCAGGTTCTATTCAAAATTAAAACGGGACCAGTTTAGTGTTGATACATCTGTCTATCTTTCCCCTGTCCGAGCAACGTAGCTAAATATGATACAAAATTGAAATCTACAAGTTATATATGGTAGTCCATTTCTTTGGCTGAAAAATGATAGAAGTATGACTAGTTTGATAAAAAATAAATTTTTTAGAAGCTAAACATAAACTGCGTTTAACAAAATGAACCGTTTCAAATGTTCCAGAAAATAAAATAAAATAAATACCTAAAAACAAAAACAAAAATGATTACGATTTGTTGCAGATGTAAAAAATGTTATTTTATTTTTAAAACATTATTTTAATATAATTTTATATATTGTAAATCAAACTAGTCACTTAAAATGGAAGATTCTGTAGGTGTGAGTCATGCATGGTGAAAATAGAAAATCACTATAAATTACCGTTGAATATTTCTTTCGGCTTCTAATTCAAAACCAATTTTATAATTTAATTATAACCTAGTGTTTTTAGTAACCTATTACCATTATAATTTTTATCTAAATTTGTAATTTCAGAATATTGATTCGTGTTCTACACTATCAACCCATTTCTATTATTTTCTTACACATATTTCAAGATTATAAACACGTTAAAACTTTCAAGACTTCTTTCAACCTTCGACTCCAGACAAATCCTATCAAAATTATTATTTTTTATTTTATTTTAGTGTTATTCAAAATCACAAGGTTTTAATATTTAACGCCTAATGATGCAACCCGCAATTCAGAGCGTTCGATTTGAATGCATAACCTAGAATATACAGGCGAAATGCTATCTCCCTCCCTCTCTATCAATTTCACATAGTGAGTCATTTTCATAAGGGGAATAGTTTTAACTAACAAAATTATTAGTATAGACACATACACCGAACAATTTTTCGAGTCTTGTTTTAAAATAACAAACAAATTTCAATGGATATTTCTTTCAGTATGATTTTTCATTTCATTTCGCCTATTTTTAAATCAATTTCTCTTGTTGAAGTTTATTATTATTATTATTTATTTTATTCGTTGTCCAATTATAGGGAAAGCTATTTCTTTTAATTAATTTAATGCGATTTAAAATACATTCCGAAATAACCGCTTAAAAAAAAACACAATTTGTTTGTCATATATGACCGCAGGGCGCACATAGGTACGCCAAAGACCGCACATGGCCCACAGATTGACCAGCCTTGCTGTAAGCTAACTCAAAATAAGTTTTTTTCATTTCAAAAATACATTAGAGGTTCATAAAATTAAATATTTAGATATTTTTACAAAACTCTACACACAGCCTTTTATCCTGTATTTGATTAATTAAATTGTCTATATTGAAAGTTCATGATAAGAAGAAAATATTACCTACTAGTACCTACATGCTCCATTAAATATTAGAGTGTATGATACATATACGAAATAGATTGGATTTCATTGGGAAAGTTTCGACACCAATTGGTGATACACCTTCACTTTCATCTGGTAGCCATGGAAACCGGAAACTCATCCCCCAAGTAACTTCACTAGAGCGAATCTGATTGCCTTTTCGATAAGGCACACACACACATTCACATGATACATTTGAAATGACTTGCAATAGACTTGTTCAGCTTTCACAGTGAAATTTATCGAATAATTTTTGATACAAATTACTCCATTACTCCCTTTGTATTATGTTGTCTTCTAGAAGCTAGAGTAAACATAATCTATACTATAATATTATATCTCAAAGGGAATTAATATTGTATAGTGATACTCAAGTGCCTAAAGGCGCAATTTCAGCGGTTTCATGTAAAGTAGATAGGGCAAAGTCCAAATTATTAAATTTAACTTATATATAATATCAAGTTTCGTTGGGTACCAGTTCAATTTTAAAAAGTAAATTTATGTACATATATAACTCAAAAATAATATTCCAAACTAATATCTATTCTTAAAGAAACGAAAAAATGAATTTAGATTTGTAAAAAATTGCTTTTATTTTAAAAAGAAAATTGAAAAGTATATTTATGTTATTATAGTAAAATAGAGAATTATATAAAGTCTTTAAAGTAAAAAAAAAATATTTGAAATGTAGCAGATATAATTTGTATTCCATTTTACCCAATGTATGTGATGGTGTCATGGAAAAGGGTCCTTATCTTCACTTGGTCAAAATCGATCTAATGGAATCTCATGTTTGTAGAGGAACAACTGAACAAAACGCTTTTTGTCCTGCCTAAAAATTTCAAAAATTGACTCAGTTATGAATTTTGACCATTTTTAGGCAAAAATAGGGCATTTTTTCCATTTTTACACTCGCTATTTTTCTATTCCGAATGAAAATATTTGCTTCTGAATTCAAATATAGTATGTAATCAAAAATTATACCCAGATTTAGCTCACATTTTTGCCATTTCTGAAAAAACTGGTAGGTGAAGATAAGGGCCCGTTTCCCTGACATCACATATAATAAGTGATGTCTTAATAACACCTAGAATATTCAATTATCAATTATTTGTAAACTATCAAGGCTACTGAAGATATAGCTATTTTATAATGGTCATCTAGGCAGATTGAAAATTAAGTATGCAGCACAACTAGGATTATATTAGGTTGGAGTTGGTGGTGTTTCACAAGGAGAAAAAAATTAAAATACAAAGATTTTTTTTTAATTTACTCCAACCTAATATAATTTTAATAATGTTTTACTATAAACCAACACCGCGTTCCCTAAATTTGAGTACTACTAGGTTACAGAATGCTTAAAATTTGCACAATTACGAAAATAGCTGGAATATTATTACAAAGATATGTGTGTAATAGCTACTGACAAAGACAGTGTCTCACCGTTCAGACCTGTAGTTACAACTTTTTTCCTCAGGAACCCTTTGCTCTTTATGGCCCATTTCTTTATAGCTCAATAGTATAATTATAATATTTTAGTCAATATTATACTTAAATACACAAAGATTATTAAATGATATTTTTCTAAACGAAATACTTAGTTTTAGTTTTGTTTGAGTTTTTACCTTACACAAGATCAAATCCTCATTTTGTGGTTTCCTTTTAAAATCTATTGTTCCCTTTTAGAACTACTGGTCTAGTCTACTAGACCATCGGTCGTAACCTTTTAGATATTGCGGACCACTAAATTCTTTAAAATATCGAGGGACCAATAACATAATTTTTACAAATTTACCAGCATTGAGTATGATATACGATATACCATAAATACAACATATATTTATTTAAATATTAATAATTTTAATTGTATTTCTGTTTGCTACCTTTCTACTCATTCGTACGGGGGTAATTAAACATCTTTGAGGCAGAAGTTTTGCAAGTCACAGTAGTATTTTGTAGCAAATCAATTCACAATATACGTATAGTTCTCTTTTACATATAATAATGTGCTTAAACAAAATTTATTATTTACTTTAAAATTTTATTAAATGAGTAAGTGAATTTAAATAATATCATAAAATTACGCCACGGACCACTGGTTGCAGGCCGCTGTACCATGTGTCATTTCCTATTTACGCCGTTGTGACAGTAGATCAAAGAAAGGTTTACCATCCCAAAACGTTTTTCATTTATTCAGAGAAACGTTATTTCCAAGGCTTTCAATATGCAATTAAGCGTATTTTTAATTCCGGTTAAATAATAAAAATCATAAAATTGGTAAGCGTTTTGCCAGCATGTAAGGTTCGCTTTTTATTTATTTCTAGTGAACACCAGAAAAAGAGAAAATGATTAAAGTTGCGCCCTTTCTCTATGTTTCTCTATTAGTCTTAAGAAAATAATAATTTTAAATTGTTCCATTTTATTGGATTTATGTATCGCACCCTCCTTTCAGCTCCAACAGGGAAGAACACAAATGATTGAAACTAAAGAAAAACATGGAGGAAAAATAAATATATATAATAAAAACGAGTCGATTTGAGTGTAGAAGATTATTGAAGCTCCTATAAGGAAGTAGCGAAGGGCGATTGCAAGGGGAGCCTCCGAAGAATATCATAATGCACGGTAAACTGAGTGAACGTGCCGGGCATGGTTAGCTCGTTAGCGAGGGGCCCTTCTGCCCCTGAGCCCCTGAGGAAGGGCTCCTTCAAGCAAGGCAATACGTCGAGGGTAGTGCCCACGAGGGCTCTTTTCTTCAGCGAGGACTCTTGGAGATCCGGTGACGGATCTATATCAATCTAAGCTCTCGTGTAGAACTCTTCCCGAGACAAGTGTTTTATAGATAGCGGGTATTAAAGGAAAAATAAAAGAAAAGAAAAAAGAAGACAAATTTTGAAAAAGCTCGTTTAATGGATCAGTATTTTAGCGCTTTTTCATCTCAGCGATTATGTGGCGTTACTAAGCAACGAATTGTTTATGTCGTTTGCTATAAACGAACTTTTCTATATACAATCGGGTAATTGAAGCCATGGGAAATAACAGATAAAATATTCTTAATTAAAAGACTGATGATGAAGGGCAACCTTCGAAACTATTGTCTCTAACAAATAAATTAAATTAATTAAACATATCAGTGACTTTTCAAACAGGGGTTGCTCTTTAAAAGAGTACACTTCTTTTTTTTTTATTTTATTTCATTGTTCGCTTTTTTTTTGTAAATTTCATCATTATTAGGGTCATCAGAAACTTCAAATTAAATTTTTTTTACAAGAACCCAGATTTGATAGTAGGAGCACCCCCTAATAATAGTATCAAATAAAAATTCTGTACCAACACTAATTTTCGACCATTGGCATAGTTAGGAAGTTTTCCTAAGCCAGCTGATTAGCCACCACAAGGTTTCAATTTCGGTAATCCGATTAGAAATAAATTAATTTTTTAGAAGAATTGACAAATTTTAGAATTAACGAACTAATTTAATGACTAATACATAAGTGATGCCTCGTAATAATGGAGTTTTCTAGAGGGAGCAATGAGTTTTGTAGGAAGTATTTATCTAACTTTCCACGTACTGTTCACCATTACTGTCTAACCCTTTGAGGTTCACAAATTTATATAATGACCTTTATTAATAAAGTTATAATTTCCAACAGAAAAGTTCATATGAGTGAAAAGTCTAAAATCAATGGTTGACGAGTAAAAAGATATTCCAATGTTCTATGGAATTGAATCAATAACATGTCTCTGATCGCGACACATCCTCTCGATATAATAGACCGCAAGAATTATAAATGAGAAAGAAATCGATATTATTTTATCCACAGTACCTTTTTAATATAAGAAAATAGCATTTCATATATATATATATATATATATATAATAGCAGTTTAAAATAAATTGCATGAAAAGATCCAATTTCTTCTCTGGCGGGAGCGAATCAAATAGTAATGCCAAAAGGTTTTATTTTTTTCTCATTACACATAAAATCAAATCGTTTGAAATTTCATATCTCTTTGTTATTTCCTTTTATCTTTTATATAAAATAATTATTATTAGGAAATCTGAATTTTAAAGGGTAGTTTATTTGAAGTCCAATTTGAAAAAACACTAATAACTCCGTTGAAATTTTTTTTAAAAATATGAAATTAATTAGATATTATAAAACAATTAATTATTAATCATAAAATTTAATTTTGGACGAAATCGCTTAAATACTTTTTGAGAAAATCGTCAAAAACCCAGAATACCGTCTATGAAAGGCCATTTTAGAAACATTTTAAAATTCAACTCCATGTCACAATTCAATGTTTCGTTTCATATGACATTTTAAACTTTTTTCAAAGGCATCTCGTGGTTTCAAAAAACGTCGTTTTTTGACGGTTCAGATGGTTTTTGACCATTTTCTCAAAAAGTACTGAATCGATTTGGTTCGAAATTGAATTAAATTATTAATAATTAATTGTTTTATAATATCTATTAATTTCATATTAAAAAAAAAATTCAATGGAGTTATTAGCGTTTTTTCAAATTGGACTTCAAATAAACTACCCATTAAAATGCAAATTTCCTAATAATAATTATTTTATATATATGATGAATAAAAATAACACACAAATATGAAAGTTCAATAGATTTGAATAAATATTTAATGAGAAAAAAATGAAACTTTTTGCCATTTCTAGTTGATTAGCTTCCGGAGAGAAGGAATTGAATCTTTTCATACAATTTCTTTTAAACTACAAAATTCTTAATCAAAATGCTATTTTCTTATATAATAGACATACTGTGAACCTTCAGATAAATGAAATTAATAAAATACTATCACTTTCTTTCTGATTTATAATTATTTTGGTTTGTTTTATCGAGACGTTGGTTGGGACATCTCTTGACATTAGATAGGGACACATTATTACGGATTCATCAAGTCCTTTCACTTTACACTATTGAAATATCTTTTAACATTTTAAAATTTAATACATATAAATGTACTATTATATAACATAATAAATAAATAAAATATTTTAAATAAACGATTATACCGGTCATGCCATCAACAGAAATGAGCCCGGCGTCCACTAGAAACGTCAGGGATCAGTGGAAAGCGTTAAGACAAGTTTATTTAAAATGTATTTAAAAGCATTAATTTATATACGTATGTAACGATCTTGATCGTTTTATTTAAATATATTCAGGGGAAAATTTTCAATGATGCAACATCTTTTTCAGCTGCTAAAAATTTCATTGAACCAGGAGAATCAGTTCATGAGAGACTCTCGCAGAGTCAACTTGTAATGTAATTACAATTTTAAAACTGTTCATATACAATACGAAACTTATTTATATCATGTGTGAATAAAATATTTTTTTATTAAAAGATAAACATATTTTTATTTGTTGGTAGTCTATATTTTGGAAGTAGCAAAATAATTTAATGTCAAATACATAAGTGATGCATCGTATTGTTGGAGTTTTGAATTTTCTAGGGGAAGGGGAGTTTTTTAAGGGGACACTGCCCCTTGCCCCCTAACTACGCCCATGCTTCCGACGCGACATGTCCTCACTAAACTATGTTTAATGTAAAGCATTTGTTTTTTATTTAAGCACTAGTGTATTAGTGTACTTTACTTGTGTAAAAATTTAATCATTTTTCTCCAAGATTTGAACCCCTTTTCTGAAGACGCCCCTGGAACCCAATATTTACAAAAGAATATTTTTATGGTCTTTTTATTTCACAAGCGATGTGAATGGTTGGTTTGTCTCAAGGGTGCAGAGAGCTTATTTGATCTTGATGGTTTTGTTTTCAGCAAAGAAAAACTCCATAAAGAATCAGCACCGGCTTTGACTTTCAGGGGGCGATAAAGTATGGTTATTTTTATAATTATAATTGGATATCTTTAAGTATTATCATTCGTTACAATGCTCTGTCTTTTTCATAGGAAATGAAACATCCTATTCAGCAACAATCACAAAAAACGGGACATTGAAAAGTGATGTCGCTATATAGAGATATATTACTTTTCGGAAACAATGCAAAAGAAAAGCGAAAGTGATTTCAATGTACCGCGATGTTGAATAAAGGATGAAAGGAATGCAATAAAAAAATATTACGCTCTCTTACGGAGCGTCCATTAAATGTATGTAATTAAAACGCCTCTAAAACTCGCCGAGCATATTTTTTTTAATTGTTTTTCACATTAAAAAAGGGTATTTGATAACTTACTGTTTGGTTGATGGTATTTAAGGGTGGATTCTATAACAGAAGCCATAAACTGATGATTAGCAATCTTGTTAATGAGTTACCCAGACGACTTACCTAAAACAAAGAGAAAAAATCACATTAATTCAATTTTATGAGTTCATTAAAATAGAGAAAGATGGGCTGCTTCATTTATTTACATTCATAAAGAAATGAAATTTCGAACCAAGGACATAAAACTAATGGTGTGAAGATGATAAGATATTGATTCAAAATTAATAAGCGAAATATTAAATTTTTCATACGTAAAGTATGATAGAACCAAATAAATTTATAAATAAATAATCCCAAAGAGCAGAATTTGTATAGCTAGATAAGCTAATTCAGAAAGTCTATCATCCAGGCGATCTTCAATTTATTCTTTATTAATTTACTATTAATTTTATTTAATTTGTATCCAAATAGAGGACCTATCAGAGGGGGGCCAATTTTACAATTTTAGAGGCCTCGTAATAACTGAATTTGTTAATGTTGAAAAGTTTCTGTGAAATAAATGTTATAATTTAATAAATATGTATGAAATAAAATTGTTTTTATTTTCTTGTCCGAAAGTTAAATTTTGAATTTTTGAAAGCCCTCAAAAATATTAGTTGCCCCGAGGCTCGTATTTTCTCTGAAAGGCCCTGACCATATAATAATATATAGTAGACTTATAGACTTATAGCTAGACTATAATTTGTATTATTTTTATAATAATGAATATATGGTATATTATGGTATATGGGTTAAAATAAGAATATAGAAATAAAAGATGAGACTTTGAACAAAATATATTTATACACGTTGTTCTTCTACAAAATTTGGAGATACCGTATTTTTCTACAGCTCAGCATGTAATTTTTAATTAAGAGGAAAATGTAGGTATCAAATAATAATAATAAGTTTTATATTACTGCAATATATTAGGAAAGGAAATAAGTTTACTTTTTACAAGGGCCATATTAAAGATCTTACTAGCTGCCTACAGGGTCTTCGGCTCCAAGGTAACTGCCAAGGACCTTGTAAAATCAAATTATGAAAAAATAGATATTGTTATGACTGTGTGAGGTTTTTGAATTAAAGAGCTTGTAAAAAAAGATGAATTGCACAAATAATAATGATAAATATATGATGTTGCCAGTGTATTTTGTAAAACGATTCGAATTTTATGTTTATATAAGAATTTAAGAAGCCTGAGGAACACAAAGAGAAACAAAGAGGTTGTCCTCTGCTTGATGCAAAAAACATTAGTTCTAAGCTGACCACCAGTGAAGAAGGAACATAAAATTTTCAATATCCATACAATATTGACTCTATGAAAAACAACATTTATAATTAAAAAAGACTGATGATGAAGACCAAGTCTTCGAAACTATAGTCTCAAACAAATAAATAATATATATATATATATACAGATATATCATCTCGATATATATGTGTGTATGTTTATTTGCATCAAGCAGAGGATAACCTCTTTGTTTCTCTTTGTGAATCAACAACTCTGCTACTCTCGGCAAAACAAAAACTTTTCAATTAAGCCTGAGGAAGTCTAAATAAACGGATGAAACGAGAATAAAATCATCAAATTCATGATCGATTGGTCCTTTGTCCTCTGATTCCCATATCAATTTTAATCATGGACCTGAACCAAGATAATAATAATAAAGCTTATAGATGTTATATAGAAATAATTGTTTTCATTTTGATTTTCAATAACAGAAAATCTACAAATCCTAAACTCCCATCACAAATTTCTAGCATGATTGTTAAATTCGAACCTTTGGTATCCTGCATTGAAAATGCAAGAGACTCAATTAATTATAAATTTTTTAATCACAAAATTCTTTGAATAAAATTGAGATAAATATGATTATTACATTTAAACTTTAAATTGAAATTTTTATATGGTCTTCTCTCTATTTATATCTCGTCTTTTCTTTGTAGAGAAGGTGAGAACATATATAGAATTTAACAACCGAAACTTTCCTCAAACAATTTTTCTCTAAGAATTTTATTTTTAAAATTCTTTAGGACATTTTTCAATAATAAAGGTATGCAGACTCACTCTCAATATCTTTATTGTTATTTTTTATTGGATTTTTTTCTCTTTGCTTAAATTCATTTCATACTTTCTTATAAAAATAACATTTTTTAAAATATTGGATTTAAAGATTTTTAACGTATATTGGGATCACCGCTTTGTGGCTACTAGGAAATTCAGGCATAATTATTGGCCATACATTTTGCTTATATTTATCTAAGGGAAACTAACAGCAGTACAGTGTGTTAAATTTCGAGATTATCAAATTAAGTTAAAAAAGTATATTAAATGAACATTTTAAAAATATAAATGTATCTCTCGATAAAAGAATAAATCAGGGTGTCCTAATGAATTTGAAGTCAACGCTTCCTTGCTCTTTTTAAACCAATCAATTATATTTACTTATTTTAGAAAATATCATTCAAATAATATCGCCAGTTGATAAAAAAATTCATTGTAGTTTCTTAAATAAAGGAGTTTGTAGTCTATGACAGGTAGTATTCAGATACAAAAATAACTCAAGAAAAAATATGTATCAAGTTTAAATGTTCAAGTTGGGGAGCCGAGGTGGCTGACGCGCTAGCCCCGCTTCGGCATCGATTATGACGATGTTGGAGCGGAAGGCCGGAGTTCAATCCTGGCTAGCATATAAAAATTTCTACAGGCTAAAACTCAGCTCCCTCACTAACCCTACTAACACTTTACTGATGTGTTGTCTCAATGGGATTTGTTCCCGTTGACAATAAATAAATAAAAAAAAATGATAAGTTCAAGAAGAAATGTTTTTATTTTCATTACGAAGAACTGATTGTGCTTTTAGCTTAAAAAAATGTAGAAATTCTCGGGTCTCTATACTTTTTAGAGATTGGGCCATATGTGAACATTGAAAACTATGGGCTGACCGTCCTAACATAATATAGGGAAATTATATTAATAATACGCTATTATATGACATTAATATTTAATATAGTGAATATTTGTGAATTAATTCTTTGGTAGCCGCAAGCCGGATGGAAAAGTTTCAAGGTCCGGATTTGGCCCGCAAGCCGTAGTTTGCGGACACCTGCTTAAGACCCGCCGCAAATTGAACTCAATCCATGCACAGCCCACGCGTGGGCTATTTTGTAAAACAAGGGTTGAGGCGGAGTGGGGCATATTGAACCTAATCCACGGCCAGCCCACATGCAATCAGTCTCTGTACTTGAACACGCGGGTTGGGTTCAATTTGTGGCGGGCCTTATGCTCTTTTACGGATCTAATGAGCAAAAAAGTTGAAAACCTGTTTTGATTAACAGCCTTTGTGTTATGTTTCAGTTTACCAGCTCGAACCGATCGCACATTCGTCATATAATTATTACTATTACGAAGACAATGCACCCACCAGCCACCCTTGAAAATTTTCCTTCAATTTATATTTAGTAAATTCATATTAAATTTAATATATATTTTTAATAAATTATCATGTTTTGATTGTAATCAAAAGTTCAATGTTACTTTTGAATTACTTCTTTTTTAGAAACAAATCCTAGAATGTTGTTTCTTTTGCGACTAGTGAAGGTAAGGCTTACAGTGAGCTGATGTACAGTTTTTCCCGAGGGATGCAAGGCAGTGAAGTGGAAAAGAAGTTTCCGAGTCCAGCTTGCTTGACGGGATAAATTAAAGTAAAAAATAAGAAAAGAATAAGAGAAAGCAAGTCGATGTCAAATAGATAAGAGCTCAAGAAGCTATAATACATATTAACCTTGTCTAAAAAAATGTCAAGGCAGAACTAACTCAGTTGTAGGAGCAGACAGACATACTCCCTCTGGTCGTTATTAAAGGAAAAGTAAAAAACAAAAAACTATTAGACTCACCTAGAAGGTTTTAAAGATACAAAAAAGACACACATTGTAATACATTCACAGATAACTCTAAAATATAAAAAAAGTTCGAATTGCCGTTAGTAGTTGAGATAAGATTTATAACCAAATCATAATTGATAGTCAACTACTGAATTCGAGGTATTAGGGTTGTTTTTACACCATGAATTCAGTAGGTGACAATCTATAGTGATTTATTTTTAATCTTTACTCTCCTACTATCGGTAATTTGATTTTTTATATTTAAGCCGGGAATAGTAATTGCCCTCGATTTTTGAAAACTTTCAAAAATCCAAGCCCTCCAAAAATTATACATAAAATATATGGTCTGAATGTATGATTAATTTAGAATCACTTGATCACGAAATTGTTAAATGAAGAATGTTAAATCTTTGAGTAGAAATTTTCTTAAATAGCCCGGATATAATTTTGGAACTCGGGTTCAATTTCTTAAGGGTGAAATCAAGCATTATGAAATATAATAAAAATCATAACTCATATAACATCGTTTGGGGAAGTGGAGGACATTTTTTTTGTGTTTCTTTGGATTATTTTTTTTTTTATAATGATATTGATATAATAAAAAGTTGCACCAAAAAGGATCAGTCTCTGTAGTCCGCGGTGGACCTTTGTATCATGAAAATAATAAGAGATTTAGGGATTGGGTCGGAATCGAATAAGGATGGATGTGGGTCTTGAAAAACTGAGGTTATATGTAGCTTTGAAGACGGTCACAAAAATAGAGTTCCAGTGTCTAGAAGGCATAGGGATAAACGAATTTGCGAATGCGTTTGTTCGGTTGGTATCCAATTTAATCGCGTAGGGAATTGAATTTTAGAAAATCGTGTATTTGGTTAAAACTTGAAGCCATACTTAATTTAATAAGTGAAATAAAGCTCAAATAATTTAAGTTCACAGAAATTTCTTTCTGGTACAAAAATGTTTACATTTGCAATACAAAGAAAGAACTGATTAGATTTTAGACTTGCATTAGAATTTCCAAATGAAAAATGCCAAAATCAGAAAAATGAAATTGAAAAGTTAGATGAGCTGAAATTTAGCATATACCTATGGTAAGTGTGCATTAATAAGTTGCACTTTTCTACCAAGTTTCAGCATTATAGCTCAAGCTATACGCCGAGAAAAATTTCTAAATCATTCTTAGTTTTGGAAAAGCTTTTAGGTACTTATTCCTCCATTTTTAGAGTTTTGTTTAAAAAGTAAAATAGGCTCTATAGCCGCGCTACAATATTTGTCTGTCCGTCAGATAATTGTGGCTCAAAAGCTAAATAAGATGAAAACTTGAAATTTACAACTTATTTCATTTTCACTAAAATTAAAAATCCTATTAATTTTTTCTGGAGTCCAAAATAATAGGTTGTTTACCTAAGTTATCTACCATTGTAAAGATCTTTCACGAAGAATTAGTTTTAATTTTTATTTATTTATCCCGCTTTAAAATAAGGTGTGCGAAAGTCCCAAAGTAGCAATTTTTAGGTGATTTTTGTACTTGGCAGTGTTTAGGAATGCCTTGTCTTAAAATAACAAAAAATTTCAGAAATCTTCTCATTATCAACGACAAATACCATAAGAACGAATTTGATATCTCAATTATTTTGGAACTTATAAGGTACGGAACGCTTGGTATGCGGTTCGACTCGCAATTGGCCAGCTTAATAATATCTTTATTATCCGAAATCATATATATGGTAAGTATAGTGTATATTATTGAGTGCTCTGCTGTCGGTACTAATATTTTGCTTAAGCGCCTGTGTCTTAATTACTCGGCTGATTAATGATTCAATTGGCTTTGATTTGGTTTCCTGTCGGTTGATAGCATTAGCCAGTCCGAGACTCGTCGAGAGACTGACAGCCTGCTCCGCAGACTGCATATTTAACCTCATTGTCGCTAGCCGGAAACAAATGGGGTGATTTTCTAAAGCGAGAAATTCTCTTTTATTCCGCCGCCGATGTCAACTTGACATTAACATTGATATAATTAGATAAAAAAAAAGATAGGAATAAATGACTTATTATTCGGCTGTCACCATTTTTTTAGTACTATAGTATATCTGTCTCATGAAATGAGTATAAATGAGAATTTCCGGCCATTTTTATTCAGGAAGTTTATCCCATCAGCGCAACCTTAAATAATGATTACGTTAGTTAATAACACCTCCGTTGGTGTCGCGTCAATCCACCATCTTCTTATTGTACCATTCCCCCAAAGTTAAATTTCATCTTAATATCATAAAACTCGGCTATAAAGAAAGAAAAGATGAAGTAATATAAATATTCTGGCATGTTTAGTGCACGTCATATGACTTTAGCTTACACCACATTAATGAAAAATGAGAAAATAAAATATCTAAAAGTTATATTAATAGTTGATTAAATTAAAATTAAATGTATTAATTTATGTAAATTTTATTAATGAAAAACGCAGATAAAAATATATACAAAGGCCGGGACTTGAGCTCATCATGACCTTAAGTTTGCTAAATCTTTTCAAACAAACTTATATAACTTTTCTCGAGGTAATACCAAAAATCATAATCATAATCAACAAAGAACATAATGAATCATAAGTTTCCTGTATTTGATTCGATCGCGAATCGAATGAAGGTGATTTTTGTCAGATATTAAGTGAAAATAATATCCGAATATAGCCTATATATTTCTAACTTGAAATAATGAAGTTAAATAATTTTATAATTTTCTCATTAATATATCAAAGAATAATTAACATATTAACGAGAATTGTTTTTGATCGCGTTTTTTGTTAAATCTTAAGTCTAGACCAAGAGAGAATGAAAAAGATGTGATCCATTTAACTATCCAGCATCATTTCGCGATTAGCCCGCATGACCTTTTTTATATCAAACACTGATATGGATCACCAAATGGATTTGGAATCTGAGATGTTATATATTCAATCCCCTAGTCCAGCGCGCTCGATCTGTTAACACGTGTGCTAGGTGTTTGGCATCAATTAATCATAAGTTTCCTGTATTTGATTCGATCGCGATTGGTAATCCATATCCGTGTTTGATTTAAAAAGCGCCATGCAGGCTAATCGCGAAGTAATGCTGGATCATAGCTAAATGGATCACATCTTTCAATCTCTCTTGGTCCGAACCAAGATTCAGCGAACTCAAAAGCCTCAACCAGCAGTAGTCTTGTGTTATATATATATATATATATATATATATATAATATATATCTTGTTTAAAAAACGCGATCAAAAACAATTCTCGTTAATATGTTAATTATTCTTTGCTATATTAATGAGAAAATTATAAAATTAATAACATAATGATTCATGATAAATATTCAAAATTAAAAATAATCGATTTTCAGAAAATAAAATCTAAAAACTAAGTTTTGAGCATATAATGTATAATTTAATTTTCTTAATAAATTTTAATTAACGAGATTGATAAAATTTTGATTATTATAGTGAAATATTTTATAAGCCTACAATTTCAAATATATAAAAAAAGGGCATTGCACTTGCACTTAGCTTAATGAAGTGTTTACGATCATATGATTTTTAAAAAATATATAGGTACCATTGGCGGGCGGTGAATTTTCAACCAAGAACTATTAATTTTCTTAATTTTATTTTATTTTTCGATCCTTTTCAAATTTCCTCGAATACAGCATAAAATAATTTTTCATTATTTTTCAAATTTAACATCAGATTTTTTATGACACGGTATGAAAATGTTCTAAATGTTTTGAAATTTTAGAGATGCACCGCATGCTACAGCATCAATAGACCGTGCGCAACTGATAGGTACATGTAACACCCGTATAACAAGGACGTTCCACAAAGAAACCGTCTTAAATAAATCGCGTTACGTGAAAGTGACCTATCATATAAAATGAGATGAAATGTAAAATTGCGCGTTATACAGAAACAGTGCTATAAAACTTTAACGAAGAACCGTTAAACGATATGTACATCGCGTTATATGAAAACATAATAGTACCGCATTTTTAGAAGTTTGTTAACCATTACCTATTTACAAAGATCAAGACATTTTTTATATATTAAAAAAATAAATTATACATTTCAAGTTGTATCTTATTTAGGGCCAATTGTATGCCGGTTGGTAAACTCTTTTTATACGTTGACAAAGGGTAAAACCTTAAAATTCATCTTGTGCCCTGTGGGATGGCCAATCAGATGACAGGAACTTGCATCTGATTGGCCATCCCACTGTATACAAGGTGAATTATAAGGTTTTACCCTTTGCCAACGCTTAAAAAGAGTTTACCAACCGACATACAACTGGCCCTTAGTCTACGAGCCTCAATGTTTTTTACGGAATCCTAAAAATCACTAAAGCCGCTTTAAAAAAAAATCGAGACTTCAAGCGATCCGATTGGTCGTTATGAACGAAAATCTCGTTGTAATATTTCAAATCTATAACTTACACGGGACATTCTAGGTCACTGGATTTTGGAAAGTGGGACCCAGTTTCCAAAATCCAGTGACTAGCAACAACGCTGGCCCTTGCGATAGCTTGGATATGATGAGGTTGGGTTCACATGAAACTAGCTCCGATGCGTTCAAAGTGACAGTTTGTAAAATGCATGTTTTTTAGTTTTTTAAACTATTCATTATTTTAGAAATAATTTGGTATAATATATAAAAATAATAAAATATTTCTAAGACAACCATGTGATATCCAAATAAAATTATTTCCTCAATGAAATTGACCCGTGTAAACTCGGCTTTACGTTAGGTTTTTAATTTGAATTAGTTTTATAAATTTTTTTGTCAAAATTAGAATTACATGTAATTCATTACTGCCCATTCCTGATTGAAATGCAAAAATAGAAATAACTTTTTAATCTTACCGTATAATTTTAATAATAAAATAAAAACGTGTTAATTAATGAAATGTGGTTTTATTTAAGTTCTCGAAATCATTTTTCGAAGATTGCATTAATAATGAAATTAAAATTTTTTAAAAAACAATTCAATTCAAATATAAATAGCACAAAAGAACTGAATACTGTTACTTGTACATTTGAAATTCGTATTCACTCGACTGAAAGGCCACGTGATAAAATGCCACGTACTAATTAGTTAACTTGAAAATTCAGTCTAGGACCTAGTTCGAAAAATAGAACAGCTCCTAGTGCTCAATTCTAGAATGGAATTCATCTTCGTGACGTCATTTCCAGTTCAGGTCCCAGTTCAAGAGCTAGTTCAGAAGCTAGCGAGGAATCCAGAGGGCATTCTAGTCCCGTGTGAGGCAGGCTTTACTTAAGCTTTAAATTCTACATTTTAAAGATTTAGTGATTATAGACAGACTAATGAGCTGTGAGGCACTTTTTGGGCTCTGAGAAACACAAAACGAATTTTTTTTATAGCTCGGACTCTATTTATTAAGATTGTAGTATACTTACATTTAGTATTAACTAGCTGCAAGGCCCGCCTTCGGCGGCTCTCTTGCTAGCCAGGGGCACACTCCCTGGACTCCCAGCCCTCGAACCCACCCTCACACCCAACCACTCCAGCACCCCCACCCCCGCACCATGCACCCGTTCCCCACCCCCGCCCGCACCCCACCCCGGACCCCACCCCGTCCCTTCCAACCCTGCGCACCACACCCAAATTTGGTTTAGTTTGCTCCAAGGGCAAGAGTTTACATTTTTTCACCCTCCCTTCCTTTTTGGGGAAATTTTCTTAAACAAAACTTGTCAGAAATCATATCCCCTACAGCTTTGTTATTTTAAAATTTGCCGTAGGGTTAATAGTTTAGGAGTTATTTGATAATTTTCAATCGTGCGCTCCCCCAAACCCCCTTCTGGGGTCAAAATATCAAAACGTTATATAGCTAAAAACGTAAGTTAGAAGACATCTGATTTAAATATGAAATTTCATAATAATCCCTTCAGCCGTTTTTACGTGAATCGTCAGCAACTTTTCGGAAACGACGGAAACAGACAGATAGACATACATACAGACAGGAATTTTTTGAGGGTGTTTTCGTTCATAACTTTGCTTGAAACAAGTGCAACCAAAATTTGGCCTTAGGGATCAGCATTTGAGGGCTGGCGAATTTATGGAAATATGAACGAATACGATCGGCTGGCTAAATGGGCATCTATGTTCCGAGGCTAATAAAAAAAAAAAGATTCAAGTCACTGGAACTTGAAGACTTCAAAAAGTGAATTTCAGGAGACGACATTCCAATAATTCATTTATTCTAGGGGAAAGTAAAAGGATAAAAGCGTAAAATAATAAAAAAACATTAGATTTAATCAAAGGCCACGAATCAAAATTACTCTGTTGAATGTATCTAAGCCGCCCCTCTCTGGGCATTAATGTTATCCATTAGACTAATGTACCATGAGATTTCGAATGAACGGTTATTATAATTATTATTATTACTATTTGCTTTATATATTGGCAAACGGATTAATTGCAAAATGTAACGCGTCCTGCCAACTTTTTATTTTTCCATTATTCAAAGTATTGAGATATATATTCAACTATGTAGTCCAATATTATTTTAACATTTCCATATTTATTACGAACATCCGAATCTATATCATTTACATTTATATTTTAGTATTTAATTAATATTCAATTACAATTTTCTCAAATATAGCTTTTCTGTTTAGAACTTGAAATTATTATTATAAATTTCAATAGGTACTTGATAGAATTCAATTAATTCTTAAATGAAAGTAGAATTATTTGTAAATTTTATTTTATTACAACTGTAAAAAGTCGCTAACAACGATTGTTAAGAAATACAATTTAATAAGAAAAATGAAAATATTACTAATTTGAATAATATTTATACTAAATTAGATCCATGGTTTATTTAATTTACTTGTTTGTTTATTATTAAGGTTAGTACAGTTTTTACATGAACATCACTTGCTCGGGAAAAAAGGGTCGAAAAGTTTGGATCCTAATAAAATATTTAATTTTACTGTTTAATTTATTTCCAGATGGCCAAAATATCACCTGTTGAGACAAGTTGACTTAGAACAATTACTGACATAATCTATAGTTTTTAACGATATATAAATATAGATTTTAAATTCCCTGATGAAAATAAAGAAAAACAGATTCTATTTTAAAATGATAAATTGAATAAAATGGCCAACTCATTCTGTGAAAAATTTAAATAAATGAAAAAAAAAACAAATAAAAAAAAAAAAAAAAACAACACCATTTGTTCTAACCCTTTTATGTAATGAATGTAAATATCCCTGATAAATTTTATTTGTATATTTCAGTTAAATAAAAGCGGAGAAAGAGGGAGAGAAATGGTTTTCAAAATATTTGTTTAAAAAGTATAAAAAAAAAAAAAAAAAAATAAACGACGAAATTATTTAAATTAAATGGAGACAATATATTTAGGTATATATATGTAGTTTCAGTTAGTACTGTTTGATTTGCAAATCTTTTCTTTAATTTTGATTTTCAAGTTTTTACAAAGAGAAACAAAGAGGTTGTCCTCTGCTTGATGCAAATAAACATAGACACATTTCTCTAGTAGATTCTCAAATCTATATAGGGACAATATAGTTACTATATAGATTGAAACATTGTGTTACTAGGGATATATCGAAATTATATATCTGTATATATATTATTAATTTGTTAGAGACTATAGTTTCGAAGACTTGGTCTTCATCATCAGTCTTTTTAATTATAAATATTATTTTTCATGGGGTCAATACCGTATGGATATTGAAAATTTTCGATCTTTACTTAGCTGGAAGCCGGTTAAAATACTTCTTTGTTTCTCTTTGTGAATCAACCACTCTGCTACTCTCGGCATAACAAAAACTTTTCAATTCAAGTTTTTAATTCAACAAGAACGAGTCAAGATATTCATTGAACCAATTTCTATTAGAAGAGATTATTGTATTCGAATTGATTTTTTTTTGGAAATATGGGTTTGAGCCAAAAATAGGTTAAAAGTTGATCATTAAAACCTGTTATGAGAGACATAGTAAATATAAATTCATTCTTTGAATAGCTATCTTTTTGAGTATTTTATTTCTGTTTTTGTTGTTAAAGGGGTCCCTAAATTACGTGAGGCGTTTAGGGGGCGGGAGGTGGAGGTGTCGAACCGAATCTCACCCAATCTCATGTGGGGGAGTGGGGGTGGTCTCGGTAAATATCACGTATTTTTTCCTCAAGAAACAGTGAAAAATTGCTCAGAAAACTGGGTTAAATTAAGTAAAACATGTTTGGCCAATAAAATATGGTTACGAATTTTAGTAGTTCCTATTTAAGTATTTTATTGTTCGATTTTCTCACTGTGATTCTAGACTATATTCTTAGTAGTCTTAAATAAAAATAATTAAGCAAATTATGTTTTTTAAATAAATCCAAAGTAATCAACAGATTAACCGCCTCGCGTAATTTAGGGACGCCCCTTAATTGATTTAAACATTCATTTATTTATTTTAAACTTTTTAATATTTACCAATTTCTTTTTAATTATTATTGTATATTTTAATACATTTAAACAAAGGGTCCCCCAGTTTCATGAAAAATACCTTCCCCTCCTATTTTATTCAGTTCTAAAGAATTAGAAGAGCTTTTTATTATCTTTTGTTGAAGTTATAAGACTTGACCACTTTTATTTTTAGCAGATCATGCTAAAATGCAATAATTATCAACCCCCTCTCCAGGAATTTCAATGACGCACGTCTTAACACACCTGTGAGGCACCCCTGATTTAAATTATTTAATATTTTAATTAATTAAAATTTACAAAGAAAAATCAAATTGATATCATATCTGTATCTAAATAAGAATTAATTATTATTTCAAAGTATTAATTATTGTACTAACTATTACATTATTAATTAATTATTATTATTTATGTTTGTTTTTTTTTAAATTTTATTATTAATATTTTTCTCAATTTTGGCTTAATTTTAGGAAGCAAATGCATTTGATTCTGAACTACTGAACGAAAAGAGTGAATAAAGTAAAATCTGATATGTCTCTCACATGCTCTAATGCATAAGGAACATGAGTTCGCAAGACTAGGATGGAACATAAAAGCATCAATTTTCTGTAGTCGATACCATTCAATGTTGTGCATTATCAGAAATAGCAATAAGCAATTCACTACTTTAATACTTTATAATACACAATAGTTGATTTTCACTTTGACATTAAAAGGGGAGGGGGGAAAGAGCTCTTGATTTATTTTAATTATTTTTTGTTTTCTCCCCAGAAAGGCCTTTTGCATAAATTACATCCAACATCTTCTGATCCTTTTTTCTCACTTACTGAAAATGTTCCTAAGAATCCATCCTTACATTTTATTCAGCACGCGATTGTATTCGAAGCTCTTTAAAGGGATAAAGAAAAAGTTTTTGCTATACAAAACTATAGTGTGGACTGCAATTCCATAGAGGCTATAAATAACAGATATGCGAGAGATTTAAGGGTCAAAGGAATTCAGGCTATTTAATTAATATACCATTCATTGTGTGGAGTTAACCTTCGTCGACTGGCGGGGTTGCAAGTGGGTGACTTGCGCCTATTATGCAAACCACAGGGAGTCATTTGAGGGCAAAATGCCACTGAAAGTCGCATTAAGATGCGCGCCCAAGAAGCAGCTCTTGTTTATGCAACCACCTTGAGCATTAAGCGAGGGGCTCAAATGTCACCGCCAACTGGTACTTGATGCTACCTTCCTCCAGGCAATCGCCATTTTTAATTTCTTCCTCTAACGAGGCATGTAGGATCCTTTACAAGGCACAGATTTCTAATTAAAAAAAGCCAATCATTAAGGAGAAACAAAAACATTAGGAAAAGTTTTATTGAAAAAAGTTTGTTTTGCCGAAAGTAGCAGTTATTATTGGTTCATAAAGAAAAGTAAATGAGGTTAGATCTTCTGCTTGATACAAATAAACATATTCATTAATATATATATAGTCTATGTTTATTTGTATCAAGCAGAGGACAATTTAATTGATTTTTCTTTATTCTTCAACTGTCATATTCGATTAGCGTCGGTGATTACTATGCAGAGTCTCTTTTTTCACAGGAGTGGTTTCCCATTGCCTTGCCTGATTTTTTTATTTTCACATATTGTATTGCGATGCCCTGTCTGGGTCCTGACTCTTTGAGAGCTTGTATCTCAGAGATGAAAAAGTTAATTTCATTTTGTAAGAATCGAGACTTAATAGTAAGAATTCAGATTTGGGACATAAAACCGGATATTGTGTTCCCAGGGGCCAAAAAGGGGCCAACAATCCATTGGTCAGTGCGTACGTATGTATTATGTACGTATGTACGTATGTATCTCCCCTGGGTTTCGCAACCAAGTCTCAGAACTACGAAATTCAAAACTTAAGCTCAATATAGGCTAGAAGGAGTACAGCAAACTTTTGGTTGAAATCGGAAAATCGGAAGTGAACATTTAGATGATTTTTTTTTTGAGGAAATAAAAAAATACGAAATATATGAAGAGGGTGTAAATTAGTAGTGTCGCGATGATTTCAAATAAATGAAAATGTGAAAGTCGTGTGGTGAACACACCAGTTGATTTTATAAGGTTTTTTTTTGGAAATTTTTAATTCAAAGAATATCAAATGAATTTAAATTCTGATTGAATTTAACTCTTACTCACAAAAATTTCGACAAGAACAAAGTTTCATAATGAGTTCAACTTGGTTCTATAGATTATTATAGATTAAATCTTACTATTGACAAATAACGATATTTTACAAATGTTAACTAGAACACGATCATATCAAAAAACAAATAAATAAATTAGAAATGATAATATAGTAAAAACTTTGTTCTTGTCGAAATATAATATTTAATATCTGATAAAAATAGCGAATTAAAAAATCAGCTTCCAGAGTGCATGAGTAGCTAATTATAACGAGTATAGCTATGGTAGGAGATATAAAAAAATCGTCATAATTAGTTTTGAAACTGTGAAGAAAATTAATACTAACAACTCCTTATAAAGAAGAAGTATCGGAAAAACTGAATTGAACCCAAACTTTCAATATAATTTATAACTAGCTTACGATATTGGTTTTGTAAAAATGTTTTCTTATAACTTAATTAACTCACCTCATAGAATTTCAATCAGGCCAATACAAATTGAAGAACATATTAAAACTAATAGATACAGCAAATTTAACCAATGGTGACTTTTGCATCATTAACTATAGGATACTGAACAAACATTCTATACAACATGTTTCTTATTTTAGACTCCTAACTAAAATGAGTTTACATTCAGATATGTATACACTCCTTAAGTTAAACAGAAAACGAACCCACAGTAACATTTAATCGAGATGGACAAAGAGGTTTAAGAAATATTATTTTTAAAATATGCAAAAATTATTATCATTTCTAATCAAATTATTCATTTTTTGATATGACCGTGTTCTAGTTAACATTTGTAAAATATCGTTATTTGTCAATACCTACTAAGATTTAATTTATAGAATCAAGTTGAATTCATTATGAAAGTGAAAAGACTACCAATAGCAGCATGGATTCATTTCCGAATGGGACTTCCAGTATCTTGGGAGGAACAATAAAAGTAAAATGAACAAAATATCACCCAAGGTATCAAATTAATTAGTATGCTCAACCCTATCCTATGGAGTAACAAAAATTCAAAGTAATAATCGAGAATCAGAGCATAGTTATGCATAGGTCCGACACCTGGGAAATTAGAAAAAAAATTGATGTCGCTTCATAAAGATTTTTCAAGAAGATGTTCCGAAATATCAAAGTTGGAGAAGATAACAAATGATAGTACACTTATTATCAGGACTAGATTATTTTGAAGGTATACCGTAAATTCCCGGTGAAGGTGACATGACAGTGGAAAATATATTTTAAAAATAAAATTGTCAAAATTTATATTTGGCTGCTTATCAAAATTTATTTTTAATATACGATATAATGTTTTTTGTCTTCGACACAAGTGACAAAAAGTACCATACAATTTTTTAAAGTTTTAATTTATATAAATAAATTCAAACTTTTTGGAAAATGTGTTCCTTTATCAATGGAATTTTCAAAAAAAAAAATGTGAAAACTTTTCTCTAGACTCGGTACGCTGACTCATATTTTATTGATTTGAGAATTTTTATTAAATATATAATTTTTTGAAATAGGTACAAAAACGAATGTCAAATTTGAGCTCGTTACTTAAATCTGTTTAATAACTCCTAAATGACAATTCATTTTTTTCTGATTTGACATTTTTGAACCGGAAATTTTCAAGCCAGAAAGCCCAAAATATAATCAGTTCTTTGATTCTAAAATATAAACATTTGTGATCTAGAAAGAGCTCGACTCAAATTTGATAAAGTATTGCATTGTCATCGAAAATTCATGTTTACAAATTTTCAAGAAAAATGTGTAAAAGTTTTCCAAATGACTTCTAAGTTTTGACGTTTCAACAGAGAGTATCAGTTAAATAAGAGTTTGTAAAAAACCTTAAAATAATAAAAAAAATTTGTGTTATAGAGCAGTAAAAAGTACTTATACATTTGAAAAAATTAAATTAAAAAACAAAAATATAAGAGAATGTTAATGTATCATATAAAAATAAAAATATGACAATTTAATTTCTTCATTTTCTACCCTGAAAATCCATTAAGAAGCTAAAATAAATACTATTAAAAAGAATGAACCACTTAGGGAATTTACTATCAACAGGGCAAAGAACTGTCTGCTTATTATTTTATTTTTTATAATTTACTACGAGAAGTTTTTTTGAGAACATAATATTAGGGTCTTTTAAAACTTACTATGAAAAAAACATGATTTATTATTTACCTTGAGATCACTTTTGTATTGAATTTTCTGAAGATTTTTTTTTTGTCAAAAATATAATTATGTAGGTGTGAATAATTATCCAATTTATAAATCTCTTCTCTTTTTCGTGCCAGAGCTTAGAAAAGGCCTACCTTAAACTTAACGCCTGCTCTCCTTTTCCAAAGGAGAGCTCACAAAAGAAATCTTCTAATTAATGTAATTAATACTTTTAAAAAACAAACTTTGAAACTAGACACAAATGAAGACAAAGAATATTATCAACGAAGTGAAATATAGTGTTTAATATAATGTTAAAAAGGTGGTCCCAAACAAGGGACGAATTTCAATTGCAAAATGTGTCTTGGAGTATCATCTTATTGTTAAATTGAAAGTTTTTTGCCGAGAGTAGCAGAATTTTTATATATTGAAGGAGACAATAAAGAGTGTGTCTTCTGCTTGAATTATAAATTTTATTTATTTATAACGAGACTATAGTTTCGAGGGCTTTGCCCTCTTCATCAGTCTATTACAATGGATTCACAGGAATTAATTTATGAATCCAAAGGCCTCGAAACTATAGTCTCGTTATAAATAAATAAAATTTATAATTCCAGCAGAAGACACACTCTTTTATTGTCTCCTTCAAGTATGGTCAAGTATTATAATCGTTCACGAAAAAAGTGGTTTTTTCCTTCTTTTTTCGAAATATCTTAAAAACAGCTGAAACTATTTTGATTAAAAAAATTGAGCGAAACCATGGCATTTCGCTCTACAAAAAAGCTCTAATAAGTAAACATCGAAAAAATTATATTTTTCGAGATAATAATTGTTTTGTCAAAATGTCTGTTAGTCTGTCTAGTTGTCTGGTTATTGCTGGTTGTCCGTTAGTATGTGAGTTACCAAATTTTTGTGGACGAGCTAGCTCAAAAACTAGTTTGAATATCGAAACCAAATTTCACACGTAGTTTTGGTCCATTGAGATTAAGAGGTGATTAGATTTTCGTGCACATCGTCCCAAAATTAAGGAGGGTGGAGGTGGGGTTAAAAATTAAAAATCTAGGCCATTTGAGCAAACTCAACCAAATTTTGTATACATAATCAGTGGACCCCCAAAAGTCTAAAAATGCAAAAACTAACCGCCCAAAATGGGGGGGGGGGTGTAAGGTCAAAAAATGAAAATCTTGACCATTTACCAAACTCAACCAAATTTTGTATACATAATCAGCGGACTCCCAGAAGTCTAAAAATTCAAAAATTGACAGCTCAAAATGGATGGGGGGGGGGGGGTGTATAGTCAAAAAATGAAAATCTAGGCTCTTGTACTAAACTCAACCAAATTTTGTATACATAATCAGTGGGCCCCCAGGAGTCTAAAAATGCAAAAACTAACCCCCCCCCTACATGAATATAAATAATTTTATTAAATATTAAATATAAGTGAAGGGCCAGGTTGTATGGTAAAGTCAAGTGGATGGCCAAATCAGAACACGTCAGCTTGTTTTTTTAAATAAATAAAAAAATGAAATAATATCGCAAAGAAATATAATTTTTAGGAGAGTTATTAATAGAAGGTTTTTTGTAGCCAATGTTTAAGCCATTTTTGTCTCTCTGTGTGTCTGAATTAAGATAGGTATTCTCGATAATCATTATTAGTTCAGACATTTAATACGACTTTTCTTTCTTGAATTATACCCTTTCTTAAATGCTGGTATCACCGTTGTTTTTATTTTTGTATAGTCAAATCTTATGATCAATTTTTAACCCATTTCCCCCTTATTTATTCGTGCTATGACAATGTAGTATTTTATCAAATTTTTAAAAAGTTGGCATAGGAGAGTCGAGTGGCTGGGACAAATCAGTTTATGATGATGATGACTTATTTTTAAATATTGCAGCCACCGACTTCAATTAGACTTCATGTATTCAGCTTTATAGAAGCCAATTTCGGTAAATTTATAAATTTGTTTACTCCTTATCTAACAAATTAAGTTAATTTTATATTTATTAGAAAATATTTTATTCTTTATTACGAATTTCCTCAGTTTGATACTTTTTATTTATTGAATAGGATATAAAAACATTTTTTTATCGATTGTTATTTTATGGACTGAGAAACTCATATAACATTCTTGATTAAAATATTTATTAGTATTTATTTCTAAAATTTATCATCTTTTTAACATTATCTTAATTAATAATGTTAAAACTAAATTTTCAATTAATACTCGTTAATTAAAGGATCTATTTTTTAATTTCATTTAATTGTCCGGTTTCAAACGATTTTGAAGAATTCTTTGTTCTAAGTAAATGATTTCTTCCTCTTTTTTTTATCAATGAACCAGATTTTGATTAGGTTGTCCTGAAAGGAAAGCCTACAGTTGATTTCATTGGTTCATGGTTTAATTACCTCACCCATTGACCCTTTAAACACATAAAATTGCAACCATTTCACATTAACACACACACAAGCAACGGCTGTTCTTTGAGGAATAAGAGCTGGATAGCTTTTCGAGTGAGCTGGTAGATTGGATCCATCAGCAGAAAAAACGAAAAACGATAAAACAATCGAGATCACACTATATATATATATGGGTGTGTGGAAGTGGTTATATATCGGTAGTGGTAAGGACTGAGGAGGTGCCAATAGGGAATGAAGGCAGGCATAGAGACCTCGAAACAAATGGAAGGCAATGCAGTAACTTTTCAATGAGAGGCCTCTTGATGTTGCTAAAAACTCTTCAAGTCTCCAAATTGGTCCACAGCAATGGACTAAGAGTAGAGAGCGATGAGACTTCTCAAGTGACACGGAAAGAAAGGTCGATATCATCTTGCTGTCCATTCAGTCGGACAGCCGAAAAAAAAATATAACTCGATGTCAAAGTATGAAATATATTTTAGATGTTCACTTTCATTACACGTCTGAGTGACCAATTTATTAAATTTGTTCCTACTTACAGTGGTGAGATGGCCCATCGTAGCGCCGTTTCTACTTAGTGAATTATTTTAAAAACTATAATGACCTTTGTGCTGTTGAAATAAAATAATCTTGAAATTTCGAGGGTTGTTATAGTCACAAATTGAATAATAAATTAGTAAATTTATTCACTACTAGCTGCAAGGCCCGCCCCCTGGACCCCCAGCCCTCGAAACCCACCTTCACCCCCCATACCCACCCACCACACCCCCCGAAACCCACCCAGCACCCCGGCACCCCCACCCCGCATGCCCAACCCACGCCCCCACACCACCACCCCACACTCCATTCCGTACCCTAACCCACTACCCCTCACCCCTAACCCCCCCAGCACTCCCACTCCCGCACCCGTTCCCAAACCCCGCCCCCACACCACAACCCGCACCCCCATCCACCTCGTGCCCTACAACCCTGCGCACCACACCCCCGCCTAGCCCCTCTGCCCCACTCCCCCTACTCAGCCTCACTCCTCACCCCACCCCCATTCCACCTCCGCACCCAGTTTTTGCATTTCTAGCCTTCTAGTGACCCACAGATTATGTATACAAAATTTGGTTGAGTTTGGCCCAAGAGAAATAATTTTCATTTTTTGACCCCCCCCCATTTTCGGGTGGTTAGTTTTTGCATTTCTAGCTCTCTAGAGGCCCACAGATTATGTATATAAAATTTGGTTGAGTTTGGTCCAAGAGCAAGAATTTTCATTTTTTGACCCCCCCCCCCTCATTTTGGGTGGTTAGTTTTTGCATTTCTAGCTCTCTAGAGGCCTACAGATTATGTATACAAAATTTGGTTGAGTTTGCTCCAAGGGCAAGAATTTATATATTTTCTCCTTCCCCCCTTTTGGGTGGTTTTTGGGGGAAT
The DNA here is from genome assembly GCA_024734495.1 of Forficula auricularia. NCBI lineage: Eukaryota > Metazoa > Arthropoda > Insecta > Dermaptera > Forficulidae > Forficula > Forficula auricularia. Next base: position 1,272,204 of record JALMQS010000127.1, read on the forward strand.
TTTTTAAACAAAAGTTGTCAGAAATCACATCCCCTACAACTTTGCTCATTATAAAATTTCCCGTAGAGTTAATAGTTTAAGAGTTATTTGATAATTTTCATTCGTGCACCCCCCCCCAAACCCCCTTTTGGGGTCAAAATATCAAAACGTTATATAGCTAAAAACGTAAGTTAGAAGACCTCTGATACAAATATGAAATTTCATAATAATCCCTTCAGCCGTTTTGACGTGAATCATGAGCAACTTTTCGCGGAAACCACTGAAACAGACAGACAGACAGACATACAGACAGGAATTTTGTTGAGGGTGTTTTCGTTCATAACTTTGCTTGAAACGTGTGCAACCAAAATTTGGCGTGATTTGGACCAATGTACAGACAAAACCTTAATTTTATATATATAGATACAGTTTCGTTTCATCAGAATGTATGAATGTAATATCTAAGAAAACAAATGAAAAATGAAATTGAAAAGATTGTGTTTTGCTGAGAGTAGCAGAGTTGTTGATTCATAAAATGAAATCAATGAGGTTGCCAGTGCTTGATGTAAATATATATGTATATACCTATTATAATTTATTTGTAAGAGACTATACACTAAAGTTTCGAAGGTTTGGCCTTCATTATCATGTATTTTTGATTAGAAATATTTTATCTGTTAATTCTCATAGGTTCATTTACCCGGTTGGATATACGTTTTGTTGTTATAGTAAGCTAGTCATATAACAAACAACATAAATAATTATGTTAAAGAAAGGGACAAAATTTTATATAGCCCGAAACATGTATTTAACCTAAAATATAAAAATTTCTTCCAGAACTTAAGTGACTTGATTTAAATTTTTCGTTAAATTGAAGGGTTGGTTTTGTCACAAATATAATAAAACAATAATTTTAATAACTATTTGTATTATTTAATTGATAACTATACAGTTTCGGTCACCACTGGTCGACCATCCTCAGTAGATTCTAAAAATTAAAATATAAGTATATATTTTTAAAATTAAATGAAACATTACATTTCCAAATAGGATTTATTTAACGGGCTGTCATTTTTTTCCCCTTTCCTTTAAAATAAACGTTATTTCTTTTGATAATCTGGCTATATGTGTGTATATGTATTTATAAGTTTATTATTATGAATGAAGTGAATAATGACCAACCCCGTTTTTTATGATTTTGTTAAATTGATTTATAGACTCTGAAAAAGGAGGGAAGAATCCTCCGAAATGTTGGTTTTTTAAAGAAAAGGGGAAAAAAGAATGACAGGCCGATAAATACATCTTATTTGGAAATGTAAAATTTTTTCTTCACTATTCTTGGGCTGTCTTCCATTAATAACTTTTAAGGAGTTAGGTGTTGGTTCTAGGTGAAACATTTTAATATAATAATAAAACTTGAGCAAGATGCGAGGTAGGTTTCTCAAAAAAGAAATAAAACAAAATTGAGTTTTGAATTCGATATATTTCGGGGTGAGCCCCCCTACTTTCCCCTCACCACATACATTTCAAAAAATATTTAAAAAATTGTTATTTTTTAAAATTATTTTTTCCATTGTATAATCAGTTTACTTTGACTTCTGATGATGGGCTCACGCCCAAAATATATCGAATTCAAAACTCAAATTTGTTTTATTTCTTTTTTGTGAAACCTACCTCGCATCTTGCTCAAGTTTTATTATTATGTCTTCCATTACTTTTCAATGAAAAATTCTACCATTCCGTCTCTCTCCAAAGAGAAAATTTCTTCAAATATATTAAATGAAACTTTTTTAGTGTTGATTGATTGAAAGAATTAAAAAAAAATATATATTAAGTGTGTATTTTAATATACTGGGCATCTATGAGCTTTTTAGCTCAAGTCGTTTGTAGCGAAAAATTGCTAAATCGCTAAAATTTGCTGAAAGCTTATAGTGTTCACCATTTCATTTGTAAAATATATTCGCTTAAACAGGTATATTACAAAGATATTAGTTAGATAATAAAATAAAAAGCAGTCGCTTCTGTAATGGCGTGTATTTGCCCCAGCTGAAACAGTCACGATGCAATATGATTAAAACACATGGGATTACTGCTTTGAATTAGCATTAATGTCAATTCATTATTAACCACCCCCGCTCCGTTTAACCCTGTCACTTGGCTGGATTAATCATTTTAATGAATAGACAGAATGGATCTGTTATTCAAATATATGACATTGTCTCCCATAAACCATTAATTAACAAAAGTTAGTCCAACATTTGTTTCTTTAACCATTTATCTATCAGCATCCGGAAAATTAATTATTTATTAAGGGCGAAGGTCTGCTCCACCTTCCGTTACGAATTTATTATTGATAATATCATTTATGGATAGTTAAATGGAAATGTAAAAATAATACTAGCATTCAAATATTAATAAATGGACAATCAATATTCAATATTCATTACAAACAAAATTTTGCGATGGAAAAATACGTTTTCATTAGTTTCAATATTTTCAAAATGAAATTTTCTTTTAATGTTGAAAATGTATATCATCATCATTGAGTATACAGTCCTAAGACTGGTTTGATGCAACAATCCGTCTCCACTCGACTCTGTCCCCCGCCAGCTGTTTGACCTCTCTAAAAGTCTGTCATCCCATATCCCCAATTTTTTGCTTGAAATATTCTAATCTGGGTCTTCCTCTTCCCCTTTTCTTTTCCACCTCCCCCTCCAAGATATCCCTAAGCAGTCCCCCATGTCTCAGTGTGTGCCCCATCATCGGACCTCTTCTCTTCTTCAGACTCTTCCACAAGGTTCTTCTTTCTCCGATTCTTCCAAGAACTTCTTCATTTGTAATTTTATCCGTCCATTTGATATTCATCATTCTTCTGTAGCCCCACATTTCGAAAGCCTCTAATCTCTTTCTCTCCGCTTTTCTAATTGTCCAGGTTTCACACCCGTACTATGCTTCATACATATGTCTTCAATAGCAACTTCCTGTTTTCTAAGCTGATTGAGGAGGAGCATAGTAGTTTTTGTTTTGAATTAAACCCCATTTTAGCTTGCTCAATTCTTGATTTAATTTCGTTTTCTCTCCTCCCATTCCATGTTATTTTACTTCCTAGGTAGCGGAATTCCTTAACTCCTTCTAGGTTTTCTTGGTTGATTTTGACGCATTCCTGTCTCGTTTGTTCATTTTTTGTACATACTAGGACTTTGGTTTTATTCTTGTTTTTTTCATTTTGACTTTTCTATTAGGATTTGGTTAATTCCATTCAGTGCGTCCTCTAATTCTTTTTTATTGCTTCCTATTTTGTTTTTTTAGGAAGCAATAAAAATGTAGATATATGAATTAATTATACAAAAGTAAAATTAATATATAGGTATATGAGATAGGTCTCGATCTCGACAGATAGTGCAGAAACTTGTAGAATGAAACAAGTAATGAGAACAGCAGAAATGAAGAGATTAAAGGCGATTTTTCGTAATTAAAGGTTACTTTTGTTTGAATAATTTGTGCGGTCAGTGGGATGATCTCTTTGCTAGGCTCCTCTAATCCCCATCCATTCACAATAAGACAGTCGTGATTTTTTTTTAATATAAAATTTATTTGCTATTTGAAAATTTAAATATCACGAAATAAGATCTCTTGGACATCTTACACATTTAAGAAAAAAATATACCTATATCTAAAATCGGCCTAATAAATTCCTGGTTAAGGCCCTTCTCTAAAGAGACCCAATTTTCGATGCCCCAAATAAAACAATACATATTTGTTATTATAAAAATTAGTTTTCTAACATTGTGATTAAATCACTTCAAATTTATTAAAATTATTAAGCCATTTAAAATAATTTCTTAGCAATGGGACTAGTTGGTGGGAGAATGGTTACAACTCCTTAAGAAAAAAGATACACAAATTTTAAAATATTTCTTAGAGTTGTTTTTTATGGAAATGGTATAGAATTATAGATAGTTAGAGTAAAAGAGTAGTTTCAATCTGCCGATTCACCTTTGCTATATGTTGAGTCGATAATTAAGTTTTATTATTGCTTCCTTAGATAGATACTATATATACCTAGAGGCAATAATTGATAATAGTTTTATTAGATTGAACATATCTCGAAACGTTTATAAGCTCCTAATCAAATTTTGAAAGTCATTCATATATGTACAAAAGACACAACCAAACTTTTAAGACTCTAAGTTTTCAGATTAAAAATTAACAGTTCATTGGACAATGTTTTTTATTGATGCTCTTATTCAATTTTCGCACAACGTTTCGTCCCTCTCGAGACTTTTTCAAGCACTGCAAATAAGGACAAATATCATTAGGTGAAAGTCTTTTACAATTATAAAGGTTATACAACCTATAAGAGCATCAATAAAAAACATTGTCCAATGAACTGTTAATTTTTAATCTACTAATTATAATGGACATTAATCAACATAATTTAAGTTTTCATTTTATAACCAAAATTTTTTTAAACACATTTGTTTAGATTTAAAAGAGTAAACTTACGATCAAATTTATTAAAGGTGTTCAAAAAATAAAAAAAATTCCAATGTGTTATTTAAGTGATATTAATAATAATCCTAAAAGACCCTCCCTGACAATCCAACCGTACTTAACATATTAAGATGTCCGTGAAACCGTTGGGAAGAATATCAGGAGTGGTCTGAATGGAATAAGCACGGTCTTAATTTCTTTAGATTTCATTCTACTTTTGGAGTAGAGTGGAATGCAGATTAACGCGGTGACAAGAAAATGTCCTATAAATAATTAGATTCTATTATTATTAGTCCTCCCTGAGAAAAAGACTTATCGAACGGTTCATCTTTATAAATCTGATATCTGTTTCTAGCAGCTTAATACAGTTAAGGAAGACAAATCAGTAGATATTAATCGGTTTTAATGTTGAAAAGAGAGAAAGAGGAACAGCTAAGACTGACGGAAAGACAGACAAAGTGGTGCTATTTTAAATGGCCTTTATTGGCTTTTAACTCTTCCAGTGAACATTTCTAAGACAACTGTCTTTTTATCGCCTTCTTTGCTTTTTTTTGTATTTGTAAGTGATTCTAGCCACCAATCAGAGCTACGTCTCCTCTACAATATAATTTTCCTATCTATCATACTAGATTTAAAGGGCTGACCATTACTATGCTATCCTCAACATTAGTAATTTTTCTAGGAAAAATGTCTTCCGGAGTGGCTTCCCATTGAAGCCAATGGGCTTCCTATGTTTTTGTTGAGGAACCTTTAAATTTTGTTAGAGGGGGAAATTTTTCTGACCGAAATGGAGTTCAAATGTTGGCCACCATCTAAAAAATTTCTAATAACATTGTAGTGTAAGTAAGCCTCAAGTCAATTTTTTTACTTTATCCAATGCAAAGCATGGGTAAAGTATTGTATCGTCTCGGGGCAAGCGTGGCTTCAAGCGGTCCTCAGGTAATGACTACGGAACCCATGGACTCAATTAAAGTCACAAATTGTAGTATTCAATTAGGTTGAATTTTAGCACGTGACGGTTTTGCCAAAAATTACATGGGAAGCCAAAAAGTGCGATTTTTTCATTTAGTGCGTGCGGATGGATGGATGTATGGATGTATGGATGTATGTTATCGTTTTTTTGGCCCACGATTTTTTCTACACCGTTGCACCGATTGAAATGAAATTGAAAACCTAGAATTCTTTTAACAAAATGAAGCGCTGATTAGTTTTTGGTACATATCGGCCCACAAACATTAGAACTTTATTTCGGTACTTTTTTAGTTTTTTTCTAAATATCTTGTAAATGACTTAACCAATTTTGATGAAATTTGATATCCTAATTAAGTACCACAAAAAAGGTTAAATACAGTTTTTAGTAAAATTATATTTTAAAGTACTTTACTCTAGAGTAAGATAGTACTTTTTTAATTTTTTAAATTCTTTAAAATTTATTCATTTGAACGTTTTAATATAGCTCATTTAGCCTTGCTTAAATAAGAATAGATAGGGTTCTCTCTGTGAAATGCTAAAAATTTGGGAGGAAATTTTTATAAGTAACCATAGCAACTGCGTTGTTTTCTTATCGCCTACCTTTGATGAAGACATAGAGGAATCGACTTTAAGCCAAAAATATCTCATTGATTCTCATCTAATACTTGAAGAATAATCATTCTATATTGGATTTTTGACATTTCGGTTTTTATTGGTAACCATTGCTGAAGACATAGAGGAATCGACTTAAAATCAAAAATAGCGATTGATTCTCATCTAATACTTGAAGAATAACCATTCTATATTGGATTTTTTACGTTTCGGTTTTTATTGGTGACCATTGCTAAAGACATAGAGAAATCGACTTTAAACCAAAAATAGCGATTGATTCTCATCTAATATTTGAGGAATAACAATTCTACATTAGGTTTTTGACGTTTCGATTATTATTGGTAACCATTGCTGAAGACATGGAGGAATCGACTTAAAATCAAAAATAACGATCGATTCTTATCTAATACTAGAGGAATAACCTTATTGCATTCCATTTTTGATGTTTTGACTATTAATGGATACCTCTACTGAAAATGTGGAAGAATCGACTTAAAATCAAAAAGACTAAATTCTTTTTTGGTAAACAACTCAAGCTTGCTTATTGTAACCAGTTATTAATCTGAAATATATCATTTTTTTTGTAAAAAATAAACTATAAGCTACTTATGAATCGACTTCACAATTTTGGTGAAAATTTGTTTTTATTTTGGTTTCATAATGCGTTCATTATAACCTTGTTTTTGGTGTCATAATGTGATACTTTTGTTTTTAAGTTTTTAAATTTAAATTTAGATTATTATTTTAAAACCCACTGCGTAGTCCAGGGCTGGTTAGGGTAGCCCCCTGGCCAGCAAGATGATAGCCGAAGGCGGGGTTCGCAGCTGGTAATATATATGAAATATAGAGGAACCAGTAGCCGAGCGGAATCTTTAAATTTTGTTCGAGTGGGAAATGTTTCTGACTGAAATGGAGTTCGATTGTTGGCCACCATCTAAAAAATTTCTAATAACATTGTAGTGTAAATGAGCCTCAATTCCCAGTTTTTTTTTTTTTTTTTTTATATATATATATAAATGGGGGAAAAATATTGGCCTTGAGAGCAAAATCCCATTTGGCCAGCCAGTTATTAGTCTGGAATATTAATTTTTTTTTTTTTGTAAAAAATAAACTGTAAGCTATTTATGAATCGACTTCACAATTTTGTTGAAAATTTGTTTTTATTTTGGTTTCATAATGCGTTCATTATAACCTTGTTTTTGGTGTCATAATGTGATACTTTTGTTTTTAAGTTTTTAAATTTAAATTTAGATTATTATTTTAAAACCCACTGCGTAGTCCAGGGCTGGTTAGGTAGCCCCTGGCCAGCAAGATGATCGCCGAAGGCGGGCTTCGCAGCTGGTAATATATATATGACATTATGACATATAGAGGAACCAGTAGCCGAGCGGATAGTCATCTATTCTGCTGCTGTTAAGTGTATTAGATGAGCTAGCTGGAGATTTTATAATCATTAGTTTGATTAATTAAAATTGTCTTAAATATATGTAATTATTCTTGGGCAATTGCACTCTCCCTCCCCGCTTGCCCTCCCCTCCTGTACTTGGAAATTTTTCCTATTACCTGCCCGGCGACTGCTCTGCCCTCAGACGTCCGCCACAACTCAGAACGCTTCTCATGCGTCCAAGTGTATTTAATTAACGTTTCGAATAATCAAGCTAGTACAGGTAAATATCACAATCTAATTAGCACCAAATGATCCATTGTCGAATCGTCTTGATTTTTAATGAACGTTTTTCAATTTTTTATATAAAAATTTGTATTTAGGTAAACGTTTAATTAGGATGTACTAGCTGAGCTTTTTTAATTATTTGTTTTTTTAATTAATAATGTCTTAAATACTTATATTATTCTAGGTGTCTTTTTTAATAATTTAAATGTTTTTTTTTTTTTTTTAAATTTAAACAACTTCCAGAAAATAAACCATATTTGTGGAAAAATTTGTACTGTTTTAAGTGTACATGTTATGTTATTAAAATACTAGCTGCAAGGCCCGACCTCTTCCTAGCCAGGGTCTCGCCCCCTGCACCCCCCCCTCAAACCCACCCAGGACCACACCGTCAAAACTACCCCAATATACAGACAAACCTTAATTTTATATACATATATAGATAATTTCATTTAAACTGGTAACAATGACGACTGTTTTTGTTGGGGGGCGGACATAGATACATAGGTAGATACATATAGAGGCAGACACAAATGCGCTTTAGTAGTATAGGATTTATTAATAAGGTGTATTTTTACTTTATCCAATGCGAAGCATGGTCTCAATTAAAGTTACAAACTATAGTATTCATTAGCACTTGACGGTTTTGCCAAAAATTACATGGGGTCTCGTTCAGAGGCCAAAAAGTGCAATTTTTTCAGGAAGTGAGTGCGGTGGATGGATGGATGTTGTCCTTTTTTCGTTCACGATTTTTTCCACACCGTTGCACCGATTGAAATGAAATTAAAAACCTACCATTATTTTAACAAAATGAAGCGCTGCTTAGTTTTGGTACATATCGGCCCACAAACATTAGTACTTTATTTCAGTACTTTTTTAGTTTTTTATAAATATTTTGAAAATGACTAAACCAATTTTGATGAAATTTAATAATCTAATTAAGTACCTTGAGGACCACAAAAAATGTCATATAAAGTTTTTTTGTAAAATTATATTTTAAATTACTTTACCCTAGAATAAGATAATACATTGGATAAAGTTTATCAACAATCCGTTGCAGTTTATTTCTTTCATTTTTCAGATGATACGGGCATAATTTAATCCTGAATTTCGTGTTTCATGGTAGATTCATCTTGTCTCTACATTGGTAAGTAATGTATCTGCTATTTTTCATTAAGTTATTATTATAATTATAATGATAAAAATAAAATTACATTGGTCAATAGAAATATAGATTCAAATTTAAAAAATAATCTTGAAACTTTGTTTTTGAAAAAGTGATTCTAAATTGTTTTTCTGTTTCCACTACTTGACTAACTTTAAATTTAATTATAAAGTTTTTATTTTGCCGCGAGTAGCAGAGTTGTTGATTCATAGAGAGAAACAAAGAGGTTGTCCTCTGCTTGATGAAACTATAGTCTCAAACAAATAAATAATATATACAGTATATACATATTTATATTTTATACATATGTGTGTATGTTTATTTGCACTAAGCAGAGGACAACTTCTTTGTTTCTCTCTATGAACCTTAAATTTATTATTTCTAGCTAATAAAATAAATTAAATACATGTTTAATGGTTTATTTAAGTTTTTATTACCAGGACGGTTCTATCCAGAGACCATGCCGAGATTTGGCACGTATTTACTTTTTCCTCCAATTTTATTTTAGAAATTATCCATCAAAATCAATTATTTTAAAGATTTATCTTTTTATTTTTAAAATTCATAACCTAAATTATGAAAGATTGAAAAAGTTTTCTTATACATAGTCAAAGCTTATAATTTTTTTTTCATTAGATATTTTTTTCAATAGAGATTTCTAATTTCTCAAATATTATAAAATAATAATAATTCAGATTATAGCGAAATTTCACTTCAACTCTAGTTAAAATTAAAATATTTTCAGATTTGATTTTCTTTCAAGAATATTTTGTTTATTGACGTAAAATAAAATAAACCTTTGTCATTTGATATCAAAGTTGATATAAGTACATTCATAAAATTGAATTTTTGGAATTTCCTTTTTTTCTTTTAATTTAAATTTCTTAAGAATTCCTATTTGATAATGTTTATCACTATCGGAAAGAAAAATGTTTTTAGAGTATAGAATTATTCTAGATGGGCTTTTTACTTGAAATGTGAAAATAATCTCTTGGATTGAACCTCAATTTCTGCTTAATTCTTTCTGATACACACATACACTGATGCACACACACATTCTTAATTTTCCAGAAATTATCAAATTATTAATTGAACTTAGTAGAAAACAACTGATATAATATAGAATAAAATTCATATTAAAAAAAAAATAAAACATGCAATGATCTTTTCCAGTTGACGTGCACTGATGAAGAGCAGCGGTATAGCGCTCGAAACGTTGTTAAAATATCGATTACGTCTGCCCAAAATAAAGTAACAAATAGAAGTTGACTTTTATTTCAACTTTTTATTTTCCCCTTACTGGCCCCTTAGCCAATTCAATTTAAATAAAATAGGGCCACCAAACACGGTTCTTTTTAAAAAAAAAAAATATTTTACACTCTTATACAATATATTTAATATTCTTCGAAACTCTTTATAATCATATATTATATCAAAACACTTTCATCCCAATTCTATAAATACAAACGTTCCGTTATCATTTTAAATATTTATCGACTATTATTAAATAAATAGAATATAAATTTTAAGATGATAATAATATGTGGCATTAATTATCTTTTGATCAACGCCGCCCACGGTGTCTATATTATTTCAAGTTGAATAAATTTAAATAATTTAGAATATTTACACCTATTTACTCTTACTAATATATAAGAAATACATTGAGGAAAATTTTCATTTTAAAAATAGTTTTTTCCCTAATGATATTCAGAATTAAATCCACCTTTATTGATAAATTTCTGTGAGAATGTTGTAAAAGATAGAAAAGAGATGCAAGCTCACTAATTGAGATAATAGCTTAAAATTTTGCATCAAAGTTATTTTTAAAACGAAAATATTTAAATGAAAGTCTTTTCTTTTTAATTCAAATTTTTCAAACAGAGAAGAGCTTCTAAAATAACGTTTTCATCTTGTTTTATCACAATTTTATGTTAAAATGCTGCTAGCCGTGAAAATATTTTTAAGGTAGTTGATCCCCAAATTGGTTTTCTTAGGATTTTTTTGAAATTTAGACAGATTATTATTTAAATACTTCTGCATGGATTGGTGGCAAAACGAAATTTATGAACAATATAGTTCCAGAGATATTAAATTTCAAAATTAAAGTTTTTCAGACTCTTATACATTGCACTATACGGGATATCGGAAAATTTACATACATTTTAATTATAATTAAGAAACCCTTCTTACCATTTTTATAAAAAACTACACCAACATTAAACAATAACCAATAGATATTTTAAGACAATTTTGATTCAAAGTTACAACACAGTTTCTGAGATAATAATGAATAAATAATGAAAAATGTATAAAAAAATTTACATTAAAAACAATTTGGCAACAGCGCATTTATTTAACCAGCCAAAGATGTATAAAACGCGCATGCGCTAGATTTTTTCAAAATTATAATTTTCATAATGTGTAACGTACGTACGTTGATTTTGTTAAAAAATAAAACGATTTTTATAGAAATAAATCGACCTTTAAAATTTATTTTATCTGTTATTTTAATATAAAAATATTCAATCTCTTACAATAGTGCCGAATTTGTCAAACGAGCACGGGATTGGCTAGAATCGATACATAAACAGCAAAAAGTTTTGGGCTTATGAATTAAGAAACCTTTTTGTCTGTTCTAGCGTTAACTTTTTGCTAGTATTGTCGCGAAACAACTACCTTAAGCGCCGCGCTGTAACAAGAAACGCATTTTTGAAGCGTAGCTTCATTCTCAGTTGCATACCCTACGAGCAACAGGCGTTCCCATGAAACTAGTACATATTTTTGTTTTTGCATATATGTACTTGATTTACATTAAAATATAGAAAATAGTTAAAAATTCATACATTTCACAAACGTGGTTTCATTTAAAAACATCACAATTTCTCCAGGACTTTTGGAGATTATAGCTTGAAATTGTATGTTAAGGATACTTTTAAGATATAAATGTTTGCTAAGAAAATTTTTTAAAAAAATCAAATTTTAATGTGTGAAATAGAAAAAAATTATAATATCTAGATTTCATCCGGTTCAGAAAGATTTCTCCAAAAATGTTGAGGCTAGAAATCTGAAATTATGTATGAATATTACTTTTAAGAAGTAAAATCGTATTGAGACCGGATGAAAGCTTGATTTTTGAAGATTTTTATTGTTTCACTTGTTTTAATTCCAGGGTCATTGTATTTTAATTATATGTTCATTAAGCTTATAACTTTTACCCCTTCATTTCAAGTCTTGAATAATGGAAAGGTTCGGTTTTTCGATTTCACCCTTTATTAATGCTTACCACTCTCTCGGACATTATAGACATTTATCTCACAAAATTCACATCCTTCACTTTATTTCCTGAAGAAGGGAACGATTCGGTTTTCAGATTTTCTCCTTTATTAATGCACCAAACTCTACTAACATGCCAATTTTAGTATTCCAGGGTGGTCGAGTTTTTACTGGTAGATAATTTAGATTATAAACTTTACTCCTTCATTTAAGATAATGAGGAAGAAACCATTTTGTTTTTCAATTTTAATCTTTATCAATGTCCCAAGCTCTACCAGTATGTCAAATTTCATTATTCCAGAGACATTGTATTTTCTTACAATATGTTAATTTAGTCTATAAATTTCACACTTTCATTTTATGTCACCAAGAAGAGAAAATTTGGCTTTTTCGATTTTTCCCTTTAATTCTACCCCAAACTCTACCAATATGTAAAATTTCAGCATTCTAGGGTCAGCGGAAATATTCTAGAATTTTGATGAGTGAGTGACAAAAATCCTATCTTTGGCTTCTTGTAACTTGGGCAGTATAAGCAATAGAAATATGAAATTTGATAATTTAGTTAAGCTTATGGGCCAGTAGTGAGAAAAAATACAGCCCTGTTCAAGTTTCAGAGGCGATAATGGCTAGAGCTACTTCCTGTAAAGTGTGTAGACTGGCAGTGCACGCCCTCTCGAATCGAACTTGGCTGAGGCACTGCCGATGCCGTGCCCCCAGATATAAATTAGAACAAATACAATGTTGATTCATTCTATATTGTATGAGTAAATTCAGCAATTGGGGTAAAATCACGAAAGTAAATCAATAGTGGACGCAATTTGTAATGTATAACTAACTAATTAATAACTATCTACTTAGGAACTTGGTGTGTTGATTGGTATTTACTAATAACTAAATGAGAAACAAACCAAAGCAACGACCGTAAGCTCTGCCGATGTCCATTTGAACAGCGTCTAGTGTAAAATTGTCAAAGAAAACCCCCAAATGTTTAGAATAGGTTTAATTTAGTACAGTAAAATAAATGGGAAATTAATTTGAGAGAATCATCACTATAATCACGGAAATAGAATACTGCAGCCAATCATCTCCAGATGCCAACTAAAGGTCGTAGAACAATACAGTATCTTTATAAATACAATTATTCGATGCGCAATTAATAATTAACGCGACTTCTGCTACTTAATTCATGTAGTAGCGTTTTAACAGGAATCCCCAAAGAGCAGTCCTGGCATCAAAGTAGCCTGGATTGTGTTAAAAGACTAGTAATAAGCCGATGGTGGCATAGAAAAGCCTAAATTAAATATTATGGCAAAGTGAAAGCTCACTATGCTCTTTTCGGAAAATTCATGCATTGGCAATTTTCTGATAGTGAGCGATTTGAGATAGAAAGTTGAAACTTGGCTTTAAGGGTAGCTTAGGTATTAATAGCAATTTGTTTGTCGAATTTAATCTCATTAACTACTACCATTCAGAGCCACTTTTCGATTATTTACTGATTAAATGAATTTTCTAAATCAAGTTCTGAAACTAAAAAATTCAAAATGTAATCTGTTTTTCAGTTTAATTTTGATTTTAAAAAGATAATTTAGGAAAGCTATCAAAGATCTTACTAGATAGCATTGATTGTCAGAAGAGCGATCTCTTTAAATAGCCGAGTAGCGTTTTTGGTGTTGGGTTTGATTGCTAAGGGGGTGGCAAACCTTCTGACAAAGAATCAAACTTATCTATAGAATTTTTGATAGTTTTCTTAAATTTTATTTTTACTTTAGTTTATGTACCTATTTATTTTCAAGTAGTATGAATATATTTTCAAAATTCGAAAAACTCACTTTTTTTATAATTATTTTGTCATAAATGAAATTTCTATGAACTTCTTTTTATTCCTGAGATATCAAAATCCAAAGAAATAAACAAAATGATTCATTAGAACTTTGTGAAACAAAATTATACATGAAGATGAATTTTCCTCCAAGTTTCAAAAATTATTAAGCACAAATAAGCAATAAAAATTAAAAAAAAATGTTCATTTCTTCATCTGTGAGGGCACCAATTAATTTTAATCATGTCACAGTAAAACTCAGGATGATTATTAGACGTTAGATAGATTCTTAATAGATACTGCTCTTTTAGAGATTCTCGCGCATATGTTAAAAAATACAGAGCATGGGAATCTCCAGAGTGAGAATATTTATTTCAATTGCAATAATATATGCATTAATGATTTCCATTAAATATACATTTTTTATTCTTTTCATTTACTCCTTTCGACAATCTATAAATCATTAAAGCTAATTGATTAATGGCTCATTATACAATTAGCCTGTATGTAATAAGAGTAGTTGAAATTTATTGTTTTCAAACTGAAAATAATTAATTATTGTATGAATTTTGATTCCTTTCCTTTTCACTATCATATTCTAATATGTAATACTAAATCAATTTTAAAAGTATAAACGAATTTTATAATTAAATCAAAATAAAAGATACTTCCCAGGGGCGTACCAATCGGAAATGGCGCCTAGTGAAAGCATCATAGTTCCTACTTTTAGTAAATTCTCTAAATATAAAATAAAACATATACATTAAATAAAAAAAATCATAAATTTTACAAAAAAAAAAAAAAAATATTTTCTGTTTTGGAACAAAAATTAGTCCGTAAAAATGCACTTTCAATTTCCTTGACGCAAATAGATTAAGAACATTTTATTTTCATAATCTGTTTTTTTCGGTTTCTTCAGGTTCACTGAGCAAATCTAGGTCGCATAAACTTTTATGACCCATAGTAGACCATTTCTTAATTTTTTGCAAATTATCAAATTATTTATTCCATTAACTAAAATATTTCTTAAGTTATTTAATAAAACATATATTTATTCACATTAATAAAAAAAAAAAAAAAAACTAATCCGATGTACGCATTACTTATTCGAAACTTTGAATTCTTAATAATTAGCGAAACGCTCTTTTCCAAGAATATAAGCAGACGGTGATTATTTTAATTATTCGATTATATTAAAATAAATTAAATAAAAATAAAGTAATGTGAACTTCCTCGTGACTTTATCATAGACTATCTATCTCTCTCGTATAATAAAATAAAATATTGATTTTTTTTATTTATTTTATATTGGCAATTTTAATTTTTTTTTAAATCTTCTCCTTAATCCCGATTCGGGTCACTATCAATTTCAATTAGATAAATATTTTCTTGAGGCCTTAAAGTGTCCATATGCAAAATTTGGTAGAAATCTATCAAAAGGTTTACGAAATATAGCGATCATTGAAACTCTTACCCCAGTTTGTGCCCCAAAGAATATTCATATCTTTTAACAGTACTTATGTATTTTCTTCGGGACCGGCTGGTAGATAATGAAAATTCTTGCTTTGAAAATATTATAATTAAATGTTTTCCCTAATTTTGAGTCTGATTTCAATTGAGATCTAATCAGTTCTCTATCACAATACCATATATAATGAAAAAGATTAATATTTGAATATGTTCATTACAAATTTTCTCTTATTAGTAGAGGCTACACAAAATTTGACGAATTCTGTTCACCTCTAGACATATTTTCAAAATAATTAATGTATCTTAAAATTTCATTTTTCGATGTTCACTATTTAGGGGGTTCTTGTAGACCAAAATGCGGTGATTTACTCAATATTTTTTTTGTCAAAACACCTCTTGCCATTTTTAAGATATTTTGAAAAAACGAAGCAAAAAACAACACGTTTTCATTCACGATTGCAACTTCACTATATCCAGCGCTTTTAATTATCATTAAAAATATTAATTTCTTTCCTTTGGTGACCCTGTTAGGGCGTTTATAATTTCAAGTTTAATAATTCAAGTGATTATTCATATTTGTTGATTATATTATACTCTTACATATAAATATATTTATTCGTTTATTTATAGCTTTGTTTTATTTGTAGCACAGTATCAATCCCAGTGCTTTAACACCAGTGCTGTATTTGTTTCTACCATCGTAGTCATCAGCTGGGAGGAGGTACTTCATTTCGACCCACGAGGTATGTAGATACCTAACAAACTAAATTAATTTTTCAATAAGCTTTTTTCAGATATATTTTACAAAGATTGGAGTAATTTTTGGAGACGGAGTTTTTTTTTTTAATGAGACTGATGTGAGAAGGTGGATTCCCTAAAGGCCAGTATGGGCTGGCCCCTCCATCTTGAAAATAACAGAGCAGGAGGAAAAGAAGCCGGAATTACGAGCCAATCTCAGAAACTTAGATACAATTCAATATCCAATTTACTTAGGTTTTAGGGGCTTCGAGCAGTGGTAAACTCTCCGCGCGATAACATTCGGTTAAACTTATCTCCCACTTGATTTTAATATTGCCAGACCTTCGTACTTACAGAAAAAATGTCTGGGTATAGGCCGAGAATCGAACCCGAGACCTCCGGCGTTGCCAGTCAGCTACTCTGACCATTGCACCACAAGAGGTGGACAAGAGTGATAGAGTGACATTGAGTATCGATGAGGCAGTCCAAAAAAGAAGATAATTTACACGGCGCTCCTTTGTTACATAAAACCGACGTTGTCGACATGTCGCATTGGTCTCCTTCACTGACTTTTCAAAACCATGAAGAAGGCCTTGAATAGCAGTCGGTTTTATGAATAAAAAAGATAGGCAAATTATCTTCTTTTTTGGACTGCTTCATCGATATCCACTCAATTTATTTACAATTTCCTTCAAAATAAATGAATAAATAATTACGCTATATAATATACCATAACTCTAGTGTCTCTTTTTCATATGGAGATAAATTTTTCCTTATTAATTTTCAAACAAACATATATAAAAGATGTTCAGAATTATAAACTGGGTCAAATTTATTGATATCTTCTCTGAGAAAATAATATGAAAAGAAAGAAATGAACTAAAAATGATAAATAAAACAAACATTGTTTCTTTTAAAGATATCACGATTTCTCCAGAACTACTGGAGCTAATAGTTTGAAATTTTGTAAAAAAGTTAGTTTTAAGAGATAAATGCTTGCTAAGAATTTTTTTAAAATTCAAATTTCAAAAGGGTGAAACACAGAATATCTTATAAAATCTCGTTTCCATCCGATTTCATCACGATTTTACTTCTTCAAATTAATCTTTATACAAAATTTCAAGTTTCTAGCCACAATAGCTACCAAAGATTTCTGATGGAACCAAGATTTTAGAAGTTTTTCCTTGCTTTACTCTTTTAAAATTTGAATTTAGAAAAAAAAACTTTCTAACCAATTTCATCTCTAACCTAACTTTCATACCAAATTTCAAGCTATTACGTCCAGTGGTTCTGATGAAATCTTAATACCTTAAAGTGAAACCATGTTTTTCTAATTTTTGAGTTGTTAGCTCTTTTCTATCTTTTCATAAAATTCCCACAGGAACATATCAATAAATTTGAAGCAGTTTTTAATTCTGAATATCTTTTGTATTTTTACTTTTGTTTTAAAATAAATAGCGAAAAATTTAACATTAAATTTCTTATTTAACAAAAAACAGCCCTCATGTAAAATTCACACATTAGTGTACATAAAAGAATTTATTTTAATCATTTAAGAGAAAAATCTTTATTTTTATACTAATAATTTGGGATTATTTTGTATTTATTTTAAATTTATGTAGTTTAAAATTGTATGTAGTTTTCCAATTATTAATTTGGTTATTTTTTCTGTTTCATATTCTATGGTGTTTCGTCCAACCCTTTGATCGAATCTTCATCTTCTTATGTTGACTTCATTCTTCTCGTCACTTGAATCTGCTCATCATACATAGCTACGCATTCAAAATAAGTACTAAATCTCTTTTTTACTAGCATGGCGTTTAATTTAATATCTGTGGGGATCAATTTTTCTTAAAAAAATTAGGTATTTTTGTTTTAAGATGTTTTCTCTTTCAGCGTTCCCCAAAATTTGTATTTATATATTAGAGAAATAAATTAAATATACATACCTATTTGATTGGGTAAATTGCATTTTTTAAATTTTAGCAAAATATTTTTTCTAAATATATTATTATTTTGAAATTAATGTTAACATTCAATTAATTTTTCTTTTCGATATATATAATTATTCTTGAAAGATTAAAAATTTATTTTAATCCAATTTTTCATACATATAATTCGTAAAAAACGTTATTTAATTCACATAGAAAAGTAGATGAAGGATTTTCAGCATCCCTTTCATCACTTTTTGGATGGAAATGTGTTCCAATAATCAAAGGAGGATCTTCTGTGGACGGATTCTCTTCACAAAGTAAGACACTGTTTAGAATTGGTAGTTGGGTCTAAGATTTTCGAATATTAATATGTCGTCAGGGCATTTTCTTTCAGGTTTATCGCCTCTCTCCGAGGGATCCTCTACAAAATCGCTACAATTATTTGCATGAATTATTTTTTAAGATTTTATTCACTCAAATAAGTGGATTAGAATTAGCATTGGATTTAGGATGGTGGGAGGGTAACGCCATGCCAACCTCGGGGATGCTAATTCGTTCTCTAGATGTTTATAGATACAGCCGTCTACGAGAGCAGATAGATGACGTAGAGGAAGACCGTATTTGGAGTATTGTAATTACTCAAGGTGAATATTGTATTATATTTCATTAAAAACTTTTAGATGGAAAATATATTTATTGATATTTTATATTTTTTTGAAAAAAAAGTGAATTCAATTATGTTTTTTTAAAAAAGTCATTAAAAAAAAGAAAGAAAATAATAGTTAAATATGTATAAATTTTGATAGTTGTTTCATTGCAACATAGAATGTTAATCCATTTGGTTAGTTAGTTAGTACGTTACCAAATTATGTGTACGCTCTAGTTCAAAAACTAGTGTGAATATTAAAACGAAATTCCACATAAAGATTTTGTATAATGAGGTTACGAGATGATTAAATTTAGGTTGAAATCGAACCAAAAATTAAGGAAAGGGAGGGTGGTTCTCAAAAAATCAAAATTATAAAATTTTCAAACTAAAAAAATTCAAGCAAAATTAAATTATTATAAGAGACCCATAATAAAAAAGAGTCATCATTTTTTCGGGACTGGAATTGGGGAGGGTTGAAAAAATAGAACTATCAATATAAGTCATGAACCCTTTGATCGATATGTAATAAATTTCGCATTACAGAAATGACTCTCCCTGTGAAAGCGAGACTGATCTAAAGATTATTATTATTAAAATGATATAATTTTTGCACAAAAATACTTAAAGCTATTTGTTCTCTAAGAGTTCCATATTTAAAAGAAGATATGTTCAATTATACTAATGGACCCAAAATTAAGAGGGGGGTGAGGGTTTATTCGTAAATAATTTTAAATTACGGTGTATGGTAATGTCATGTGGAATGACACATCAGTTTATTTTAATTTAGACACTATAAAAAATTTAACCTTTCCAAAAATAATCATTCAGTTAAATTTTTTATTCAATTTTTTATTTCGAGGAAAATGAATAAATAAAATTTGTACCATAAATATTGAGTATGTATCAGATTTAGGTTACCAGTGATACAACTCGGACAAACAGACAGAGAGGCGAACATTGCAAGCTCCCGTTTGATTTTTAAACGGAACCCTAAAAACTATCGTTCTTCAATAACTAAATTGACTTCTGTTTAGAAATGGACTCTTTATCTCTTTGATTATATCCTATATATCAGGGGTGCTGAACCTTTTGTAATACGCTAGCTATAACAAAATATAACAACTTTGTATAACAAGGTATATGGCGATCGACAGGTTATAATAATAATAAATTGCTAATAAAATAAATGTGATAATAATTTACGAAGTACATAAAAAATTACAAAATTACATTCAAAAATTGAATTAAAAATGTAAATAAACTATTTAATTTATTGTAAAAAAATCGTGCGACCGGTTGGTGATCGACTAGTCGATCGCGATCGGCAGGTTGATCACCCGTGCTATATATGAATCTTTTATTTTGAAAATAGTGTAAGTCCAATTTTGAATAAAATGAGTTAACGTTAGTTAGACATATATGCCTTCTTTTCATATTTATAATATCACAGTCAATGGAGTACAATACCTTCATGGATTTGTAAAAATAAAAATATGGAAATATATAACAAAAAATGGACTTACACACTTTCAAAATAAACGCTCCATATATTATGTACAAAGTTCATATTCGAAGTAAGATTAATCGTAATTTTCAAAAGTCAACAAACATACTTTTTTTACTTTATTTCAGAAATGTATTTAAAATTGAACACAAAAGCAAGGTGAGAAATAATTAAAAGTTTTCCCTTAAATTTTGATTTGGTAAATTTACTTTTTCTCTTTCATCCTAATAGCTTTGAAGAATTTGATTAATTACACTGGCAAAAAAGCCCCCTCCCCAGCTCACCCAAAACCCGTTCTTTTTTCCTCGTTGAATGAGGAGAGCCCGTTCATCTTTTCTTCTGTTTATTTTTCATTATAATAACCCTGTGTAAATTATAGATTAGATTCAATGAAAATAAAGATAATCCGGGTTAATATGAACTAATCGCCCGAAATTCAACGCTACATCTTGTTAAAAGTTCTGTTTATTTAAAACAAGGATTCAGTCTCTAATTAAACAAACGGCTTCGGAAAGAAATAGAAAAATATCTCGCTCGATAAAATTAATTTAACAGTAACGGTGATCATTTAAAAAACATAGATACAGGTACAGTCACGTTAAAAAACATAACCTCAAATTTTAGTTCCGTTCATATTTATAGAGTGGTTTCGAGGCTAAAACTTTTTCTGTGGATTGTCGCGAAAGAACCTCCTTAACTTAAAATTGTGAGAATACTCCACAAAAACTCTCGTTCTTTTCTTATTAACTTCAAATATAAGAACGAATTTGATATCTCAATTATTATGTAAGTTATGAGGGCTTCGATATGATTCCAATTCGTAATTGCTCGGCAATTTCTTATTTCTTCTACCTTTATCGAATCACTTTTTTTCCAAGATGCAAGTTTTCATTTGACTTATTGAAGTTTCTGTATCCCTTGAAAAACTAAAAAAAATATATGCCGACTTCCTTCATTATAATCAAATGTAAATAGCTATAAATGAATAATAAATCTTGAAATATATGTAGGTATATAACATAAAGAGAAATAGATCGTAAAACGCGAAGGCTCTTTTTCTTCTTGTCTTTTGTAGAGAAACATTTTATTAAATATTTACATTCTAATCTTAAAACAAATTTAGAACAACTTCTTCAAGGAAAACTACTTGAAACACAATAAGGCTTTCTGATAAATTAGGATAATTTATAACTAGGTTTATCACTTATTTATTTTGGAAAAAATAATTTTATATGAATACAAGATTTAGATAGTATTTTCTTTCCATGATACACATAAATTTGGAAATATGTTGACATTATGACCTTTATGGAAATGAAGTCAATTAAATAAAAAAACAAAAAAAAAACAGAGTCTAGCTCAGGGTTTACATAAGTCTCATTTTTCGGGATTATTACCAATCTTAGGCCCCATGCCTTGGTGTCTCTTTTTCGACATAATAATTCTCTAATGTTGCTACAAGTCCCGTTGAAAGCATTTTTTCTCACTTGTTTATTTATTAATATTTATTTATCTATCTATGTAATCGAGGAATTATTTTAGCACCTATACCATATTATATATATATATATTAGGATGGCCCTTATTTTGGGTATTTTCGAATTTTTACGCTGGCAGAGGCTCATATGGTTCGAAATAAATAAAAAAAAAATAATCCCCAAAGTTTCAAGCTCCTATCTCAATTTTAACCTGTGCCTCAGAGCGATTTAAGTTTCTCATCTAAATAACATGGGGTTTTTGGCATTGAACGAAAAAAATTTATTTGGGCCAAAGCAATGGTTTAAAAAATTTGAAACTGTAGACTTTATCCTTATATAGCCACCCTTCAGAATATTTACAGATTTATAGCTATTATAATTTTGGAGTCTATAACTTACTAACACTAAGATATGGCAGTATTTTATCTAGCTATAACTCCAAAATTATAATAGCTAAAAATCTGAAAAAACTCTGAAGGATAGCTACTATTTAAGAGACTAAAGTCTACCGAGTTTTAAATTTTTGAAATATTACTTTTGCCCGAATAAAAAAATTGATCGTTCAATGCCAAAACCCTATGTTATTTAGATGGGAAACTTGATCGCTCTGAGGCACAGGTTAAAATTGAATAGGACTGGAAACTTGGAAGATATTTTTTTTATTTTTTTCGAATCATATGAGCCTCTGCCAGCGTAAAAATTCGAAAAATACCCAAAATAAGGGCCATCCTAATATATATATTGATATATGGATCTAGATCTTGATATATCAGCAATAAAAGAGGAATAGAAAAATAATTTCTTACCTATGTTTCTCACTTGGCGCGCCAGCCATCTACTTCACTCAAGGTTGCATACCCTTCAGGCTTTCTTACAGAATCCTTTATGATTAATTTAAATTAGATACGAATTGATTTTATATATTTACAATATATGGAATATGATTAAGTTTAGGAATGTTTACTCTGCAGTGGTAGCAAGCAATAGTAATAAATTAAATTGAATATATATATAAATTTACTACAATTCCCATCTGTCTGATTCTTTGGGGAATCGAAACAGATGAATTTTGTTCAGATATTCAATAATAAATTTTATTTAGAATGTTTATATGTTAACATTAAATGAAAGCGAAAGTTAAAACTTTTATCCGGTCACTGCCCTATTTTGGTGCAATTGGGACCAGACTCGTTTTGATAGTGAACCAAGAGTTGAAAAAATATACAGGACCCAGCCGGGTATGATCCGACATCTTCCGCGTTAAGCCCGCAGATGCCTTCATCCATTTAGGCGATGAATCTCCTGACTAGATCCTATAATCAAATTTTATATATATTCAACTCTCTAGTTCAGTCGCGTTTTTCTTCTATTTTCCTAATAGTATGGTTCTTATAACAAACGCGACTGAACTAGGAGTTGAATATATATAAAATTTGATTATAGGATCTAGTCAGGGATCCATCGACTAAATGGAGAAGGCATCTGCGGGCTTAACGCGGAAGATGTCCGATCATACCCGGCTGGGTCCTGTATCTTTTTTCAACTCTTGGTTCACTATCAAAACGAGTCTGGTCCCAATTGCACCAAAATAGGGCAGTGACCGGATAAAAGTTTTAACTTTCGCTTTCATTTAATGTTAACATATATATATCAATGGCATGCGGTCCATGGATGCTCTGGATGCTGCTGCATCCCTAAAATTTCAAACATTTAATGTATTTTCATAAATATCGATCTTCTGATAATAGCGAATGGGTTCAGATTTTTTCGAATTCTATTAACCTTTGAAGGCGAGACTTTATTATTCCCTTCTATGGCTAATAATAAATGAAGACATAACATGTTAATGTAATCAACATGCATTGTAATTTTTAATTATACTCTTCCAGTTAGTAGGCTGTTGACTAATATCATAAAAAAATAATAATAATTTGCTGGATGCCGAAAGAGCGGAGGGCAAATACCAGCCACGTGCTAAACCTGTTAGCGAGGACCAGGGCATGCGCACTGAGAAAAAAAGAAGCTCCTCAGCCGAGCCAGATGAAGAAATATATTCATACTCCACACAAAATGAAAGACATTTATCACATCTGAGAGAGAGATGCGTAATGGCCCTTTTAGTGATGAGGGGGAAGCAACGAAACCCTGTTTTAAACAACATACGGCCAGAAGAGGGAGGTAAAATTAATAACCTCAGGTAAGGACATTTACAACGTCATAACAAGATTTAATATAAATAGAAAATATATTGGAAAAACAAAAAAAAATGAATATGCTTTTGAATTTATTTTTTTATTTAAAGCAAGTCTGTTTACTTTTAATAAGTTGATATTGAAATTTGCTGGTAAAAAGATGTCGTTTTCAGCGGCTTTTCTTTGCAAGCCGCCAAAAAATAGATACGCAGCTTGAATTACTTTTTATATGCTATAACGCTTGATAAACATGAATTAAAAGTTCATATTAAAAAAATAAAAATAAAAAACATCATCTTATTTTCATTGACAATATTAAATCCCCATTCGGATTCAAACCAAAAACTATTCCCTCTCTATTTTAAATGGTAGAACAATTTGATGAATACTTACCTGAGAGAGTAAACATAATTTGAATTTTTCATTTAGATGAAAACGATCATATCTCACAATATAATTGAGATGTCAAAATCATTCTGATTTTATGTTTATAAGAAAGGAATGTACCAGACCTGACTATTTTTACAATTATAAATTTAGCAGATCCACAATAAAAATTGTCTAGGACCGCGGATAAAATATTATAATTCTATTGATATTTGTTATTCAATAAGATAGTTAATAATTTAGAAATAAGAACTTGTTATTTTTTAGCTCATAGTGAGCTTCTAATTTTACTTTTCGTAAATTTTTTGCCTGGAAATAGCTTCTAGTATATGTAAATTCATACCTACTTACCAACAAAAAGTGATATTATGTATTAGTATTTGTTTATATTTTTTCCTAGCTAGATACCTAAATAATTAATTAAATTCTAATAAAGAGACAATATTCAATTTTTCCACAATTTCTGGTTTTATGTCCTAAATCCGATTTTCAACTATTAAGGGCATCAATTCCTTCCACCTAGAAGTTACAAAATGAAATTAACTTTTTTTCACTTCTGAGATACAAGCTCTCAAAGAGTCAGGATCCAAACAGGCCATCGCAATACTTTCCCATTATATTCTATAGAATATAAATGTGAAAGTAAAAAATAATAGGGCCAAGTGCGAGGCGTCTGCATATCTATAGTTCCGTTCCTTATAACTTCTAAAATACTTGAGATATCAAATTAGTTCTTATTTTTTGTGGTTACCAGAGAAATAACTGAAATTGCATAAATGTTTTCGCAATTTTAAGATAAACCATTTTTAAACGCTGACAGGGCACTTAGAATTAATACTTAGTCACTTTTTAAATCTTCTTTACTTTTTTAAAAGGAACCCTAAAAAAGATTAACACATCTTTAAAATAGGCTGGAGTTGGTGGTGTTTCACTGTGAAATTTAAAAATGTTTCACTATAAACCACACCGTTTTTGGTTTTTGCTAAGTTTTATTAAAACATATTTATTAGATATGTAGCTGTTAAAGTTTGTATTTTTGTGATAAAAATAAGAACCTAGCCACCAAATCTGTTAATTTATGAAACTTTATCATTCTTGCGGCACCTCAAGATATGGTCCAAAGACTTTTATATTTTGTTTTCGTCTTTTCTACTACTAAACGCAACTTTTCCTCTCTCCACTCTATTACAAATATTAGGTTGGTGCATTATCCGCCGTTTATATTGGCACGATTTTCGTTAGTGATAATTGTTGTTGATTATTTTTTTTAATAAAATAATCTTCTCTATTTCTTTAAGAAAATGCAAGTCAAAAATCATATTCAAATTCGTCATATTATTCTGTACCACCACGGGAAAGGATGGAAGGCAGTACAGTCATTTCGCGATCTCAACCAACTTTTTGGCGATCACAGCACATTGCCTTCTTATAGTGGACCCCTTTCGATAATCCTATGGGTGAAACCCCTGTCGAAACTCAAATCTTCTTTCTTTTGCCGTTTTTGAAGAGAAGCCGCGATTCAACACCAGTGACAAGATTCTTCAGAAACGGAATTTGCTCGTTTCTCTGCAGCAGATCGGTGTAAATTCAGACACGTTCGGTTTTGTTGTTGTCGGAAAGTTCGTGGAGAGCACATTCACCAATTTCCATACTTTTCTGAGCTTTTTGGGACGACGAACGATGGTCAAATTGTCCACATTCTTCGGTCAACATTCTAGTTGTAAAGATTTCGTTCATGCCAAAAGTCTGGTCGTTGAAATTTGATGCTCGACCTCTTCCTTCTTCATGTTCTAGGTTTGTATCGCCTGATTTGAACTTCTTAAACCATTTTTCAACTTGGCTTTTGTTGATTTTTCATTCGCCAAAAAGTTTGTTGAGATCGCGAAATGACTGTGCTGCCCTCCATCCTTTCTCGCAGTGGTACAGCACAATATGACGAATATTAATATGATTTTTGACACGCATTTTCTTAAAAAAACAGAGACGATTATTTTTATTAAAAAAAGTAATCAACAACAACAGTTATCACTAACGAAAAATGTGCCAATATAAACGGCGGATAATTATGCACCAACCTAATAAAAAATAAAAATTAGTATTTTTCATTCCATTCTAATTGAGCACCCACTCCGTTTTTAGTTTATTTTATTTTTAGACAAAAAGTAAGTATAGAGCATTTTGAACTAAAAGTGTTTTTTAATATGGTTTTTATTTAATTTTAGTCAACTTCGGCAGTGAAATTCAAAATAAAAATGAAACATTTACATTTTTTTAGCGAGTTCCCTCATCTTTAGGACATTACTGTGCAAAGTTGAGTCTAAATTCAAGACGAACTTATAGAATCTGGTGTGTCCGGAAGTTGGCTTATCGCTTGGCTGATGTGACCCGCAGCCTTTCTCTCTTGACAGAGAAGGAACCAACAGACACTGACGTTCATTAATCTTGTTAAACCATGCAAGAGATATCACCGCCCCTCTTCAGCAATCTACAATCTCTCCACTGTATGAATTATCGATATCGGAACTTAGAATAGGGAGCTTTTAGCACGTCGAGAGAGATAACAAGAATAGCAATTATCTCGTAAAGAATAATAAAATTATTTATTGCTTGATATTAAGATATATATATAGGTATATGTTTGTGTGTTTGAAGAGAAATTCACCTTTTAAGGGTGTGTGTTAAAAATTGAGGGTAAAAAAAGTCCGCCTCTGACGTCACTTTTAACCAACGCATAACTCCTACACCTTTAGCTGCTTTGAAAGGCAGCTATGTCTTTAATCTTTTCTATACGTTAGAAGTTTTTCTTTGGAGACGGACTGATATATTTATATCTCTGGATTGGATAGAAGACAGTCCAGATAATATAAATAAGAGACTACGTCCATTAAAAAAGTATTTATTGGAAATGTTTTCCTTTATAATACTTTGAAACCGACGTTTCGGAAGATCTTCCCTCCTTCTTCAGGGTTCAAAAGGGTCAATGAAGGAAGCGTAGAGGGCACTCTTCCTTCCTTTCTCCTCTTTCACTGCTTGTTCGTGTATAGAGAATATTTTTAAACTTTTCATCATCATTTGAGCATAGTGTACAAATTCGTTAATATAAAACGACTTTCAAAACATTTTTACTTACTGATTTTAAATATTAGAATATTTCCCAATGAATTGCGAGATTTGTAAAAAAATATCAAATCTTTATCTGAGCCGGAAGTGGACTGGGCTGTACAAAATTTTATACTGCTTTTAATGAACTAATTGATAAGATTTCTAATTTATTGAAATAATTTTTCATTTTTATTCTACTTACCATTAAATTCTCATCAATTGCTCTACGATATCATTAATATACCCAAACATGATATTTTTATTATTTATCATGAATAAATGATATTTTTCGAGGCAAATAAATAAAAAAATGAAACTCCTGATATATTTAATTGATTTCTTATTCAATATCTATTTGATTCGCATTCTAAAGCGACTGTCTTCGCTCTTTTATTTGGATGATTAATGAGAGCTAATGGAAGGAGATGGTAAATGGTAATACTTTTTTTATCGCATTCGTTAAAAAGACGAAATGAAAAGAGAAAAGAGAGAGAAATGAACATTTATTTCATTTTTATGAATGTGATTAAAATGTTAGAGATAATAAGTACCTCTCCATCGATATTTATTTTTAAATGTTTTTTTTTCTGATAATTGATTTTACATCAACTAAATACTAGTATTGTATTAATATTAGTGGGTCTTTCTAATTGAGTGTAAAAAGTATGCATATTTTTGATAATTCTTCAAGTCATTTGTTTTCAGACAATGTTTATGACAAATCATCATGAAACGCTACAAGTTTCAATAACCTTTACAACTTTATTATCAAAATATGGAATCAGTTACAGCAACGTAAATCGCGCTCTTAGCGATATTTATGGTGTGCATAATCGACCAAACAAAAATATGTTTGGTTGAACAATTCGACAAGACTTTTTCTCTACGTGATGTTGCAGAACCGATTCTTCAAATAAATGCAAGGTCCCATGAGAATATTGCTGCAAGGTGCAAGAATGTTGGTATTAATGTACAAGCGAACGTTAGCTTTCCATAATCTTTTAATAATATAAAATCAATTCAGTTTGAGAAATATAAATATGGTAGGTTTAAAAAAAAAAATTTAAAAAACTTTTTGTTTAAAAATTTAATAATTATTTTAAGTACTTTACTGAAATTTGTTAATACAATTACATTTGCTAAACTAAGCCAAATCGATTTTTAAATTTTAATCGTTCTTTAAATTTTGCAGGCTCTAAAATTTTGCCGCCCTAGGCCCGAGCCTCACGTGCCTAAGGGTAAATCTATCACTGTCGATACCACTAATATAATAATTGTTTTTGGAGTTCTGAGCCCCCTGAGCGAGCTCTAGATGCCAGGCTTGATGAAATGACATGATCCTATGCCGAGAGGCTTCTGAATCAACCTCCCCATAAAATGACAAAAAGATTTATAAATGAGTAAGAAAACGATCTTATTTTATAGATTTAATCTATGTGGTGATACACGGTACCATTCTAATATAAGAAAATTTAATTTCAATTAAGAATTTTGTAGTTTAAATGAAATTTAATGAAAACATTCAGTTTCACAGCGAGTTGATAGAAATGCCTAAAGGGTTTTTTCTTTATCACATATTCAATCAAATCTATTGAAATTTCATATCTATTTTCTATTTCATATTTCTTATATTCATATCTATTTCATATATATTTTCTTTTATATTTTATATCATAGTTTTTATTATGATGTTTGCATTTTAAAGGGTATTTTATTTGAAGTGTCATTTGAAAAAACGCTAATTATTACGTTGAAATAATTTTTAAAAACATGAAATTAATAGATATTATAAAACAATCAATTATTAAGAATTATATTCAATTTTAAACGAAATTGTTTGATTAGTTTTTGAGAAAATGGTAAAAACCCAGTAAACCTTAACAAATAACTCGCTGATGCCGGGTGACTTGCGATCCAGTC
Organism: Forficula auricularia; assembly: GCA_024734495.1. NCBI lineage: Eukaryota > Metazoa > Arthropoda > Insecta > Dermaptera > Forficulidae > Forficula > Forficula auricularia. The sequence goes on from JALMQS010000127.1 coordinate 1,301,564, forward strand.
TCTTGATAAAATAGACCAAAAAAATTATAAATGAGAAAGAAAAAAATCTTATTTTATCGATTTCATCTATCTGAAGGTTCACCGTATGTCTATTATATAAGAAAATAGCATTTTGATTAAGAATTTTGTAGTTTAAAACAAATTATATGAAAAGATTCAATTTCTTTCTCCAGGAGCGAATCAACTAGAAATGGCCAAAACTTTTATTTTTTTCTCATTAGATATTTTATCAAATCTATTGAAATTTCATATCTGCAATGTTATTTTTATTTATCTTTTATATCAAATAATTATTATTATGAAATTTCTATTTTAAAGGGTAGTTTACTTGAAGTCCAATTTGAAAAAACACTAATAACTCTATTGATTTTTTTTTAATATGAAATTGATTAGATATTATAAAACAATTAATTATAAATAATTTAATTCAATTGTGAACGAAATCATTTTAGTACTTTTTGAGAAAATCGTCAAAAACCATATGAACTGACAAAAAATGTTTATTGAAAGCTTTTGATAAAAGTCATATGAAACAAAACATTGACTTGTGACATGAAGATGAATTTTAAAATGTTTCTAAATCGGCTTTTCATAGTCGCTTTTCGGGGTTTTTGTCGATTTTCTCAAAAAGTACTGAATCGATTTCGTTCAAAATTGAATTAAATTATTAATAATTAATTGTTTTATAATATCTAATTAATTTCATATTTTTAAAAAAATTTCAACGGATATTATTAGCATTTTTTCAATTTGCACTTCAAATAAACTACCCTTTAAAATGCAGATTTCATAATAATAATTATTTTATATAAAAGATAAATGAGACAAATATGAAATTTCAATAAATATGAATAAATATCTAAGGAGAGAAAAAATAAAACTCTTTGGCATTTCTAGTTGATTCGCTCCCGGAGAGAAGAAATTGAATCTTTTTCATACAATTTCTTTAAACTACAAAATTCTTAATCCAAATGCTATTTTCTTATGTTTAAAAGTTACTATGAACCTCAAAATAGATTAAATCGATAAAAATAAGATAGATAGATTTCTGATTTATAATTTTTTCTGGCCTGTTATATCGAGAAGATGTTTCGCCATCAGACTCACCATTTGTTATTGATTCAAATCCATTCACTCTATAATATTGGAATATCTTTCAACTTCTAAACTATTGATTTTAGACATTTTTTTGCTTAGTGCCAAATTAAAATCTATAGCTATATAGATACATTTTCTTAACATCTAAGTTGTTTTTTTATTTTAGAAAAATTTAATTTGAAACCAAATTTTTTGTTATTTATTTAAATTATTTTTAACATAATTGTAAATATAAATAAATATATTGTAATATCTACATATTATTAAACATTGCACATTGGCTCTGTAATCAAATGATATTTCAAATAGGATTTACGTCTCAAGAGTTATCGGCCACAAATTTGTATTGGACACCATGGGGTGAGGCCACAAAAATTTAACAAAACAAATCTTTTGATTAATTTTTACACTATAATTATCACAATTACACACAGGTTTTGGATTCCAAATTCAATTTGTTGCTAATCTAGAAAAATACTTTCTATTAATATTTATATCAACCAGTTGTGCCGGGGGAGAGGTCGCGAGGATCGAGAGATCAGGTTACAGCGATATATACAGGAGACTGGCGTCCTCGACACCAGGTCGCTATCTGGAGACGTGGTGCATTTGGGCTGCGAAGAGGCTGATGGGTCAACTGAGGGTGGCTGGGAATAGAAGACTTGAGCTCAGTGTAGGTGTGGGGTGGGGGGTGGGGTAAGATTCAATACAGAAGTGGAATGCACGCTCTACAACCTGAGGGTGAAGGAGGACCTGTTCTACGTGCTGACAGAGTGTCCGATGTACAGAGAATGTAGGGATCGAGTTCTGAGGGTTGTATCAAGAGGAGAAATGTTTTATATTTTGGAAACTGGTCATACAAATATTATATATAAAATCTTAAATTTTATCAGGGGCATTGATTCAATTAGAAATCTAATTTTAGAATGAAAATAAATTGTAATTAGTATATTTCAGATTTATATAAATAAAAATGTAGTACCTGGAGCCTACGAGCGATTCTCGGTAACTTTTTGCTTCAGTTAAAAGCTATATATGAATCCCCCCTCGCCCCCGGACGCCCACCACTTTACCCCCACTCCACCCCTTCACCCCACCTACACCCCCGCCCCGCACTCCTTCACCACTGCACCCCCCACATCTACCCCCACCGTAACCTCCACCCCTCACCCAGTTTTTGCATTTCTAGCCTTGTATGCCCACAGATTATGTTTGTGACAAATTGGACTTACAAAACTTAAATAAGTAAGTTTTGTTTCGCCCGATTTGCGCTCTAACTTACCAATTGCCACACTCTCCCTCAATATTGACTATTCGACAATATTGAGCAAGTTGTAGCAACTGATTAGTTTACGAGCAGGTGTAACTCAGGGAGGTTATCGAGAAATAAAGACAAGATTAGTCCTCTAAAAGGGCTAATCTTATTAAAGTCGCAATGCTGAAATTTAAGGTGTTAAATTGGTAATCTGCTTCGCTAATAGTTACGACTTTATTCGTCTGAGCTGTTGTTTTCCGACCTGACCTATTCGCTGGTTAAACTTCCTATTGTATGGGAGGATGCTGTACTGAAATGGATTAAGCTAAAATCTAGTTGTTGTGGTTGTGGCAAAGAAGTGATAAGACAAACACCTCAACTTTTACTGAAAATTCGCCCGAATGGGAGTGACAAATTACCTGTGTTCGGATGCTGAAAGAAAATCTTAATTGTAACGGAATTTGGTTTATTTTCAATAAAAACAAATCAGATAAGTTAATTAAAATTTATGAAATGAGTTTTATTGATATTACTAAAAGGATTTCTTTTGTTTGTTTATAATTAATTGAATTTAAATTCTTTTTTGTTAAAATTAATAAATTAAACAAAAGGTTAAACCTTATGAAATTACGATAAATTGATTTGATTGTTATAATTGAGTTGTATTTAATTTTTCTTAAATAAAATGAAAACTTATTTTGAAATTAATAATAAAATTTAAAGTTCAAATTTCTTCTATTAAGTTTGACAAATTTTAACACAATGTTTATTTATTTTTTACTTCTAATTTTTATATCAACAAAATTCGAATTAATTATTTTCATTTATAAACAAGTTATATCACTTGTTTTATATTTATCAAATTAAATAAATTATAATGATTTATTTCTTTTAATTAGCCTTTTATACTTTTACTCGTTATATTTACTTATATTCTATTTTAATTTATAACAATTCAGGTTCATATATTTGTCTTATTATTATTAATTATTATTGGTTTGTTTAATTAAAGAAACATAAAATATATTGGTCATCTGACTTGATTTGTTATTTTCAAGTTCCGAGAAATTTGATTATAATGTTTACTTATTATAGAAAAAATTATTTTTTATATAATTAATTTTTTTATCAATAATTAGCTGAAATGGGCTTGTCGCACTACACATATGTAGAGCAATTAATTTATCCCCTTTAATAAGGGTTGGTTATACTAAATATTAAGTTATTTTATTATTGATTTCTTTTATGGAAAATATAAAATAAATTATTTTAAATTTGAATATCTCTTCGATACAGATGTTTTTTCGGCTCCTTCAATATTACTGGGTCATCCGTCTGTCCCATGCGCGATTGTGACTATATTTCTAATCTAGCCGATCAGCTGATTTCGGGAGAGCTTCCCTATCCCTCTTTTGGGGAACCGTGTACTTCACTGAAATCAAATGTTCAGGAGTGGGCGGCATCAGTGACGCTAATTTATAATTACTATTTAGCAATCCGCTGGTTAATTAGATCAGATACCCTAGATTATTAATGGTGGACGCCATTTTGACTCTGTTCTAGGATTTCAAATTTTTTATATTAATAAAATTAAGAGAAAATTTACTGAGTTTAAGTTATTAATTAAATAGACAAAATTAATTATGTGTTTTGACTCGACACCCATCCAATCTAATATATTGTATTAATATTTATTTTCTTTATTTAAAGTTACTTCCGGAGACCAACATACTTGTATTAATTTCTTTAATTATACATCCAATTATAGGCTATTAATTGACATATCATTTACAAATTAGTAATTAATTTCAAATTTATTATTGAAGTGAACCTCTTTTACTTTTAATTGTTTGTTTTATTCAATCCGACTCTAGGCCTATTTTATGGTAAATTAGTACCTTGGGTCAAGATTGTGCTCTATGCCTATTATTATTTAATAATTAATTCAGTTCATTCATTAAAGAATGGACCAAGTACTTATCTGGTCAATTCATCAAGTCTGGTACCACTTAATAGCACTTCCACGCGGCCGGCAGTCTTGAATTTTGGATAACTCCCAGATCACAGCTATTTTCTTGAAAATATCAATAGCACGTAATATAGAATCACTGGATGTTTTCACAGAACACTTAAGATCACGATAAAACGTTAGATTGATCGAGATATACTTGGATTTTCAAATATCACAGATGGGTTTTTTAAGTAGGTCAGCAGCCCACGTGCGTTACATATGAAGGTCACAGGCAAAGAGAGCGAGTTCATTCTCCGGGCACGCTAATTGCTGGCTCCCTGGTTGACCTAATTACCCAATTAGCCACTGAGGGCGACTCCATTCAGACTTGGATTTTAATTAGTACTTCTCTCTCGCTAGATGTCCGTCAAGTTCACTTTTTCGATATAATTTCAAATAATAAATCATACATCACTTTGAATTGTCATTCAAATGCAAAAAAAATATTACAATTATATGAATTCAATTAATAACAAAGCCTGATTCGTCACATTCCCCCCCTTCAGGGATCGAATATTCTTCTATTCGATTTCTGAACTTTACAGAAGTGATTTGAACTTTATTCTTACTAGTGCACTTGTTGGTTCACTAGTTTTCTTAAACCTAATGTGGCTTTTTGCCGTTCTTGTAATCAAAACAAAAAATTATAACCAGGGTGATTTTCCCTTTCGTATTAATAGTTTAATCCCCCCTTCCCATTCAAATTATTTTGTGAAAAATCCAATTATTTATTACAAAAATTATTCCCATAACTTCTCTTTCAGATCCGATCGCTTTTTGTCACTTCCACTCATAATCATTTCCGGGCACACTACTGCTACCAATCGACTAACACAATCCCATCCCGCACATGAGTCCTTCCAGCACTATCCCAGTTCAAACGGCTTTAGCCTATTACACAAAATAACCATTCAGGCTGGTCATCTCGGCCAATCCCACACTAATACAGAATCGTTACTGCTAATTTCTGGATTGATCATTCATTTTAGGGTCGTAACCCAGTATTTCCTTAGAAACCACAACATTTAATTCCTTTTCCTTTTCAATTCGTTTCCATTTCTCTGCTCCTAGCTAGTGGCAATGAATGTCACCTACTGCTTCACTATTCCCCATCAATGCTGGACCAGGGTACCGCGCACTAAACAGATCATTTCATATCTTCAGCCTCCACAATTCACACTAAAGACAATTCGGAGATTCTCACTAGCGACACCAAACCATAGATAATCTATTTGGCATTTGTAGATGATGGCCTATATCCTAGGTGGTACAGTTACGACTTGGCGATCTGTGACACAATTTATCATTAGGTGTTTGGATCCTACTGAGCTTTTCAAGTTGTTAATTTTAAGACCTGTGTTTTGGGTTTTTACTAAAACCCCCCCCCCAATTATTATTAATTGTTTCATGGCAAAACCTTTTCCCCCCCCAATCCCAATTAATTCGATGGTTTGTTACTGATTTTAAATTTTGTTTCCCCCAAATAATTCGAACTTTTGTCCGAAGGTCATTTCGTCTGTCGTTCTGGTCCGGTGTAACATTAAGGGCTTCCTTTTCTAATAGATGGAGTTATTAGTTGCTTAGTACCTAGATTAGTATGAACGCGCTTATTCTATGTTATCTTATAACTAAGGTTAGTAATAATAACGCATTTACAAGTTTTAGTAGTTAGTAACTTAGGTCTAAGGATTAGTACGAACGAACTTAGGCTAAATTAAGGGTAAGTACTTAATCTAGTGTTAGTACGAACGTATTTACAAATTTCTTCACCTTTGTTACACTTTCACAGAACATGTCCGTTTGTCGTTTTTAGGTCAAATTTAGTCATTCAATAGGGACGATCGTCTGTCACGTCTCGTTCTAATAAGGTGTTATTAATTATGATACTCAAAGGAATGTGAAGTTGGGGCTGAGCCTCCCCTTTAATCTAAAGACCACATTCAACTATTAATTTAATTCAGTTATCGGTGAATGATATGGTTTTAAGCTTCTAACATTGAACGTCCCTATTTGTCTCCCACTCTCATGTTCTAGTCGATAGGCGTTTGGTAACACCTCGGCTATTCGATATGGCCCCCGATATAGTTTTACCCATTTCCCCGCTAGCTCCCCGATTGTTGGGGATTCGAGGGTCTCGGTCGTTATCAAATCACTGGAATTGGATCGGGTCCGTTTCCGAGTGGTATGTCCTGTTCGTTTCTTTATAATTTTGTTCTTTTTCCCGTTTAAAAATTTTCTATTTTGTATCTTCATTTTAAATTTAACCCCCCTTTTATTTAGTTTGGCCTTTCTCCTTTTCTTTCTAGTGATTATTTCATTAGTTTTGATAGTTTCCGTCATTTTCTTGTCTGATTCGAGGTTAATGCCTCCCATTCTATGATGTGTTGTTATTGGATTTGGACTCAATGTTTCTATGACAGAGGTAGCAGTCGGTGTTTGAATTACTGTAATTGTTTGATCAAATTCTAACAGTGGTTCTGTCACCATGTTAGCTGTTACGAACTCATATTCAAACGTAGGTAAAATTTCTACCTCTTCCATTTCGTGTTCTATTGTTGAGATCATTGCATATGTGGGCATTATCGTTCTCCTTTCATCGACTTCTAATTGCGGTTCAAAAATCGTGTTTATTTTTTTTATTGTGTATATCTGATTATTCAGTTGCTCGTCTATGATTTGATTTTGTTGTTGGAACTTCTCATCCAAGTTATTGTTCATTGCTTGAAAACTCATTTCGTTTGTCGTACTTTGTTGTTGTAATGTTGTATTCTGTTGTTCTAATTTTCCATCTGTTTGTTGAAATTTCGCATCTAAACTATTGTTCAGTTGTTGCACCATTTGTTGTTGCATTGTTTGTAATAATTGTTGCATAAATCCTGGCGCCATTTGTTCACTGTTTGTTGGGGCATATACATTTCTATTTTCTAGTGTCGAATCTTCTGCCATTTGAATTGAATTTTCTTGTTCGAGGCGGAACCCTCTTGGCTCGTTTAAATTTAGCTCGGTTGTTTACAGTCTGTTGCTAGCCGCTCAGTTTGCTGCCGTTACTTCTTCTTGGTACTATTTGTTGCATGTTTCTTCCCCTTCTACTAGGCATACCTCCTCGAGTCTATCCCTCACTCTCATCTTTTGACTCTTCCGGTGTATATGGGACTTCTTTTGATTCCCGATATTGTAAATTTTCATCCTCCATTTTTTTTTGTTTGTCGGCCATTTCGTTATTTGCTAGTTCTAATTTGCCTACTATGCAATTTCTTGCCTGCTGGCTTAATCCCAGCTATCCTACACCAAATGTGACAAATTGGACTTACAAAACTTAAATAAGTAAGTTTTGTTTCGTCCGATTTGCGCTCTAACTTACCAATTGCCACACTCTCCCTCAATATTGACTATTCGACAATATTGAGCAAGTTGTAGCAACTGATTAGTTTACGAGCAGGTGTAACTCAGGGAGGTTATCGAAAATAAAGACAAGATTAGTCCTCTAAAAGGGCTAATCTTATTAAAGTCGCAATGCTGAAATTTAAGGTGTTAAATTGGTAATCTGCTTCGCTAATAGTTACGACTTTAATCGTCTGAGCTGTTGTTTTCCGACCTGACCTATTCGCTGGTTAAACTTCCTATTGTATGGGAGGATGCTGTACTGAAATGGATTAAGCTAAAATCTAGTTGTTGTGGTTGTGGCAAAGAAGTGATAAGACAAACACCTCAAATTTTACTGAAAAATCGCCCGAATGGGAGTGACAAATTACCTGTGTTCGGATGCTGAAAGAAAATCTTAATTGTAACGGAATTTGGTTTATTTTCAATAAAACAAATCAGATAAGTTAATTAAAATTTATGAAATGAGTTTTATTGATATTACTAAAAGGATTTCTTTTGTTTGTTTATAATTAATTGAATTTAAATTCTTTTTTGTTAAAATTAAAAAATTAAACAAAAGGTTAAACCTTATGAAATTACGATAAATTGATTTGATTGTTATAATTGAGTTGTATTTAATTTTTCTTAAATAAAATGAAAACTTATTTTGAAATTAATAATAAAATTTAAAGTTCAAATTTCTTCTATTAAGTTTGACAAATTTTAACACAATGTTTATTTATTTTTTACTTCTAATTTTATATCAACAAAATTCGAATTAATTATTTTCATTTATAAACAAGTTATATCACTTGTTTTATATTTATCAAATTAAATAAATTATAATGATTTATTTCTTTTAATTAGCCTTTTATACTTTTACTCGTTATATTTACTTATATTCTATTTTAATTTATAACAATTCAGGTTCCTAGATTTGTCTTATTATTATTAATTATTATTGGTTTGTTTAATTAAAGAAACATAAAATATATTGGTCTTCTGACTTGATTTGTTATTTTCAAGTTCCGAGAAATTTGATTATAATGTTTACTTATTATAGGCTAAAAAATTATTTTTTATACAATTAATTTCATATCAATAATTAGCTGAAATGGGCTTGTCGCACTACACATATGTAGAGTAATTAATTTATCCCCTTTAATGAGGGTTGGTTATACTAAATATTAAGTTATTTTATTATTGATTTCTTTTATGGAAAATATTAAATAAATTATTTTATATTTGAATATCTCTTCGATACAGATGTTTTCTTCGGCTCCTTCAATATTACTGGGTCATCCGTCTGTCCCATGCGCGATTGTGACTATATTTCTAATCTAGCCGATCAGCTGATTTCGGGAGAGCTTCCCTATCCCTCTTTAGGGGAACCGTGCACTTCACTGAAATCAAATGTTCAGGAGTGGGTGGCATCAGTGACGCTAATTTATAATTACTATTTAGCAATCCGCTGGTTAATTAGATCAGATACCCTAGATTATTAATGATGGACGCCATTTTGACTCTGTTCTAGGATTTCAAATTTTTTATATTAATAAAATTAAGAGAAAATTTACTGAGTTTAAGTTATTAATTAAATAGACAAAATTAATTAGGTGTTTTGACTCGACACCCATCCAATCCAATATATTGTATTAATATATTTATTTTTTCTTTATTTAAAGTTACTTCCGGTGACCAACAGACTTATATTAATTTCTTTAATTATACATCCAATTATAGGCTATTAATTGACATATCATTTACAGATTAGTAATTAATTTCAAATTTATCATTGAAGTGAACCTCTTTTACTTTTAGTTGTTTGTTTTATTCAATCCGACTCTAGGCCTATTTTATGGTAAATTAGTACCTTGGGTCAAGATTGTGCTCTATGCCTATTATAATTTAATAGTTAATTCAGTTCATTCATTATAGAATGGACCAAGTACTTATCTGGTCAATTCATCAAGTCTGGTACCCTTAATAGCACTTCCACGTGGCCGGCAGTCTTGAATTTTGGATAACTCCCAGATCACAGCTATTTTCTTGAAAATATCAATAGCACGTAATATAGAATCACTGGATGTTTTCACAGAACACTTAAGATCACGATAAAACGTTAGATTGATCGAGATATACTTGGATTTTCAAATATCACAGATGGGTTTTTTAAGTAGGTCAGCAGCCCACGTGCGTTACATATGAAGGTCACAGGCAAAGAGAGCGAGTTCATTCTCCGGGCACGCTAATTGCTGGCTCCCTGGTTGACCTAATTACCCAATTAGCCACTGAGGGCGACTCCATTCAGACTTGGATTTTAATTAGTACTTCTCTCCGCTAGATGTCCGTCAAGTTCACTTTTTCGATATAATTTCAAATAATAAATCATACATCACTTTGAATTGTCATTCAAATGCAAAAAAATATTACAATTATATGAATTCAATTAATAACAAAGCCTGATTCGTCACAGTATATAGGTATATGTATTATATATAAATAAATACAGGATAAATACCGTATAATTATTTTTTTAATTGAATAACAATCTAATATATGTCTGGGATTTAAAACTCGATTTTTAATCAATTAAATTACATGAATTAATGTATACATTGTATTTGAGCTTCGACTTCGGAGGTTACTTCCCCATCATCGACTGTCCTTGATCTTCTTGAGCTTGCCAACATCTTTTTAGTCCTTGTTTTTAATAAGAGGAAAAATCTAATTAGATAAAAAAACCTCTTTTCCGATAATTATTTCAATTCCATTATTCCCCAATCAAGTCGATTGGTTAAATTTCCCAATCCCTCATCAATCCCAATCAATTAAATTGCCTAACTTTTAATATATAATAATAATTGTAATGATCTATTAGTGGAATTTAAAATTGAAAAACCAATTAATTATTAAAAGGAAATTGAATAAAGATGTAATTATACATTTTTATCGAGACAACCTCCTGTGGATAATTATTTCCATTAACAAACGAGACCGATTACAATACTTTACCCATGCTTCGCATTGGATAAAGTAAAATCCCATCAAAAACAACTTGGCCAAAAATAAGACCGTGACAGTTCGAATCGCCAACACAAACGGGGGGGCTAACCCGTGAATTTCAGAGTCGTTTTTGAGAACTCGTATATACAAGATTTGCTCATTTAATAATACAAGATAAGATAAGATTTGTTTGTGTACCTTTGTACAAAAAAACAATAAAAACTATCTATCTATCTAATATTTATATCTAATAAAAATGGAGTCAAAATATGCCACATTTGCTTTTATTTTTTCCGAAATCTTGATATATTTTTTCACATTAAAAATTGGAAATCTGCCTTTTTATTCTTCGAAAATTTTTGGGATAATTCTTCTTATTTTAGAAAAAAAAATCAGATGGTATCAGATATGTTTTCTAGTAAGTACATAAATATCCTAATATTTCAAGGAAGTTTATAATTTTATGTCGGGCTGCATTCATTGCAGTGCATCCCTGGACTAGTCAAGCAAAGCCGTTGAGACCATATGGATGATACATAAATTTTGTTTTGTTATTTTCTGATTTATCAAAAGATGAAAAGAGGGGATAACGAAAACTTCAAATTACGATTTTTTTATTAGAGCGCCATTTCTTTCTCTCTTAAAAATCGAAGTTTTGGAATATCTTCACTCTTTCTTCAGGGTTCACAAGGTAAATGAAGTCGTTTTCCAGTACTGTGAGCGAGTCTTTTAATCAGCTGAGAGCTTTTTCATGTTCAAGTTCAGTCAAAGTATCATTCGATTAACAATTCCCCCCCCCCAAAACGACTCCAGAACGAGGCATCGAAACGTTGTGCATTCTAATGAGTTTTTCAAAATTATCTTTAATATTAATAAGAAGCTTACTGATTTTAATATTAGTCAGCATAAAAATTTAATAAGAGTTTCCAAAAAATGTCATTTCTTTTAATACGTAGAATGTATACAACCCCTCGAGAATTGAAAATATGATTAAAATTTTTTAAATTGTTTCTTAATTTAATCCGAGGGAGAATAGTTATTTTTCTTACAGTCTTTATTTGCTTGTCTCCCCTTTTTGACGAATGGGATTGAGAAAGAAAACTTAGAAGATTTTTTCCATTGCAAACCCGTCGTTTTCTCTTCTTTCCAATCAACATACAAATGTACACCTGACACTCTTGCGTGAAATGTACTTTTTATATTGTTTAATTACAGCTACTTTTTATATTACACTTTGACTTTTTATTATTAAAAAATATTTCAAATACATTTATTTAAATAATAAAAAAAAGTAGTATGAGTTGAATTAAGGATTAAAGGGCTCATTTAAAAAATGTTTATTTACTTAAAACAAAATCGTTGTTTGCAGAAGTTATAACAACATACGAATAACGAGTTGCGGTGGTTTTAATTTTGTTAATTTTTATTTGGTATAATTTTATTTTTAATTTTTTATATATAATGTAGTATTATTCAACAGTGATATTAAAAGTGGAAAAAAATAATTCACTCTAAGTGAAATAAAGATGGATTTTTAATGTTCTATTTTAATTACCTTATATTTAAATTATGTATAGGTACTTGTTGTTTCTGAATTAACAATAGCTATCTGGGTTAAATATAACTGTTGTATTTGAATTAGAGATTTATTAGTTACATCAGAGAATCTGGCTAGTAGACCTTTTGAGCTGCACAAACATTAGGACCACAGTCTCTTTGGCGGAGAATGGATATTAATCTCTCGTTGAGTTTGAGATCGACAACCACTGAAAAACTTCTTTGATTCATACTATTTGCCAGCTTCTATCTGTAATTGCAATTCTCTATATCCTTAAGGGTCATATATTCATTGAGTAGGTATATATATATATATATATACTCAGCGGCACAATTAACCGCCCACCTATGTTTTATTAAATATTTTACAATTAAACAAATGTTCACTTAATTTATTTATCACATTCAGTTTCTAGGATGATAGAAGATTAAAAAATTATAATTTAAACAAGAATATTTATTTTTATTTAAAAAAAAAAAAGGTGAATTTAAAAAATGTCATTTTTGTATTTCTACCAACACGGAAGATATATCATACATTATGATTAGTTCGAAGATAAACTGATGTTAATCAGTTGTTTTAATGATATATAATTATATCTTTATTTTGTTTTACCTAAACTCTATTTAAATTCACAGTAGTAGGTACCTATATTATAACAATACATGTCTTATATTATATTATTTGTTCACAGACTACTTTAATTTCTCTTGTTACCTAAAGAAAATCAAAAACGTTCTTTGGAATTCATCTCTTGGTATGATTCAACAAGTTCTTGAAAATAGTTTCAGGATTAGGTGTAGAAACGTCACCAAAGTGTTTAGGTGGTTTCTGACAAATCGTATTTTTTAATTAACAACTCAGCCAGCGAAGCATCAATTCTATAAATAAATAAAGGCAATCAATGTAAATCTCCATTATACCCCGTTTTTAAGAGGCCTATCTCATTCTAGCTCTGACCCTCTTATAATGAACTAGTTACGTACAAGTTTCTGTAATATTGAGAGAAGAAGAGTACTGGGCCAAAAGAGCTTGCTTGGCATGGCTGGGATAATAAGATCTGAATTAAACTCAGAATAATTGAGGGTTTCTGTCTTCTACTGCCTATACCTACCTATAAGTACTATAGACTGCTCGCCATAATTGTCAGTTAAGGTCGAAAACGATAGCAGAAGCAGAAGAATATTTTTCATAAAGATGCAAAGAGCACGAGTTGGTAGAGAAAAGACTTGAATATTCCTACAGCAAGCAAACAGTGTCATAGACAGCTACATATCAAAAACATGTTTTATAACTTCAGAGAGTGCAAACATATTTAAAAAATGTCTTTTTATTGGCCGACTTCTACCAGCGCTTTATACTCTTAAGCAATAGGGCCGTTGTCTTCCTAGCAAAAATAGAGGAGCGAAACTCCCATTATATCCCATTAAGCAATCTCAATTATTTTCTTTTGGATCTACCATGTATGCAATATGACTGAGATTGCGAAGGTTGTAAGATATAGCTGAAGAGGGTACCTGGCTTCAAAACAAAGCAACATGTTGCTTGACTTCGGTGATTATTCGGGAACCGGTGCACCGCGGTGCTTTAAACATGCCATATCCGTTGACTTCTTAAATAAATGCATAGAATGTAGGAAGGGTTGAAATCAAGTTGAAGTGATATTATAATTACTGCATTTTGGAAATTAAAAAAAAGTCACTTCAAAGTCATTATAATTAAAACAAAACTGACCTGACCTTTTGTTGATGCAAAATTATAGCTCTCGAAATGTCAACATTGTTATAACCAATGTAAAATCTAGTTGAAGTAGTTTATCTTTCTTTCTATTTCTCAATTTATACATCTACCATATATAATAATAAGCCATGGTGTTTTGGTTTTCCGATCAGACAATTGTGAGTGATATGCATGTAAAGTTTGCTTATTCCAACAAAGTCTATATAATAATAGCAACAGGCATATAGCAGTCCAAGTCGTGAATTCATCTCCATATAGGAGGTCCCCTCGTTCGACACGTATTTTCCATCAAGGGGGACAGGCACCCTGCGAGGAAATCATACCGATCGATCGCCGTTAGGAGTATGCTATGTCGGTTTCTCTTTGTCCCCTCCCCGAATTATAGCCACCTGGGGCTATAGTTTTAAATATTTTTCTCATTAATAAAATCTCCCTTTAAATATAAACTCACACACATATACCATAGGTAATACTCATTGCAGCCGCAGGGCGACCGTATTACTAAATTCACTCCAAAGTTGTTTTTTGCTTATTGATTTTTAGAAATAACTGTGAAACGCGGAGAAAATCATTTTCAAGGATGATATTTCTAACTTAATATTTGTACACAGGCACCCGCAATTACTTAAGAATACCAAGTCTCAGAAATTTGGTTTCGATGGTAAAATATTTGTATTTTCAAAACAAAGGGATGATTAGATTTTGGTCTTTCAGGGTTCAGAACTTCTGGTTCAAAAAAATACAGAATTTCAAAAATTAATCAAATTGTAGCTAATGGACTGAAACTCGGTTGACGAATTTGTATTAAAAAAGTACATCTCTTTGCCAAGTTTGTTGTGTTTAGAGAGCGTTACGAACGCCATATTTGAGAAAGGAAAATTGTATTCTTTATATGTGTGGTAGACAACTTAAGGGGGAACCCAGAGCTACTTAAGCTATGTTAACTGTCTAGTTAGGTCTTCTTGATGATTAGTGGCTATATTTTTAAGTCTGACAAGAGGGTTACGTAGCAAAGTTAAGTTTTTTCTTGTGAATTGTTCGCATAACATAGCAAATACAGCATAAGTCTCAACAAGTGTAACGTCTGCAGGGGAAGTTATCGGAAAACCGCTCGAGCCAATAATTTCTCAAGGGATTTTTACAGAAAATTGCATTGAAGGTTTGAAGCGAGTATGCCAGAAGAAGAAAAAGAAGATCAATCATTCTTCAATTTTTTAGAAATACGGAAGAAAATACTAATCCGTTATTGTTTCACTCCCTGCCATGATAATTTTGAAGAATCGAAAAATAATTTAATTTTCAAATTGATAATATTCTATAATATTAATACACTAAATGAGACTGTAAAAACAGTTGACATAATATTTCTTGAGTTTATATTTATTCAAGAATGTTTTAGTAAGCTTTACCACAACTATTCTAGAATTTTCAAAATATCACCTGCAATGCTTAAAAGGTGACAGACGACAGTATCAACAAAAGGATGATCAAATCCAATTATTGTCTTTTTCCCAGTTTCAAGGAAAAATTGATCCTCAGATCAAAACCTTAAATAAAAAAATGCTTCCTAAAGTAATAAAAGTTATCGGTCCCTGAAGTAAATGACTATTGAGGGCAACAAAGGCAAGCTCCTTAGGGAGACGATGTACATTTTGCTCTTTTGTTTCTTTATCTTTCGATTACAGAAAATATACATTCTCTTAATTCTTGAATTTCTATAAAAATACCATGGGTATAGCTATAAGATAAATTTGTAGTACTAATACTTTTGACAATGTTTTTTTTTATTAAATTATATAAATATGAAATTTCCGTATAAATTGTAAATATATTACCATTAAAAATAGACGAATAAAGTAAATATGAAAGTTTGGACAAGCATATTAATTGAATATTCAAATATGAACAATATATAAATAACGTAATTTAATGAATAAATAGAAACTTGAAAATGGATGGGACCAGTATGGTCCCATCTAGTTAAAAATGATCGAATATTAACTTGTTCTTAAAGTTAAAATTTGATAGCTGGTGTATCTAATTTTAGGTGATGGTACACATTCATATCCAACTGAATCTAGATAGAGATACAAACAAAACTCCAAAAACACAAATACTTTTTTATTTTAATTAAATTAATTCATTTTTTATTTTATTTTATTATTATTTTTTTTTTTTATTAATTTGTCTGAAAAAATATATGGTCATTTGTCAAGGTGTAGGCTCTACAACTAAATAGATATAAAATGGCATCGTCTTGTATCTTTTGGTTACTAAAATAATATAAAATATTGTGATATGGCCATCTTATAACCCTCCCTTCGTATATAAATTAAATAAAAAAAATCAAATGTATTATTATATTTACCCAATAGTTTCCAGGGTTCTAAAGAGTAAGTGAGCGAAATTTAGTTGAAATCAGACAAAGAGATCATTTTTTAACCTCCTCCCTGATTTTTTGGTCCAATTTCAAAGAAAATCTAATCATCTTTTAATCTCCATATTGAATATCTATGCATACAATTTCGTTTTGATACTTTCATTACTTTGGGAGATAGAATGTACCCAAAATTTGTTAACACACGCACTTAAACCAACGTACTAACAGACATTTTGTCAAAGTAATTAATATCTATTAAAATATAAATTTTTCGATGTTCACTTTATAAGGTTTTATTATAGACCGATGAGCTTAGAATTCGATCAAATTGGCCAATAGGAAGGGTGTTGTGTTCCATCAAGTGGACGCCAGGGCGCACACATCGTTAATGACGCGCCAGAAGCTCCGAGAGCTTGAATGGGAGGTTATATCGCACTCACCGTATAGCCCAGACCTGGCACAAAGCGATTATCACCTTTTCAAGCATTTGCAAAATTTTCTTAATGGTACAAAACTGCCCTCAAGAGAGGCTTTTGAAAATGAGCTGGTCAAGTTTTTCACCAATAGGGACGAGGACTTCTTCAACCCCGGAATTATAAGATAGTCTTCAAAAAGTGCAAAAGTTATCGAACAAAATGGCGCATATTTGATCTACATCGGAAAATCCTAACTTGGTTAATTTTATCGTCGAAACAAAGAGAAAAAAAGCTCAAGACTTTTTACTTCACCTATTATTAATTTTTGAAGTCAAACATTTGGTGTGTCTTCAGAGGTCTGCTTGGACGCTTTTTCTCCGATGTGAAATGTTTGCAGGGATTATTAAATGAACAAATAAAAAAATGGTTTAAATGGTGCTTTGATTGATCTGACATCATTTTTAAGAAAATATTTAAAAAAAGCTAGAATTTAAATATATTTTCACATTGATTTAGATTGAGTGGCAAAATATTGTATAATTTTATTCGTCTTATTAGGAATGAAGGCGACTAATGCTTCACTTTGTCGGTAGTATTTGTATAGTCACTTTCGAGGATCTCGTTTTTTCATTGAGTTATAGACTCTTTGAAAATAAGCTAAAGATAAAAAATGGAAGGAGAGAGAGAGAGAGAGGAGATTCTAAGCGATTTGAATCTCCCTTTTGATTTTTATGCGATTAAATAAATTGGTTGAATTTCCGAGGGCGCGGGCGATGGCATCGAAGTCCTGCAGTGGCGCATAAGGGCTGTCATCGGCACTAGTCGAGAAACGAAGATATTTAGCTTCCAGGCTGTCTCCCTTGGATATACTCTTTTAAAAAAGAAAAGAAAAAGCCCAACAAAAGACAATTTGTTGACAAGCATGAGCGTGCCTAGGCGTCACCCTTCCGGGGCGATGATGCCAGTTTTATATCACCCCCGCATGCTTTATGTCTTGGTCGCCTCGGAATTTCCTCTACAAAGCTACAAATCGGCGGCGCTATTATATGGTTATTCGCCAAAAGGAAAACCTGACTTTAATCCAATCTAGAAAGCAAAACCAATCTAGATTGTTTATGCTCGAACTTAGTATGCAAATCCAACAACGGCATTTCGCAGGACGTTTAAACAGATACAGCGAAAAGGGGCTGGCTTCGCTTCTCTTCACGTAGAGTATGGTTCTGACATATTCATTTCATATTCCCATCATTGGCTTATATGCTCAGACCCACGAACAGTAAAAAAAGAAAATAATAAAATAAAGAATGACAAAATATATAGAATTTTTTATTTTCCATAGAGAGATCATTGAAAAATCTGTTATTTTCATATTCTTTTGAAGTTTTTAAAAATAAAAAAGGTTATTTGATTTTTGTCTAACATTGGTTTTACTCCTATTATGATTTATTCAAAAATCAAACCACAGCACCAGATATTACTCCGTATGTCCAGCAGCAGGCTACAAGCAGGAGAAGCTACCCCAACAGGTATGCTTCATAAGACTATATCGTTTAGCATTACTACTTTAGGCAGAAATAAACAATAACAATATATACAATAGGTAAAGATTTAGATTGGTCAGTTTCTGCATGTCCCACTTAAAATAAATCTCCTTAACCACAGAATATGATTGTTTCTCAGTTAAATAAACAGAAATATATGTGCAATCTAGTTTCAGCATTTGGTCTGCTGAAGGTCTTTCTGCCCTAAAACCTAAAAGTCTTGGGTTCGGTTTAAGGAACTCAGGATACGCCCAGGAAACAGACGAATTAATATGGGTTGGAATACCTACGTTAACTCAAGAATGGAAAAGAGTAGCAAGTTCATTCTGGTGTCAAAATGTTTGGGTATCCAAAACAAAGAATTGATTTGATTTTTAGCTATCTATCTTCCGAAATTTCGGTCTAAAGGTACGTTTTGCTCTGTGCGATTATCACGATGATCGTTCAACAATAATCGTGCAACGATAATCGTTGAGCACTATTTCTTTGTATTTCTTATGGAGCTGTTTTCAAGTGACTGCCCGTAAGGTACATTTTCCTCGTTGCACGATTATTGTTGAACGATCATCGTGATAGTTGCACCGAGCAAAACGACCTTAAGATTGCAAAAAACTTGCTTGTTTTTGAGATAGCGTAAACAAACAAACAGGTGTTTTAATAAATATATTTTGAATAGCTATTATATTTAAATTATTCTAGTGCTTTAAAACTTGCTACCCAAAAATACAGAAAATCATAAACATACGTAAAATTATCTTTTGAGGAGTTTTCGATGAGCTGTTATTTGGCATACATGTTTATATTAATAATCTATACTTCTTTGAAAAGTTTCAAACTTCAAATATAAATTCTTTGCTGAGAAAAAATGCTTTAACACAAACATTTGCTTTCCTGTAATTTTATTGCAAATTGTATTTCGAAATGTATTTTACATTTAATTAATTTAATTTTCATTTAACATAAGTTTTTAAGTGTAGTGGTTTTGAATACTTGTCAATAGAAGTGAAATTAACTGGTATGTTCATCACATGACTTTCACATTTTCATTTATTTGAAGTCATCGCGACACTACTAATTTATATCCCCTTCCTTTATTTCGTTTTGTTTGATTTTCTCAAAACGGCTCTAACGATTTTTTTAAAAAATTATTGTATTTATCAAGTGTCATGAGTTAATAGTTGTGTCAAATTTTTAATCACATTGAATTAAAGGAAGGGCTTGTAATTTAGGAGTGTAGTAAAATAAATATTTTAATCGTTCATATCTCATCATCAGAAAGTTGCGGAGCCTTGAAATTTGAAACTTAAGCTATCTAGAGGCTACAAGAAGTATAACAAGATTTTGACTAAAATAGAAAAACCAGAAGTTGATGTTAACGTAGGTAAGAATTTACCCCCCTGTGTTTCGAAACGATAAGTCACAGAAATACGAAATTCAAAACTTAAGCTTGATATAGGCTAGAAGGAGTAAATCAAGCTTTTGGTTGAAATCGGAAGACCGGAAGTTGACATTTACATTAAAGATTTTTCGTTTTTTTTTCTCTAAAAACGGCTCTAACGATTTTTTAAAAATTAGTGTATTTATCAAATGTCATGAGTTATTAGTTGTGTCAAATTTTTAATCCGATTGAAATAAAGGAAAGGGGTGTAAAGTAGGAGTATCCCGGCGAGCCGCACATACGTACGCACTGACCAATGGATTTTTGGCCCCTATTTGGCCTCTGGGGGCCACACTTTGAGGTTTTATGTCCTAAACCCGATTTCCAACTATTAAGGGCATCCAACTAGAAGTTACAAAATTAAATGAACTTTTTTTATCTCTGAGATACAAGCTCTCAAAGAGTCAGGATCCAGACTGGCCATCTCAATACTTCCCCATTATATTCTATGAATGAAAATTTGAAAGTAAAAAAATACTTCATGTCTTTAGAAAATAATAAGATCCTGTCATCAATTAGATTCGATGGAATGGATTATTTTTAATTATATGTCAGAAGGGCTGTTTCAATACAACAATGAGCTAAGGTGTGAAGGAGATTAGATAGTGAAGAATATTGAATTATTTTTTATTTCGCCCAGCCCCTTCTGCCCTCTGCCCTCTTATTTATTCTGTTTATTTAATCAAGTGCAAACTTCCATTTAAATAATACGAATCAAATATGGATATAAAAACGAATTCAAATAAACTTTCATCTTAACATTTTTATCTCCCTTTTTCTGGTAAGAAAATAAATTAGAAAAATAAATTAGATATTTTTCTCCCCTTATTTATTATATGACCAAAAAAGGAAAAAAAATCAATACCGCTTTGATTTAACTTTGTTTTTGCTTAAGTCGGAATAAGTCGATTCCCCCCTAATCCAAACAGCCCACAAGCACGTGGTGTGCGCTCCAATCGATTATCTCTCACCTCCCACACCCATTCCACACCTTTCGATGATACTCGCTTTTCTCGTCGAAGTCGTCTCGTCTCTCTTGCCTTGACTATATAGACTAGAAATCTTTAATATGTGACAGGGAATATAGATGAACGTATTTCTCGTTTATAGAAAGAACTTAAAAAAATCGGATGTTTTTCACTGAATATATTTTCTAGATTTATAAAGCCGCCTTTTGAGTTGGAGATTTATCTTTTTCTTTAGACATAAATCATGACAAATGTAATGTATAATCGAATCGAATGATTGACTTGAAGAATTTGTAAAGATCATATTTTTCATACATTAATAATTTTTTTTTTAATTTCAATATTTCCATAGGAACCACTTTATCATATAGTATTTATTAATGGTACTGTTTTTCTTGCAATAAAAATCTTAGTAACTTGTGTCTACTAATGAAACGAAATCTGAGTAGAACTATTTTTTGACTTTTTTGACCGATATACCGTTCATGTCTAAAAGAAAGACTGACTATATTAGAGAAAAATGGTTTCCAATTGACTCTAATTTCGAAGTAAATTTGTCAATTTAAATTCAGATTTTGAAGCTTATAATAGCGACTTCTTTGAAATTTCTAAAAATTTTAAAATTAAAATAAAATTGTTTATGGTTTAATTTTTGTTAGTCAATTTCTACTAGGCTCCCTAGCTAGGCCTTGAGATTTTTCAAATAAAGATTTAGTCTTGCTTTGAATTTGGTAATGTTTACCATTTATTGAAAAATTTGAATAGAGTATTATATAAATACATAATTGTAAATAATCAATTAAATTTCTTATATTCAAAATTTAGTACTTCAATTATAGGTAATCCATAAATATGTATAATAGTTTGGTGAAAAAATATTAAATTAATTTTTTTCTCCAATCAATAGATCAAATTTTAGAAATCATGAATTAGTATCTATTTTTTATAATAAATTCTTGATTGCTGATTCTTCCTAAACGTTTGATTTATTAATAAATATTTTATAATTGTTTTTGAATAAATGTATTTATTATACTTTATTAGGGTATAGATTAAAAATAAAGCTTATATACCATATATATAAGTAGTAGGTATCATTTATTTTTTAAAGCCCCTGTTGTTAGGCAACCTAGAGAGTTTATAGATACTCCTTTAGAATCGCCATATCTAAAGCATTGTTCAAAAACTTTTTTCAATACCATAAATATTATATTTTAAGACTTGACATTTTCAAAGCACTGGTTCTCAAAGTATCCCCCGTAGTTAAGAAACATATTTCGTTCTGAAAGTCTGCCGGCTCCTATAATTCAATAAAAATATCCCGGAATTTGAAAAGCCAATCGGATTCACGGCAAAATTTAAATTAAAAAAAAATATGCCAAACAATGTATGATGTCAAAGTTGATTTAATGTAAGAATAGTGTATTTTTACTATTATTATTATTTAATTTTAGAAATTTTATGTTAGTCGATTGGAGTGATAGTGTGTGGTATACTTTATTTATCAGTTATAAAAAATGTTTTAGGTTAATTTTTTTTTTGCCTAGCTACCAGAATTTCTTTCTACAGAGTTAGCAACTCTAGTCAGGGCCCTTCAAAGGCTAGTTACGGCACTGATTTAGATTTAAAAAAAACACAATATATTTAATTTAAGGAATTGAGAACACAAAGCTTTCGTTTATCTTTCCAAACATTGCAAAACTAATACTCTATATATTATTGAATTCCTACATAATATACGAGAAATTATAAGAGAAACTTTAATCGGTTTATCTGAACCTATTATTATTACTAATTCTGTTTATCAAGTATCGTCTATAGTCATATTAACCTATGCCAAGCCTATTGATTGATTGTTTAAAAACATGTTATTTTAATTTCGATTGAGTATTGTGGGATAATACCCTTGCCATTAAAATTGAACCAAATCGATACTATTTATAGAAAATGCTTTTCATTAATCTATATTGCAATTTCTATACTTATATATTAAATGGAAAGTTATAATATTGTTAATTAAATCGAAAATGAATAATTTTGCCCAATAAACCATTGATAACAATAAATCTTGATTGAAAAACTGATGTGTGTAAACCGCAGTAATAATATCGAGATTATTTTAATAATCTCGTTTAATAGTTTCTCTCTTTGTATATATGTATATAATATATTCCCAATATTATCGAAATTAAATAATAATGATACAATAATGGCTGCTAGCGAGATCGGATTCAAGCAGATTGAGTCTAGTATTAGATATTTCAATTGAATAAATGACACTTAATTATCATATGAATTGAATTCTGATTGAAATTGCACTGGGCACATTTTAATACACCTGCAGCTCATGCATAATCCTCGGTTAAGATAATGCACGGAATTAATTTCACCCACGGAGTAATTATTCCATTTAACATTGAAAGGATGAATACTACTAGTATAATAGTTTATAATCTACATTGATAGAGAGGATTTTTCTATTATACATTTTTATTTGATTTTTAATTAATTTTTAATATACCAAGTATTAAAAATTATTTACTAGGAAAAATAGTTTATAAGGCAACATGGAAATTAAGCAGGCCAAGTGCGAACCTGGCCGAATACATTGGTTTCGAGATATAACCTCTCAGACTCTAAATTTGAAACTAAATAAATTTAAAAAAATTAATCCTAATTCTACTTAATAACTCCATGATAAAAGATATTTTATAACCCCTAATTTTTTTGAATGATTTTATTGAGATTTTTGAGCGTAAAAGTGTCAACAAAAGAACCTCGGTGTATATTAATATTATTTTTAATTTCAATTACATTCAAAATTTTGTGGCCAGTGAAACGTCTTGATGATGGCCATAGCGGGTCAAAACGTTGGTAAAAATATAAATTAAGTTTTTTTTTCAATTTTATTTTATTTTGGCTATGATTAAAAATCGACCTTTTTAGCTAAATTTAAAATTAAAAATAATATTAATATATCGATTTTAACTGAATCAAAAAATTTTAATTACCGACCATCGCTTGGTGTTCCAGGTATTATTTAATAAATGTGAGGGGGAATCGAAGAAAATAGCTAAACGGGCGAGGATAGAATGATCTCTCTTTCTTTGGAGCTAAAAGTCATTGCAATTATGTTAATTACAAGTCCAGACCTATTTTAGACCATTAGAGATTAATTTATGTTATTCTAGAATTGGCCATTGATCGAAATAATACTCGTTATAAATAGAAAGAATATTCATTTGGAATTCACTAAAATTCAGAGAAAAATACAAAAATAATTTACTTTTGCTCCTCTAACCGACTCTTGAAAAAGGTTTGATTTTTTTGTTATTTTTGAGCCAGAAGTTCTAAAGCTAGAATGCCCAAAATCTAATCAGTTCTCACCATCAGAAATACAAATATTTTAGTCCAAAAACTGGCTTTCTACGACTTTTTGTTCTCAAGTTATAGTGGGTATCCAGACCCGCAAAAAAAAATAATGATTGAAAATCATTTTCAACATAATCAGCAAAAAAAAATCTTTGCATCAATTTAATACTAGGTTCGCCCAGCAGTTTAAAAGGCTGCCTGCCTACTGGGCCTAGCGAATAATTTGTATATCGATTCTATAATCACATTTTATTAGGAACTTCAAAATAAATAATTAATCTAGAGCTCTCGGCTGTAGATCTGTCCGAACTAGGCGGAGGGATATGACATCACTTTACCAAGCTATCGCTGCTCTCACCCCTTCATAACTACATGAGAATTTTAACCCTCTATCTCTATTCTGTATCATTTTTAAAGTAGATCTCAATTCTAAAAAACAAAAAAAACAAAAAAAAACAAACAATAAATTTCATCAAAATATATTGAGAATGAGGGGCGATATAATTGAAACAATTTTTTATATATACACGATATTCAGCCTGGGATTTGTTTAACATTGTCATGAATGCAAAAGATAAAATAACGACTGTAATTAAAAAGTGAAAAAAAACCCATCACCCTCCAAGTTTTTGATAAATCAAATATTTAGGGAAAAACGTTGAATAGATCTGAAAACGGAGCAGATTTATCTGATAAATGGGAGGCTTATGAGCGATTAGCAAGTTAAATTGTATCATTAGGACAAGCGACATCCACAGTGTAGAAGACTCGAACAGCAAATCCGGTCAATTAAAGCGAAGTATTATCCCATGCAAGTCTTTCACCCCTCGTTCTACCCCTCTACACCACCTTTCAACTCTTTTCATTTTTAAGAGATCCTCCCCCCTTTTAACATTTACTGAAACGACTAATCATTATACATATTTACCTAGTACAAATCATTTATACTGAATTTTAAATCCTATTGTATTTGACTAGAAGAAATCTCCGTAATTAAAGATAGTAAGGTAGGGTTGCTTTTATTAAGTTTGTAAGCTGGTTCATTCTAAAGAATATTAAGAGGGCAGAGGAAGCCTCATTGATTTACTCTTAAAAATCAACAAATTTGCTACTCTCGCCAAGAAAAGCTTTAATAATTTATTTAAGTATGAAAATATTTCGAAACCATATAATGTCCATTTGAGTATTTTTGCAGTTATTATTTAGGTAAATAAAGTTGAATTTTATTTTCCATTCTTTTGTCATATTTCATGAATTTTAATTTATGTTTTTACTTTAAGACAGCGTTTCTTAAACTTTTTTCATTCGCTACCTCATATTATGTAGATATAGGTATGGTATAAACCAGGGGTCTCCAAACTATGGCCCGAGGGCCACATTCGGCCCGCGGACAGATTTTGTCCGGCCCGCGGAGAGCTAGCATACTTGAAAACTCCTTTTAGAGAACATATTTTTTATAGCAAATTAAATTTAGTTTACTGAAGTATTCTAATTTTATGTTGAATAATTATTAATATGACATCTACATTGATATGGTCATGGGCTAACTACTCATAACATTGTTGTAGGCTTATTGTTATTGTTTTTGTGATAAGTTGGATAAAGAAACACAGAATTGTAATGAGTAAAGACATGTATAATATGCAGAAAATTTAACTTCAGTATATAATAACTAACAAATTATTGAAATGAATCCAACTAACATTTTATACATTTTAAATAAAAACATAACTTATAACAAGCATAATGACATATGAAATACTAATGAGATTTATGTAATTGAGATTTTCCACTGACAATAGTTTGTAGTTGTGGACTAATTTTACTTGTACCAATTATTAAAAGAGATTTAAGATGCTCATCAGTTAATTTAGATCTGTAAACATTTTTTGTGTACTTCATTTTGGAGAAGGTCTTCTCACACAAATAAGTAGTACCAAAAACAGAAAACAGCCCACGAGCAAATTTATGCAAATTATCAAATTGTGTCAGTGGAAGACTCTTATAAAATTCCAACAAAGATGAGTTTTGATATTTGTTCTTAATTATATCACTGCACTGTAGATCAATCATTTCCATTTGAAGTTCCGGGGCTAGGGTTTCAATGTCAGTATCAAAAGGATTCTGAAAAATCTTAATTTGATTCGCAATGGCATCAAAGTCCGAGAAACGAGTATCAAAATTTATTTTCAAAGCACTCAAAGTTTCGATTGCAAAATCGATAGGAAACTCAGTCTCAGTGGTGTGGCTGAATATTTCACATGTTTTAAAATGTGAAAAACATTTACTTCGTAGTTGTGATTGAAACAGTATCAATTTCTTCCGGAATGATTTGATATTAGTGTATAAATCAGGAAGATGCTGGTTTTCTCCTTGCAATCTCAAATTCAGTTCGTTCACATGTTTTGTCAAATCAACATATGGTAGAATGCTAACTTCCACAGCCATGCGTTGTTTTGTAATTCAGTAAGAGGGCGATGCTTTTCATTCAAAAAAATTTCGATCACTGCTCGAAGTTCAAAAAAGCGCTGAAGGACTTTCCCACAACTAAGCCAACGTACGGCAGTATGATAAGGTAAGTCATTTTCTCCAATCTCTTCAATAAATTGTCGGAATTGTCGGTGATTCAGCCCAAAAGATCTGATAAAATTAACAGTTGATATGACTGGTTTCAGAACTTCAGACATATCCAAACATTTTCCGCACAAAGACTGTTGATGATTGATACAATGTAAGACTAATGGTTTTGAACCACCGTCATTTTCTACAGCCTTAGACACAAGAGCGACCACTCCTTTATTTTTCCCACTCATGTTTTTGCCTCCATCAGTTGTAATACATTTCAAGTTTTTCCATCAAAGGTTC
This sequence comes from Forficula auricularia, assembly GCA_024734495.1. Classification (NCBI taxonomy): domain Eukaryota; kingdom Metazoa; phylum Arthropoda; class Insecta; order Dermaptera; family Forficulidae; genus Forficula; species Forficula auricularia. The sequence goes on from JALMQS010000127.1 coordinate 1,328,575, forward strand.
TTTTGATTAATGGCCATTTCAACTCCTTTAAAAATATCTGTACCAGTAGTTGTGCCATGAATACTATACATATCAAGAAGTTCTTCATGCACTTCATAGCTTTTATCTACTCCTCGAATATAAATCAACACCTGAGCAGTATCTGACACATCCGTTGACTCATCCAAGGCCAAAGAAAACCACTCAACATGTCCATTTTTGTCGAACAGTTGAGAGGATATATTTTCAGCGATGTTTTCTACCCTTCGAGCCACAGTGTTTGCTGACATACTGACAGTTTTTAATAAATTTACCTTTTCAGGGCACATTTCTTCGGCTACTGCAATTATGCATTCTTTGATCATTTTCTCCATCGGTGAATGGTTTTCCACGTTTTGCAATTTCAAGAGCCACACGAAAGCTGGCACGAGTTGCAGCCTCTTGTTCAGTTTTGAGTTTTGTAAATGAAGATTGCTACGATTTCAATCCGCGCTTCATAGCTTCGAATTTTTCTGTCCGCAAACTTCCTGTATATTTTGAGTAATTTTGAAAATGTTTTGTTTCAGAATGACGTTTAATGTTATATTCCTTGAGAACGGCTATGCTTTCATTGCAAATCAAACATAGCGCCTTGTTACTGGACTCAATTACGAAATACTGAATGTTCCACTGATCTTTGAATTTTCTGCATTCACTATCAATTTTTCGCTTCTTTTCCATACTACTAAATCACACACAAAAGCAACAATTCAAATCAAAATACTGTTACAAAGATGTCTTAAACTTAAACACGCACAAACACGTTTTAAGGAGGTACGCACTATTTTATTTCACAACAGTGTCATAGGAACTGACTTGTGGTTGCGCCACTAGCCTTCTTATATATTCCAATTACTGCCATCTAGAAGTGAGTGGAAGACACCAGAACTTTCTCGAACCAACGAGATTATTCTGTACGTGCTATTAGCGCCATCTGTTAGCGATAGAAGGTACTACCTATTTCCGCTTGTGTCCACCAGATGTCGTGTCACGTTACTCCTCATGGCTCGTACTCTACGAATAATCTAGAAATTACAGATAATGACAGGAAAATTAATAATATGCAGTGTTGCCGTTTTGCGGACTTTAGTCCGATTTGCAGCCTTTTTTAAACGTTGCGTACTTTTTCGAACTTTTTTTCATCAGTGGACTATTTCACTTTTTACCACCGGCAACAATGATAATATGGTTTTGGCCCTCGGAACTTACTGGAGTAATCAGTATGGCCCTAAGGCTGGAAAGTTTGGAGACCCCTGGTATAAACCATCATTTTTACTAACAAATCATAAATAAATTTATTTTTAAGCAATTCTTTAGTAAACATGCTAATTATAATACATAATTTCAATTATTAAATCGAAATATTAATTAGATGGATCCAGGGCCGGATTTAAGCACAGGCTACGCAGGCTGCAGCCTATGGGCCCGCACCTCTAAGGATCTACTTTTTTATACATATATTTAACAAGGTTTCAATAAAGCGTCATGCACGTTTATTTTTACGTTTTTAATTGGATAATTGCTGAAAATGGGGTTATTGTAGGTTAATTAAAAAAAAAATATTTTCCCCGGAAGTGCCCGCGCCACAGTTTCCATAGATCCTAAATCCGGCCATGGATGGATCTACTAGTTTCTTATCAAATCAATGGATATAAGAATCACTAGATTTAGATTATCTTCAACATTTTTCAAATTTGATCTGTAATTTGTAATCGTCAATGCTGAGGGCGCTTCAGATAAATAAATAAAATAAATATCTAATACAAAATGGCCATTTCACATATTATTGGAAATTCATTGACAGATATACCTAGAATTCACTACATTTACTTTTGTTTAATTAATTTTTAACTGCTGTGCATTATGATTCTTTCATTGTTCTTTATTTCAATGTCATCGTTGCCCTATGTTTCGCGACCCCAAAAATCAGTTACTCGACCCAAAATGGGGTTGCGACCCATAGTTTAAGAATCACTACTTTAAGAAAACAGAAATGTGTTAAAGTTTTAATGTAGTGGCGGGGGTGGGGGGTAACTTTTCAGTCAGGGGATGATGTCCCTTCTTTTTTTTAAATTTATTTTATTCTTCACTTCGTTTTGGAAAATTTATCGATAACCGCATTATAGAATTTTTCGTTATTTTTCAAATTTAACATTAGATTTTTTATTAATGGATATTTAAACCATAACGTCATTGTTAGTTTATCTTCACTTTAGCTTCTTCTGGTGATGTTTTAATTCTTTTCATAGTTGAAAAATGACCGACCTAGAAGGCATAATGCAAATTAAGTGTATTAAAACAAATACTTTAGCGAAAACATTTTTTAGTTCATCTTTCACGATTAATTTTTTTATACAATATTCTTCTTCTTTAAGTGGCAAATCAGGTCTCCCTGACGTTTCGCCTCCTCTCCACATATACCTGTGCTGAGTGTGTTTAGTTGTTTTACACAGATATACGGGACCTACTTTTTAACGCCAGTTCCGCGCGGCTAGTTTGGAGAGGTTACTAGGCAATTATACTCTTGGTAGGTTTCCATTGCTTTCCAAGAGAAGGCGACTGCAAATATCTGCCGAGACTCAGTCTCGAACCAGCGTATTTCAGGCCAGCGGACCGACACTCTAACCACTGACCCACATTCGCCTATACAATATATATATTTTAAATAAAATTCAGAATTCAAGTACATGTAAATTAATTCACTTTTCAACCTAATAATATCAAAGTATTTTCCACAAGAAAGCTGAAGTGATTAAAATAGAATATTTGGAATATTTTTTTCATATTATTTTTGAAAAAGTTGGGTAAATTTAAAATTTTTGATATCTCGAAATGGATCAGTTCTATAGTATTAATTGAAAAAGTTTTTAAAATTTTCCAATATAACACGGTATGAAAATACTATTGACATTTTGAAATTTGGGGGATGCGCCTCATCCATAGCATCCAAGGACCGCAAGCCACTGTTATAATGTCTCAGTGTAATCTGGTCTAATTTATTTAAATAATAATTAAAGAAAAATAATTCAATTTTCAATTACTCTTAGAGAAAGTTCAATTTTCGAAAAATGTTTTAATAAATTACAAGAAATTAGGTAATTGTTTTTAGCCACAGGTGAGGCTGGATCTTAAAAACAGCTCTCTGTCTCTCTCTTTCTCTCTGTAATTGGGCCTAACCTATATTGACTACTGGTGGAAAGTGGAGATTCAGTTTAGCCCTTCATTGTGCTGGACGGCAATCCTTTAAGCCGATTGGTGTTGGTAAATCAAAGTATGTTTAGTGAGAAGGTGAACCAAACCCAACCGTCCCAAACACGAGCCGGAGTTTCCACTCCAAGAGAGATTTTAGTTAATTACTGGTATTCCAAGCATAAACTTATTATGATGGAACGTATTGATGGAAACGGCCGGGTGTATTATCATAACGAATTTTAGACTAGACATACGTAAATCCTAATGGGCTAAGAGTTGTTCAAATTAGTTTAATTGATTTCCTAACGAGGAAATAAAGAGTCATCAGCACACAACTTCCTAATCAAGAAAGATTTCCAAAATCCCCATTAACTTATATATACCTATGTTAAACAAAATAATAGTTTTTTTTTTGTAATTAAATTACTCGATACACCCAGGATTGAATTGAAGTAAAATTTTTAAAATTTACTCATTGTATTTAAAATGACTGAAACCTAGTGAAAAATCATTTTCAACCATGCTTTTTCCTGCCTATTTATCTGGATTCAGATACCCACGATAACTTAAGTACAACAGAAAGTTCATTATTATGCTAAAATATTTGTATTTACAATGAGTAAATGTTTTGATTATAATTTCACATAATATAATAAATGATAATAGATATTATTATGTAAAACTTTGACATTTTGAATTAAAAAAGGACTAATTAGTAGAGATTGTGGTGTTGGTGCAAGGTGAATCATTTTTAAAAAAGGACTTTAAAATTTGAATAACTTTTGACTTTAAGGACAGAAATCGTTTCTGATTTTCGAATTAATTAGATTTTGAACTAAATTAACAATATTCTTTATCTAATACTAATTTTTATATTATTTAATTAATTATTAGCAAAAAAGAATAAGACCATTTATACAAATTTCTTCTCAGTTGTCAATTTTAAAATGAAAATTAAAAAAAAAAATTACAGTAACGTTTTTTTTATTATTACATTATGACAAAATTGTAGTAAACTGATTTGACTCATATACCTCAGAGTATTATAGAGCTTAAATATTTAGTAACTTTTTTGTTATAATATATATATATATTGCAGTAAAACCCCGTTTTTAGTAAGAGTGAAATACTTTTGTGGCAACTAGAATTTACTGATGTTGATTGAGTTTGGTCCAAAGCTCTAGCAACTATATTTTTGACATTCCGCCTCATTTTGGGAGTTTATTTTCAAAAAAATTTTAAACTAAAATGTCAAAATTTACATCCTCATTAGAATCAAAGTGGTAGACGATGTAATTTTTGACATTTTCGTTTAAAAATTTTTGAAAATAAACACCCGAAATGAGGCGGAAGGTCAAAATGAAGATTCTAGACTTTGGACCAAACTCAAACAGGATTAAATTTTAGTTGCCATAAAGGTGTTCAGTGAAACGCGTTTTAACTAGTAAGAACCCGTTCTTACTAAAAACGGGTTTTATTTATATCAAGCAGAGGAAAATTTCATCAATTTCTCTTTATGAATGTCTAAATGTCTATTCGTCTTATTAACATTACAATTATTTAATAAATATATACACAAAAGATTGATTATTTTATTATTTTCTTTCCAAGAACATAAGGGCCTGTAAATGTCTTTTAGGTGTTACACATTCTGGGTTGCACCCATTTTGTTAAAAAAAAAACGTTGCTGTGACCCATCCATTGACTATCTAATATCCTATTTCGATATTCTAAAAATACTATTATTTGGGACCGATGAGAAGAGCAAACATTTACAGGGCAATACTCTCTACTATCATAATGGTTTCATATTTTTTGCCTTTTAATGAGCAACAAACAGTTTTTAATGAGATTGGGGTCGATGGGGGAGAGCAAAGCGGCTGGGATGAAGAGCTCTTAATATCTACATATATATATAAAATTTTATTTTTTTGAATTGTTTAATTAAATCTAATAGAAACGTTCAAAGTAATTTTTCTCTTTTCAAATTTCTTTTAATAATAAAAAGCTTTTAGGTTGCCAAAACAAATTCCCTCATGAGCTAATTAAATTGTCCTCCTCCTACTATTACTAGCAGCCAGCGATGTTCCACTTTTGTAACTGTGTCTTGTTTTTCCATACATTTTTTTTTCTTCGTATCTTCCTCCTTTTTTTTTAATGTCAACCCTAATGATAAGGTTTACTATCAGACAGACATTTACCGATTGGATGCGAAATGTCTATGTCACTGGCGAACGTCTAAAATGTCATTTCATCGGGGAGACCCAAGCGAATGATGTCAAAGCCATTTCGAAAGGTTAGACAATTTACAATTTTGCCTCTTTACAAAATTTAAATAAAAAAAGTACGTATGGAAGATTTTTAATAAAATTAATTTCTCGGTGCTGCCTGATGCCGCGCCGTTGTGTCCAAGTATTAAATACACTCGAGAATTTAAAATTTTTACTTTTTAGGAAAATCAAACGTGATGAAAAATCATTTTCAAGCAACACTCTCTATAAGTGAAAATATTTTTTCTTGTCGAGAATACCAGAGTTGTTGATTCATTAAGAGGAATCAAGGTTGTGTTCTTCTTGATCAAATATAAATATGTATACTGTATAGGTACAATCGACTCTCGATAATTCGAACTCTTCAGCTGTTAAATTCGGTAAATCAAAAATAAGCTGTGTATTTTGATAAGCTCGATAACTCGAAATCCATTTCATAACAAGAGGGGGAGAGAACCTTCTACAATTCGAACTAGGCCACTTCCCCTCTTTATAATTTGAATTTTTCCTAGCAATGTTTACTCCAAATGTAACACCAAGGGAGGTAAATCACTTGACACTCTTCGAAATTTTATGATGAAAACAGAAGTTGACGACAAAGTATTCTCAGAGCTGGTGACTTTGGAAAATGCTTTAGACCAGTGACGCCAAGCCACATCGTCTTGGAGATGAAATTATCATGAATCTTCAAGAAAAACTGTATCATTTGGATAAAAATTGAATCAGCGCTTTTGCCAACTCTTTTATCCCTATGAACTCCAGAGACCGGAACTCGCTTCCAGCCACCATCTTCTCCGCGACTTATAACCTTCATCTGTTTAAGACCCACATCCACAGATATCTTAAACTCCTACCCAGCCCCAAAAAATCTCCTCTTCGTCTTCTATTCACGATGGAGGGGCCAATCCAGACCTTTAGGGGATGCACCTTTCTGGTTTATCTCCTTCTCACTTCAATATCATAAAAAATAATCTGTAACGGAACGTTGGTAAACTTTATCCAAATTCATTTGAAATATTAATATGTTACTTTATTATTAATAAGATATCACTTGCAATTTGCAGTTCATGTTGACTTTAATTCGAAAATAATGATCGATTCTCATTTAATACTCGAAGAATAACCATTCTACATTGGATTTTTGACGTTTCGGCTATTATTGGTTACCATTGCTGAAGACATGGAGAAATCGACTTAAAATCAAAAATAGCGATCGATTCTCATCTAATACTTGAGGAATAACAATTTTACATTAGGTTTTTGACGTTTCGATTATTATTGGTAACCATTGCTGAAGACATGGAGGAATCGGCTTAAAATCAAAAATAACGATTGATTCTTATCTAATACTAGAGAAATAACCTCCATTTTTGATGTTTTGACTATTAATGGCTTAGCGTTGGCTAAAGTAAAAAATTCTAAACTGCCCTGTGAACTTCGCGCCACTAATTATGATTTTGACCATTAAGTAGATTTTATTTTTAATATTTTAAATTAGATTATCGATTAATTCAATTTTAAAATTAATATTTTTATGCACACACTCTATTGTCTAATCTTCTGTTTATAATTATTACTTTACATTAATTAAATAAAATAAATGATAAGATCTCTGTGGATAAATTGAAAGCAATGTCGGGGACCAAGACGAGCAGGTGATGTTCTATACTAAAACACGGAGGGATGTTGTTGGCTCGCTATTAACTCCATTTGTTGCTTCCAATGAAACCTTGTCTCTCTGAATAAGCTTATGAACGCTTCTCTTTTGTTTGTTGGGTATCAACCTAGAAATAAATTTCTATCTACAAATGGTAAGTTTTTTTATAAAAGATCTACGCGAGCTGTTACAGTTTCTTCCTAATTAATAATCATCATTATAAAAGGGGAAAGGGCTCGAGAGAGATGTACCCGCGCAGATGGATGGTATCTGGCTCATTAAAACACGATTAGAAGAAGGGGTATCTGATTCCAGATGGCTTGGCATGACAGAACAGAACCAAGCTCTGCACAAAAAGCGATATAATGGCGGTGGCGAGTGAACTTTGCCGGGGGATGGATGGACGGATGATGCGGGCGTTTTGCGGGAGGACTACAGGGGACAAAGGACCACCCTCATCCCAAATGGATGGGGCCAACATGCAAGCGACAAAACCTTTCCTATTAGCTCTATTAAATTTAGTTAAGCGAAATCTAAACATGAACAATACTGGTATGCGAAAATTTTCAAAAGAAAATTGTCCCCTCGGCAATGCGGACATTTTTCAATGACAGTAAAATTACAATTTAAATAGTTTATCTAGTCATACAGAATTTAAAATAAAAAATAAAAATAAACAAGTTACCTACTAATAAATTAAACTATACAAAAATTCCTCCACCTGTACTTAATTTGTGACTTTAAGGTGAGAATTCTTACGATTTTTGCTTCAATAAGGTCCAAAATCGAAATTTGTTAACGTTATTTAAAGAACAGATAAATAGAGAATTTAAATACAATTACAATTGTAAAAAGTTAACACAGAAAAAAAATTAAAATTGAAATCTTATGAAAGAAAACTATTTTTTTTTTTTTTTTTTTATAAATTTTATTAAACCAATTATTTTACATTAATTAATGTATACCTTGTATTTTAGCTTCGATTCCGGAGATTGCTTCTCCACCATCGAGTGTCCTTATTCATATTTAGTCCTTGTTTTTTAAAAGAGGAAAAATCTAATTAGATAAAAAAACCTCTTTTCCGATAATTATTTCAATTCCATTATTCCCCAATCAAGTCGATTGGATCTCCTCCATCTCCTCTTTTTTCATATGAAAAAAAACTAATTCGATAAAATAAATTTATTGTGAAGTTTGATTATTACTATTTGTGAGTTTTGAATTAGGTATTTTAATTCCACTAGGAAATAACTAAATTATGATCTGACACACAAATTAAACAACTTTCCTCAAGAATCAATTTTTAATTTATATTTTATTTTACATGTAAAAATATGCTCGTATACCTATACAGTTCCTAGTAGCACAATGTTTCAAAATATATAGTAACTATTTAGCGACTAGATTCTCGAAATCCATATAGGCACTATATAGTTAGTATATAGTTTGATACATTGTGCTACTAGGGGTAAGTCCACGAATTACTTGATTGATTGATTCTGAAGGTTTTCGCGTAAGTCGAAAAATCGCGTATATCGAGGAAAGCTCAAAATTTAGCATTGTTGGCAAAAAATATGTTTTAGTTTCAAAGGACAGGGTTTTTTTACTTCTTGAAAAAAAAGGATGAAAAAACCAGTCCTCAAAAATTTTCAGAGTCATCCATGTTCTTCGATTAGATTTCCAAATGACAGGTAATGATGTTTTAAGAACATTTTTAGGGTTCTTCTGGTTCCCCCTATGGTACATTAGAAGTGGTTTGATTTTGCAATCTCCAGCAGCATTTTCTCGTCTTATGTAAACTAAACAAGTAAAATTTTCTTTTTTTTCTTTTTTATATCGCGTAAGTCAGAGATCGCTTAAGTTGAGGACTGACTGTAAACATAAAAATGTATCTATGTAGAGATACTATTTATTGAATTAATTAGTAAAAAGTCTTTTGGCATTAAATAATTTTTTTAATATGCTATTATACGACTATTTATACGAGCTTGATTAATTTGATTCAAAATTTTCCAGTAAATGTTTTGGTAGGGACATTTATTTGAAAATAGCTTCAATAAAACAGAAAATATGTGTTTTATAGCTACATGACAGATAGATATTTTCTAGTTATGCATAGATCTTGAACTGCTTATCTCACTTGATAACGATCACAAATGTAGGGATTGAAATGTTGAATATGATATTAATTTTTATTTAGTAAATAATTTGGAGAAAATGTGAAAAAAATTTTAAAACCCGACTCGATTTCGGCAAATTTTATTTTATTTTTTTCTCTTGATACAGTATGACTAAGGGCCGGTTGTATGTCGCAAATAAATGCTTTTTACCACTAACACAGGGTAGATGGTAAATGGAGGGATTGGGCTGACCAATCAGATGCCAGGCACTGTCAGTGTCTGACATCTGATTGGCCATCCCAATCCCTCCATTTACCATCTACCCTGTGTTAGTGGTAAAAAGCATTTACTTTGCGACATACAACCGGCCCTTAGGGACCTGAATTAAAGCAGGAACTGTAGTTTATTGACACAAACTTCTTTCAATTTCAGTTCATTATTCACAACCGTTCGGAAGCTTCACAGACGACAATTTTGATTTTGTTTCTGATTATCTAAATTTTTCAAACGATAAATTTTCTAACTAGTAAGCGCGAAATGTGTTTTGAAAATACAAACTTTTTTTTTCTATGACTTTTTCTTCTTTAGTTATCGTGCATAGTTTAATCCGGCAAAACAGACATACAAAATAACACTTGAACATGATTTTTCTTTACGCTTCCGACATTTGTACATATTAATGATAACAATAATAAAATATAACACTACTATTATAGGATATTAATTTCTAAAAATGAATTTTCCCAAAAATATGAAACCTTCAAAGTTTTGTCTCAATGATAATATACCATAGATACCAAAATTTTTTGAAACTTATGCAAGTTTAAAAACCAAAATGTTTTGCTGTAACTATAGCCAATAGTTTTGGCCATGGGCATCCGAAGAGGGGGGGAAGAGGGTGCACCTGACCCCCCTACCCTCCAGGGATCGAATAAAAAATTCTGTATTGTCCCTCTCCCCGGCCTGGAAATTTTTCTGCAGCCCCCCTGGTTTTGAGCTACCTACTTATGCCTGTTAAAAAACCAATTCCAAAGATGAAAATATAAATTATTGATTAGTATAATAATGAAAATTATTATGATTAGTAGTTTGCTAGAAATTGCATAAAATATGCAGATTGTTTATTTTTTCAAATGAAATATTCTATGGAGTAGATAAATCCAGAGCAAAATTTCATTAATGATGAATAAACTTGTATTGAAAAGAGGTCTTTGGCAAAGTTTAAACAAGACTAATCAATATAGACAGTATTATAATAACTAATAGTGGCCTTGGGCGAAATATAATTATATTCAAATTCCTTTGTTTGGTAGATAAACATAATATCAGTAAAATACTATCTAACGAGACAATACATGCAAACCTGAAGCGGATCACCAGTTTTATATTGATCAGCATTCTGATTAACTTCTTCAAATGAAAATACTTATTTTTGTTTGAAATAGTTTAAATTTTATTGAAAAGGAGGTCTTTGGAAAATTTATTTTATTTTTATTTTATGTGACTAAATCTTATCTTATCTTATATTATTAAATGAGCTTGTATATATATGAATTGCTTGTATATATATTTAGAAACGGGTTCTCGAAAAGAGCTCTAATGATTTCGCTAAAAATTGGTGTACTTATTATATCTCATGAGTTATTAGTCGTGTATAAATTTTAATCCGATTGAAATAAAGGAAGGGGGTGTAAATTAATCATGTCGCAAAATAAATATTTTAATCGTTCATATCTCATCTTCGGTAAGTTGCAGAGTCTTGAAACTTGAAACTTAAGATATCTAGAGGCTACAAGAAATACCACAAGATTTTGGCTAAAATAGAAGTACCGGAAGCTGATGTTTACGTACGTAAGAATGTACCTCCTGCGTTTCGCAATCATAAATCTCAGAGCTAAGAAATTCGAAACCTAAGCTCGATATGGGCTAGAAGGAGTACAGCAATATTTTTCTTGAAAGTTAGAATTTCTTTTCAAAAACGGCAAAAACGTTTTTTTTTAATTGGTATACTTATCAAGTGTCATGAGATATTAGACGTGTATACATTTTAATCCGATTAAAATAAAGGAAGGGGGTGTAAATTAGGAGTGTCGTAAAATAAATATTTTAATCATTCAAATATCGTCTTCGGTAAGACGCAGAGCCTTGAAATTTGAAATTAAGCTATTTAGAGGTAAAAAGTTACCGGTCATCGCTCGGTGCTCCAGGCATTAAATCCTTTAATTTATGAAATTAAATTCTACAAGTCACTTAACTTTTGGAAGAAATCGTTTAAAAACTTAAAATTGCAACTTTATCGCTAAAAAACATTTTAATGATTATGTTAAACTATGATTGAAACTTATTTTTATAAATATGAACTTGGTTTTCGCTAGAGTAAATGTTATTTATGTGAGTTTGATTGTGCCCCTTCGGCTATATATTATAGAGGTTGATCAATGCAACTGAAACACCTGGTTTCGCTTCGCTAGAGCAGCTCGACTGTGAAAATTGATTCTGTGAAATAGGCTGCTAACATATGGTAAATTAAAGGAGAGTCGAGGTGCATATTAAATTCTGTAGTAATTTAGGGAGCTGTAGTTTTCTGAATTTGCGTAATACATTGTTATTTATTAGTTGAATAAAATATTTCACTGTCGATGCTAACAGAATTGTTTTTATTTTAGGTTAAAAAATAAAATGAGAGATGGGGTCTTCTGTTTTTAAAAACAGAAGACTCCATCTCACATTGTTATTTCTTTAGATAACTTCATCTTACTAGTTAGTTAATCTTTTAGGATGTAGTTAGTCATTCTTATAGGTTTTTCTTTGAGTATTGTGTCTATAGACATAAAACTTAGCTCTTTTGATCAATTCAATATGAACCGACGAGCGGCGTTTCAAAAATTATCATTACATTTGAGTAGAATTTCATAAGTTTTGAGATAATATAGTTATGTTTTTTAAAATCTTGTGTTGATCAAAGAGATAGTAGTTCAGTCCTGGCCCCTCTTTTCACAAAAGATGTACTTTCAGTTACCCGGGCAGCTCGTCTAAATGGTAACGTAATAAACGAAGCCATCGTTGGTAGATCTTGCTCATACATTCATGTTTTCTTTCAATTTTATTTAAAAAGAATTTAACTTTTAAACTAGTGGTAAAGAATGTTATTAAAATGTATGTGCATAGAGATTTTTATTATCTACTAGCTGCAAGGCCCCACTCTTGCTACGCCCCCTGGACGCTCACCCACCACCCCTCGAAACCCATCCAGCACCATCCACTCCCCGCACCATGCACTTGTGCCCAACCCCCGCCCCCACACCACCACTCAAACCCGCCACCAAACCCCCCCCCCCCCCCGCCCCCCCCCCCCCCCCCCCGAACCACCCACTTCACCAACCCTGTACCACCACCTACGCACCCCATACACCCCAGACCCTACCCTACCCCATGCCTTCCAACCCTGCGGACCACACCCCTGCCTAGCCCACTGAACCCCCACCCCGTACCACCCTCGCTACGCCCCCTGGACTCCACCCCGCATCACCCCCTGCACCCCCACCCTACTCCACCTCACTATCTTATCCCACCCCCGGACTCTCACACCACCCCCGCACCCCATACGCTAACCCACCCCCACACCCTCACCCCACCTACGCACCCTGAAACCCACCCTTCGCAGCCAGTTTTTGCATTTCTAGCCTTCTAGAGACCCACAGATTATGTATACAAAATTTGGTTGAGTTTGGTCCAAGAGCAAGAATTTTCATTTTTCATCCTCCCCCCCATCTTTATGGGTGGTTTTTAGGGGAAAATTTTCTTAAATAAACGCCCCCCCCAAACCGGCTTTTGGGGTCAAAATATCAAAACGTTATATAGCAATAAACTTAAGTTGGAAGACATCTAATCCAAATATGAAATTTCATAATAATCCCTTCAGCCGTTTTTACGTGAATCGTGAGCAACTTTTCGCGGAAACCACAGAAACATACATACATACAGATTGACAGACAGACAGGTAGCTTGTTGAGGGTGTTTTCGTTCATAACTTTGCTTAAACGTGTGCAACCTAAATTTGGGGTGATTTGGACCAATGTACAGACAAAACCTTAATTTTATATATATAGATACTTAATAATAATCGAGTTGCGGTGCGACAGCGACGTGATTTTTTTTTAATTTTAAACCCCACTAATAGTTCATGACAAATAAAATTTATTAAAATGAGGAGATTTAAATTACTATTTTAAAAACAGAAGGTGGGCTTCGCATCTGTTTTTTATTATAAGAGAGTTGTTATACATTCTTAAGATCCATCTTTTATGAAATCTAAATCACCGTTTTCTATGGAAGTGACTTGGAGTTTTATTTAATCCGAATGTTTCATTCCTTCTAGTGAGCTCCGAAAACAGTTAATTAAAAGACAATTAAAAATTGATTTAGGCATTATTCTGCCTAAATGCTTAAATTAAAATATGTTTTCATTACACTTTCACTTTCTCTTTTCATGAATGCATAGGTATATTTTATATCTATAAAATATTTTCTTTCGTTTTTATCAGATGGAAAGCTGAAATAAAATCATTTAACCTCACTGGAGACTTTTGATAACATTTCTGAAATTTTTTGAATTATTCATTTAATTAAATATAAAGGAATTTGCGCTTTAGAATGAATCTTAATATTAAAATAAAAAAAAAAGACAAATAAAAAGATTTTCAACGAAACCTTAAAAAATGCGATTATACGAGATAACTTTTTATTAATCTTCTTTAATCTAATTATGGAAATTCTTTCATCCCCTCCCTTCCGCACCTGTTATCGATAGGCCGCATTCTCTTTCCCCGGATACGAATCTTTTATTTGTCAACTTGAGATAAACTTTCTTCCCGTCAGCCAGCCATCCTAATCCCTTTCGTATTCTTTTCCTTTTCTTTTCGGGGATTTTTACTTAAAAGTCATCCAAAACACGGGATTGAGTAAACTATTCGCCTGTTGGCAATTCTATGTGATACCGCTTCAATAAAAATAAACTAGAGTGCATCACACAACTCTCGCTTTTCTATCTTCTTTTATAATAACACTTTGCTATTTTTATAGCAAATGTAGATTTGCAAAATTTTTCAATATATTTTCATGGCACATTTCTGCTCCAAGGCAAATGATTTGAAGAGGCACATGCTTAGTTCATTATATCGAGCGCAAAGTTCTCTAACTACTGAAAAAAAGATGCTTGGAAAATTTATTCCTCGCAGGGATCTACGTTAATTTACTTTTTTTTCATTTTTGCTCATTTCGAGCAATGCATATATATACTACGGTGGAAAAAAATAGACCCACTAATAAAAACTTTATTAAATAGCAAATTATTTTTAAAAATTTTACAAAAATTCATATAATTTGTTCCATAAACTCTTAAACTAACATATTCAATAAATTTTGTTGATAATTTTTGAATTTTATAAAAAAAAAAAATAAGTCAAATTAAATTAAAAGATACAATTACAAATTATCATACTTTTTCAATATCACTTTAATTTAAATAAAATTTTAATAAAAGATCAAATTCCATTTAAAATATCAATAAAATGAATAATTTTGAATTAAGCATCATTGATAGAAAGATAAAATATACAAAATAGATATTTCTGAAGTTCAAGCAGTTCAAATTCTGTGCTAAGGCAACAACAAGTGGCAATTACACTTTCAATAAGCAATAATTTGAATAATGTATGGTTCCTTATAAAAAAAATTAAAAATGATTTACTATTTAATAAAGTTTTTATTGGTGGGGCAATTTTCTGCACTTCAGTGCAAGTAAGCCCTGTATATAAATAAATAAATAATTCACTGATATTACATGTTTAATCGAACCTGCACAAAATAAATATAACTTACTAACAGAGAAAAATTATATATATATATATTTTTTTTTTTTTTTTTTGCCTTTAGAGAACTATGCCCATACAGCCACGCAATTAATGATTCTATAATTTAAAGTGAAAAATTATGGTACAATTGAAGAAAGAAAAAAAACTGTTAAATATGTATCCAATTTATAGCTCAATTTTGCAGCTGATGAAAAAAAGGCTACTTTTTGTAAAATTTCTTCCTCTTCTAAAGCTAGCAGATTCGTAATATTAAAAGGCGCAGTCAAGCCAGAGGCAAATAAATAATTTAATAACTTGTTCGATTCTCTTTTAAATTTAGTACAATTAAAAATTAGAGAAAAATTAATAAGAGTATAAAATATAATGTGTTCACGGACAAAGATTCAGCGCCGCCTGTAGCGCGCTAGGGTATGCATTCAAATCGAACGGTCTGTATTGCAGGTTGCATCCGCCGGCGCTACTGGATAATTAAACTCATTTATTGAACAATAATAATTTTGTTTCAAAATCAAAATTTAATATTAACAATTCCTAAATTAAATTTAGGATTTTTAATGTGTCTATAACAACCATATCATATGGACCTATATATTTTATTTATGTCATGGTAATGTAGAGGAGGTACATAATATCTTTGCTTTGTGTGAGGCTTGAACTCGAGTTTCCTGCATACCAAGCAGAAACGACACTCACTCGGCCAAGCAGATCTCTTAATTTTAGTTAAATCACCATGTTTATATATACATATAAGAAATTTTATTTAAGGTAAAATTATGTTTTAAAGGAAACAATAAAAAAGTATATCTTCTGCTGGAAAAATAAATTTTTACCACATCAATTCCTGTGAATCAACTGTAATAGACTGATCAAGGCAGCAAAGCCTTCGAAACTATAGTCTCTTTATAAATAAATTAAAAAAATTATTTTTCAAGCAGTTGACACACTCTTTTATTGCCTCCTTTAATTTATAAAAATTCTTCTATACTTTAGAAAAAAAGATACTTCCAATTTAAAATTATGTATTTACAAAAAGAGAAAATCATACTATACTAAATATCAATATTATTTTTAATCATGAAAATTTTTAATTTTTGATATCTCGGCTAAAAATTAATGCTTATAAATGTTTATAAGATACTTGAGAGGTTTACATGTTTAGAAAATTGTTAGGATACTTAATAATTTTGGATCTCAGACTTAGAAAAAATGAATTCATGGAAATATATATCATATTCACTATTAGTTAAGTGAAAGTAAAAAAACCCTAAAAAAGATCGCAATGGAGTGAAAGCATTTTTTAACTGGTTTGCCAAGTTAATTAAAAAATGTGTTGGGTCCCCGTGGGGCTCGTCGGCCGCTGTCGTTTGCAAATGCATTAAAACTCGACCCATTGTCAATCCCTAACTAAAGTTATTATTCACGGTAGATAAACTTCAATGATGCAAATGGCGGTGGATGCTCCCGCCACATCCATATGCATGGCAAACGGCAAATATGGATATGAGCCCACCGGCACACCGGACCACTACTGACCATTTTAACCACTGAACATTACCTACACACGGCCAAACACGCTCGTAGGCTATTGGGTTCTTCTGGCTAATGGTACAAACAAAACCTACCCAAGAAATGGACCTTCGTTTACGAGAAATTGAATCGGGAAACAGAGCAATTGAAGGGGTAAAGGGATAGAGAATTCTTGACAGGAAAACAACAACAAAAACTAATTGTTTCGGGGCGTTAGGAAACTATATGAAAATAAACTGACACGTTCTGATGTGGACATCCACTTGACTTTAACATACAACCTGGCCCCTCACTTACATTTAATATTTAATAAAATTATTTATAACCATGTAGCGGGGGGCTAGTTTTTGCATTTTTAGACTTCTGGAGGCCTACTGATTATGTATACACAATTTGGTTGAGTTTGATCAAGGGTCTAGATTTTAATTTTTTGACCCCCCCCCCATTTTGGGCGGTTAGTTTTTGCATTTTTAGACTTCTGGATGCCCACTGGTTATGTATAAAAAATTTGGTTGACTTTGGTATAAGGGCCTATATTTTCATTTTTTGACCTTACATTCCCCTCATTTTGGGCTGTTAGTTTTTGCATTTTTAGGCTTCTGGGGGCCCACGGATTATGTATATAAAATTTGGTTGAGTTTGCTCAAATGGCCTGGATTTTTAATTTTTAACCCCCCCCCCCCCCTCTACCTCCTTAATTTTGGATTGGTATGCACCAAAATCTAATCAGATCTTAATCTCAATGGACCAAAACTATGTGTGACATTTGGTTTTGATATTACACACTAGTTTTTGATCTAGCTCGTCCACCAAAATTTGGTAACGCACAGACTAACTAACTAACAGACATTTCAACCGTTTTTGAGATATTTTGAAAAAAAGAAGCAAAAAAAAAAACACTTTTTTTATGCACGATTACAATACTTGACCATACCTTGTATAGTAAAGTAAAAATCTGGCGTGTCTTTAACACATTATTGAACCTTTCCATGTACCTAATCCCTCATTAAATGGCGAAAATCATGATAGACATGTCATCTTTTTGAGATATATAGAATTAATAATTACATGTAAAATCAAGCGAACTTGCCACTCTTGAACTTAATTCCAAGAAAATATCGGAGAAACAATAGCTAATCTCCTATAAAATTTGTTACTCCATTCCCAATTATTGTAATAATTTTATTTACATTAATGTATATGAGAATTTTTAATTCCTAGTTTTTCTCAAATCTTAAAATTTCCTGTGAGTCTCAAAATATCTCAAAAAGAACTGAATATTTCTTTTTAAAACAATGGCTTGAAAAAGTATTATTTAGTCAGCATAATAAAAATGATATATTTTGAAATATTATATTTATAATAACAAAAAATGTCAAGTATGATTATTCTGAATTTGACCAAAATCATCACTATATAACACAGCAACGAAATTTGGTTTTGCTATTCTTATTGGTTTTTGAAGCAGAAGAAATTTAACGATTCACAACCCCTCTCTACACACACAATGAGAAAATAATTGCTTTTTACTTTAAATTAAATTTAAAATTTACTTTTTCGTTATAACATATAGGTATGCAATTTAATACATTGCAAGGTAAGTTTGAATTATTGTATTAACATAATTGATTACAATACTTCTCTTCCACAAGCGCAAAATGTTTATAACAGCCCTTAGGCTTTTTTCAGGATAATAAAATCTTCATATAAAATTACAGCCACACGAAAATATTCTTATTTTGTTTTAAATATGAAAAAAATTTTGATATGAATTTTTTCATTTAGGCCCCTCACTCCAGAAGAAAATTTATTTACTAGATAGTTTTAGGGTATTAATTAATATATTAGTAAATATTTATTTATCAAACTTACCCACAAGAATTTCCAAATAAAGCAGAAAATCAAATGGACATACCTGAAACAAAACAAAGAATTTTATATTAATAATTTATATCAATGTTATATAACATATTTAGCTTTAGAAAAGAATCACAAAAAATTTCTGTTCATTTTTCTATATATTGTATATTAAAATTAAGAAATATAATTAATTAGAAGTATTTTCTATTTAAGATGGAGTGGTAGAAATCAATGCTGAATTGATGGCTACCCAAGGATAATGAAAACCACAAATTCGGAATAAAAAAAATTATTAGAATGGACGTCATATTCATAAAAACCAGATGATTCGGAGGATCGTCCCTCCTTCAGGGCTTAGCAGAGTCAATGAAGAGACTTCCATGTTTATTAATAGTATGTTTAATTGTAATTAAGTTCAAAACTTTGTGCACAGAGATGCCTTGATGATTACCGGAGTGGGCCCAAAACGTTGGCAAAAAAAATAAATAAAATTTTATTTAATTTTGGCTGCAAATAAAAATCGATCTTTATACCTGAATTTAAAATTAAAAATAATATTAATATTTCGCTTTTACTGCTATAATTATTATTTATTTGGCCGCGCAGGAGGGGGCCTCCTCTTACAACAGAAAATAATTTTACATATCAGTTGTCTATACAATATTGGTGGTAATAGTTACATTTTCTCTCTCTCCTCTATTTACAGTGGTCGAATTGTTAAAATTTTATACATATCTATCTCAATAAATAAAAACAAAAATGAAGAAGATGAATAGAATAAGCAAATAACAACACTCAGTCCGCTAAATACTTATTTAGTTTGTGAGCATTAACATTTCTCGGGTTTTGAAGAAAAATTGATTTTCTACTTTTAAATAGTGCTATAGTCGTAAAATTAACGGAAGGTATACGAGATATGGACCATAAAAATCAGAAGGAATACGCTAAAAGGGGGTAATTTAACAAATGACGAAACTGTAATTTAAAATGAAATGTACAGTCTACCACAGGGTATACGCTATTTTTAAGGACACAATAAAAGAGTGTGTCTTCTGCTGGAATTATAAATTTTATTTATAACGAGACTATTGTTTCGAGGGCTTTGCCCTCTTCATCAGTCTATTACAATTGATTCACAGGAATTAATGTATGATGGAAAGCTTTTATTTATAATTCCAGCAGAAGACACACTCTTTTATTGTCTCCTTAAATAACTAAAAATTCTGCTACCCTCGGCACAAAAACTTTAAATTTATACGCTATTTTCTCAGATCAAACCACAGAGTATACGCTTTATATCGCCATATATCCTCCACTACAGTCCTGCTCTTAAGTGAATTTTGCAATTAAAACATGTATTTTGAAATGTTTTTTTAGGTATGAAAAGTTTTAATTTTTAATAGTTTGCAGCGAAATTTTTAAATCCCTTTGAAATAATTATATTTCGAACAGAGGTGATAGATAGCTGTTATAGGTACATATGTATAGCTTGAATTAAAAATCTCTTCAGATCAATCTGTCCACTTGTTATTCCCATTAGCAGAGCATCAAAGGGACGAAGGCTGTTGAGGTGGGATGATATTCCGGTTTTCAAGCGGGGATCCCGCCTTGGGATTTGGTTCGATCGTCGCGGCGGACTCTTTTGAAAGGCGATTGTCTTTTATCAGCGTTATCGGAGGAGTCCATTGCAAGACGTGTTGAGAGGGCAGAGATCTCTAGAGATACCGGTCGTTAAGGTCCGTCCGAGTACAAGCAGCCCATTTGATAATTATAGACCTGTAGGCGAACAAGCCGATAGCCTATTATAACTTATAGACAACCGTGTTTCGACTTGTTGCTTATCAAATTAAATCCATCTCCTACCACTTAACAAATAGCTCTTCAATGATAATTAAATTTTTTTTATGTGAAATTCCAAAAGATATTCTACTCCCAGGCGTAATTTTTTTCAATTAGAACATTTCACTTAATTTGAATATTTAGAGAAATTTCAGCTTGTTTTAGAGAAAATTCCATCCACATTAAATACTTAAATAAGAACCGATAAAATAATTCTCATTTTTTGTTGTTAAAATTGTTTAATAACAAATTTAATAATGTGCTTTCTGATTAAGCTTTTGATTACTTGAGTCTAAGAAGTGTGAAAAGTTAAATGATAGATATATAAGATCGTACTAAAAAACTGGATTGTTTTTTAGATTAAGTATATAATGCAAAAGGTGTATAAAATCATTAATAAGTGGAATGTAACTCTACGGTAAGAAAACACTCTATTTTTTTCGATGCCGATTTCAAGAAGGATGAAGATTTAATAAAAAAGTTATTTTTTAATCTATATATGAATTTTATATAGCTAGGATTTTTCATAAGATATTGTCGATTGATTTCATAATTATAAACATGTATTTGTGAATAATGAAAAAAACTCCCTTAGCAGCAAATATCAATTTACTACCACCAAATAACAGCGAGAAAAGCCGTCTTTCAATGATGGGCTTTGAATTTTCTTAGTCCCACGGCTAAAGGGATAGTTATAATTAATTGAGATATGATGGAATACAGCCTATGGATAATGAAAAAATCCTCTTGAATAAAATATATTTATTGGATAGTCATTTTTCCCCCTACTCAAAAACTGACGTTTCGGAGGATCTTCCCTCCTTCTTCAGGGTCTACAAATTAATAAAAAAAACGGGGTTGGTCATCATTCATTTCCTTCACAATCATACATTTATAAATACATATTACATATATGCACATTTAGCCAGATTGTTAAAAGAAACAACAATGCACTAAGTTAAATTAGGTCAATGAGGGAAACATTCAAGGTACTTCTCTTCTTAAGCATTGCTCGAAATTTGTTCGTTATAATTAATATTTTGGTAGGTTTGAAAAATTCAAATATCTTTACTTTTACATCGAATCATATTTCTTATGAGCTTTATCGTAGATTCTCAAGAATTTATTTCTTTATCTCTTATATCAATTCATTGAATGTTATCCTATTAGCATTTTCTTTTGAGCTAGCTCTTATGAAAATAATTACACCAGCTAAAACGGACCGACCTACTGGACTAGTAGTCATCTCTGCAGAAAAACTATCTTCTCAGGTTGGGCGATTTTAATAAAAGTGCTTGAATCATGGACATCATGTTGTTAGAACTAAATGTTCCACACCTATGTGATTGGGGTAACAAAAATTCAGTCAACTGGTCCATTTTTAGGTAATTGCTGTAAATAATGTAATATATTGTAAATAACGAATAAAATCTAGATTTTTATTGTTGAAACTCGAATTTTATTTACCTCAACCAAGTTATATACCTATATATAATTTATTTGTTTAAGACTATAATTTCGAAAGTTTGACAATCATCTTCAGTCTTTTAAATAAAAATATTTATATTCTATTTCACACGGATTCAATTACCCGATTGGATATAGAAAATTCGTTTTGTTATAATAACAATCTAGTCACATAAACGATTACATATAGTCGACTTAGAGTGTAAACCTGCTAACTCCATTTTGTATCATATACCTATGTGACATATTATTATTGTTCAAAAGAAAAAGAGATACAGCATCGTCCAAGTAAAATTGCTACTTAAAATTACGATCGTAAGTTGTAGAAAAAAATGTGAAAAATAGTTTTTTCCATAACAAAAATATTAAATTTTGTTTGTTTTTTCTCTGCCCTGTAAAATTTCCTTGTTGTGAGTTAACAGGTGTACTCTCTAAGGCAACAATATTTATAATTGGTATATATTTTATATATATGTTTATTAATAATTATTAGAGATTGTGGTGCTGGTGCAAGGTGAAAAATCTTTAATAAAGATAAGAGTAAATATTATATCTAATATTCATTTACTATGAACCGAATGTTTTCTACATTTGATTCGATCACGAATCAACTGTAGGGAATTTTTGTCAAATATTGAGTGAAAATAATATTTCTAACTTGAAATAATTATTTTAAATAAATTTATATATCAATGAGAATTGTTTCGACCGCGCTTATTTGAAAAAGATATTTTATCACGAGACCACTGCGGATTATGCTAGTCTGTGGAGTCTTAAGTCTGGACCAAGAGAGGAAAAAAGATGGGATCCACTTAGCTACAATCCAACGTCATTTTGCGTATAGCCCGCTAGACATTCGGAAATATCTTTTTCAAATAAGCGCGGTCGAAACAATTCTCATTGATATATAAATTTACATTTACTATGAGTTAAGGACCAAGTGACCAAGAATCCTTAACTCATAGTAAATGAATATTAGATATAATATTTATTTACTCTTATCTTTATATATTTATTTTCTTCAAGCACAGAACAATCTCATTGATCTCTCTTTATCTATCATTGTGTTTTGGTGTAAATTAATCATGTCCAAGTTTGCGTCGCTTATACAACACAGTTAACATTGAAAAAAGAAATCATGACTTGTGTCAAAACGTATGAACCCCGGACCCCTCTGCCCGAAGTTATGGCCATTCTAAAAATTATTTTCTTTTGCAATGTTTTGTATAAGCAGATAAAAAAATAACCAATATTTTGAATAGATACTAAAACGCCAAAATTATTTCCGAAGTATTCGTGACATCAATAAGATAAAAATCACGTCGTTTAATTTATAGGCTTTCTTTGTGGAAGGGATCGATCCGGCTTCGAGCCTCTCACCTGAATCTCATTTCACGGCTGTCTCGTTCGTCTTTTTTTATGCCAGCCCGCCCGCATGTTTCAAAGCTTTAAACACAGGTTGCGGCTGCCATCCCCTACTAATCCCCCGGCTTTCAATTAGTTTGAATGTCTCGCTTTTCATATAACAATATCATTCAAACACCTTTAAAATAATCCTCGAGGCTACCGTCATTTACGATAAATTATTTGCGAAATCAATTTTAATCGTCTTCTATAAAGGACAACGATTTGCAATTGTGGAGTTCATTCCAATGGCAAGACATAAACAAGACCATTTCAACATAATACTAGATTGTAATATAAATTTACCATTTAACATAATAAAATTAAATGTTATCTTAAATTTTATGCAAAAAGTAGAATAGTACTTTCAACTTAATGAGTTTAATTATATTTCATCGCATATTTTATATTATCATAAAAAAGTAAAAAGTATGAAAATTTTATAATAAAAAAAAAAAGTTAATTTCAATTCTAGAGCTTGGAAATGGTAGGTAAAATTCTTATTCTTTGAATAAATGAATTTTTATTGACCCATCCAACCTGAAGATTGAGAATCGGATAATTTTCACAAACATTTTTGGAATGGTGAAATGAATGAATTACACCTTATCAAATTGCAGAGAAACTTTTGTAGAATTATTAGTTAATTGATAATTTTTTTTATCTTCGAACTGTTTAAGCTAGAAAATTGATATTCGGCATAGAGATGAAGATTACAAATTTAAGATCAACACTTAGCTTTCTAAAAACATATATATTAGTTATCGTAGATACATTAACCCAGACCAGGAAAAATTAAAATGGAGAGGAAATTGTAATCTTCGATGCTCGGAATCGAGTATGAGATTTGAAGAAGACAAATAGAAAAAAAAAATCATGTTCAAACATTTTTCTCCACATATTAGAGATTTGGGAACACGGAGACAAAAAAAATGAAAAATATTCAAGACTTTGGGACGCGGAAAGTACAGACTAAATAATACTGAGGGGTAGTCGGTTAACCGAGAGCGCTAGAGCTACTATTTCTGCAACGTTGTCTTGATGACGATGTTGGAGTGGGAGGCCCAAAAACTCGGCTCCCTCATTAACACTACTAACCCATGATAAAAACTATCATACTAAATAGAAACTGGCTAAATGGGCTTAATATCCGAAGCCAATCAAATAAAATAAATAAATAATACTGTAGGTCCAACTATTCTCTTACTAGGTGGGTGTAATCGTTTTATATCTCAGAAACTAATAGAGGAAGCATTATTATGTAGCCGTATAGAAATGACATACAAACATACCTAGTGATAAAAACAATTATATCATGAAACATCAATTGTCATCCCCCTAATTGGTGAATAGGTTCTTTGCAATTTTTGTAAAATGGCTTGGCTCACACAAAGATTAATTTTTAAGACAATTGGTGCCTTTTCAAGGTCAAAGATTTTAAATAAGCTATATCCAAACGCCTCCCACTCGATCGCGAAACAAAAGGTCGAAAATAATTTTCTTCTTCACTCTAGGGCGCAACCACAATGAGGCCGCGTCGAAAGACAATTATAAATTAAATTAAATTAGGGAACGAAGAAAAGATTTTTATATTATAGACAAAAGGTTCAGCCGGAATTCGAACCCGGGATCTTCGCATGTGCGCTGCGATGCCTTTATAAGAGCCTTAGCTCTTATCCTCTCGGCCACTGATCGAGTAGGAGACGTTTGGATATAGTTTAATTACTCATGCCAACTACAGAGCTGCGAAAAATGAACGAGGCAGAAATTAAAAGATTAAAAAAAAAATTAAATTCCAAATTCATAGAGACATTAGGTATTAGCTTGGGTTCGGAGATCAGTGGCCGAGAGGATAAGAGCTAAGGCTCTTATAAAGGCATCGCAGCGCACATCCTAAGAGCCCGGGTTCGAATCCCGGGTGATCCTTTTGTCTATAATATAAAAATATTTTCTTCGTTCCCTAATTTAATTTTAAATAAGACTTAATAATAAAAATACTAGGTAGGTTTCACTAAAATAAATAATTGTGTGTAATCTACCTAGTATATTAATTAACTCTTACTACAATGAATATTAATAACACATCAAATATCAGATAATATGAAATCACCTGGACTAATAACTAAAAGGCATGCCAAGATATTCCATTTACATATGCTAATATTTTCATTCTCAAGCCAAAATCATTGATTTGTCAAAAGAGTGATAAATTTGTCGATCATTTTAACCACTATTCAGGGGAGTCGGGTTAGCCGAGCCGGCTAACGCGCTAGCCCCGATTCGGCATCGATGATGACGATGTTGGAGCGGAAGGCCGGGGTTCGATCCTGGCTAGCGTATAAAAATTTCTACCGAGTAAAACTCGGCTCCCTCATAACCCTACTAACACTTTACTGACGTGCTGTCTAAATGGGCTTTGTTCCCGCTGACAATAAATAAATAAGAAAAAAAAACACTATTCAAATTTCTTTCCGAAAATAACCTAACTTTCGAGGATTTATTCTGATTATCGAAATCGTTTATAAATTTAAAGAGACAATTCACTTTTATATGACAAGAAACGAAAGAGATTCTAAATTAAATTAGAATGTTAATTTCCATTAAAAAAACAAAAAAGCAAAAAAAAAACGAAAAACTAAATATATTTTTTTTAATACACATTAAAACGTAGTAAAGAATCAATGTTTTTGAAAAATCCAGGACGAGTTAATGGTCGAAAGAGAGACAACCACTGAATATTAAGTAGAATGCAACCAACCCCTTACAAAATGAAAGAAAAGGAAAAATACTGTTTTCTCATCATGTGAGATACGAAAACAACGCTTCGAGATATATGTATCAAAAAACATATAATTAAAGGAATAAAGATTTAATAAATCCTTCCTAATGCTGCTATATGAAGAAAATTTCACTTTCTATTCAAGACCAGAGCCTATGCTATACAAAAGGCCGAGATTGCCTCTGGCCCAGATACTTGTAAAGAGGGCTGCCAAGCATTGGACATAATCTGTTTCTTATGAATTTCATGTAATTGATCGTAAATGTTATAAATTTTGTTTTTTAAGAAATTTTATCTAAAATTAGTCTTTGTTTGAATCATAAAGTACCCGAGAAGGATGAAGATTTCTTCCCATAATTAAATATGAATGGGGTATCCCCTCCTCGAGAAAAATGTCTCAATTTAATTTGTACATGAGGTCCAGAAATTCAAATTTGTTCAAGTCCCAATTTAAGTTTAACGAGCCAATGGGGAATAATCTAACATGATCATCTTTTTTTTCAAATGCAATCGAATAAACAATCAGACTTTAAAAAGCATCAAAAAAATTCAGCTCTTAAAGTTCTTGATAGATCTATATATATTGCCAAGAGAAAATCAGTGAATAATGAAAGAAACGAAGGTGCCTTTAAGAGTTTTGAAGGATTGAAGATTAAAATAAGACTTTGAAAGAAGAGAGCATTCCACTCCCTATAAGTGATGGAGATAAACGTATTGACGAATAAGGTGATTCGGCAATTCTCTAATTTGATCGTGAATGTGTAATGGGAGTCGTGTGCTACTCGAAAAACAAGCTTTGGAAGAATTTATTGATTTTATCTCACAGTTCCTAGCGTATCAAGCGTTCTTCAGTAGTTTAGTGCTTTAGTTATTAATATCATTTTATAGTCCAAGAGCTGGTGACACATTTTTGAGTACGGATTTGACCCAACTAGAAATAATGCGTAATAGTACCGTCTATGATAGTTGTACAAGAAATGGCCAGTCTGGCTGGTCTAAGCAGCTGGACCAGGTACTGCGCATGGTGTGAGTGCGGTAAAAAATACATATGTGTTAAAAAATATTTTTGACTTACAATGAAATTATAAAAATTATAATTTATAATCAATTATAAACATAATATATTCACCCCCAGACCATTTGAGTGGTGGGACGTGGAACCAGACAATCCAAAGTGTATTTTTATAACATGCAAAAAATAGCATGATGCTATTGATGAAAAAACAAATGCTCCCGGCCACATATAAAATAAACTAATTCATTGATATTTCTCAAAAAAAAGAATAGTTATAATATAGAATAATTCTATTATGAAGAATGATGATATTACATTCCCGAGAGGGTGAATATAATTCTTCTGACATGTAAGAAAATCAGGCATAACAGTTCGGATTCAGTAATTATAATAATAATTATATTGATTTTTATTCAAATTAGTTTTTATATTAAGATTTAAATTGCATTTACTGGTACACATTTTATAATTCTTGATTAGAATAAGTACCTACCTATAGAGAAAGCAATCGTATATAAAACATATCTTAAAAGGGAATTTCTTTTAATACATTTATTTGGTTATAATTAATAATATAGGAATTATAATAGATTTAATTGTTTATTGCGAGAGGTTCGAAAACTTGCTCAGACTTGTTCGTAAACAAGCTCCGACCTGTTTGCTCAAATTGGAAAAAAACCTTTAAATTCGATACTTCTAGGATTTCCCTTTTAATTATTAGATGTTTGTAAACACAATAACTAGTACTATCTATTGCAGGGTCCAAAGTTCACTTCCCACCAGTAGCCCTTGGGCCCACGCGACGTGAATTGTAAACCCCGTCAGGCCAAAATCAACGCTATCCATCAAGGACTCTCCAGTGATTCTGCGCGCTCCATCGCGTCTTCCAGGTGAGATTTTTTTTCAATTCTTTTTTTTAATTTTCTTTATTCTACCCATTCTTTATTTATATATTTATTTCACAGTTAAAAAAATAAATTATCTCAATTTAATATTTCGATTTCTACTATTTTTTCAAATACTTAACTAAAATTAGAAAAAACAAATGCTTCTGGTCGCATATAAAATATACTAATTCTATTGATATTTCTCAATAAAATAGAATAATTAATAATGTAGAATAATATAATCCATCATGACAAAGAAGCAAAAATGTCATAGTACAATAATCTATGAGTTCTTTTCCTTCAGAATATTGTTTGTTTTTAGCACATCAAAAGTTTTAATTACTGAAATAATAAATATTTTAGGAATTGTAAATATGAGATGAAGAATGGTTTTTAAATATTCAAAACTTCATTATTTTTTTTACCTGATTTGCTGAGCTTAAACTTTGTTTTTAATGAATTTTTTTCTTGAAAATAGCATTACGTACCTACTATATATATAAATTATTTCCAAAAAGTGAATACGTATTGTGAAGCCAGGAGTATTTGTTTCTGTTTAGATAATTTTTATAAAATTTTAATAAAGAGACATTATTAAATTTTTCTTTAAGTTCAATCTCTTCTGATTGAAAATACATTCAGAAAGTTTGCAGGTAAAATAGGTATATCAAATAAGTCAAAATATGCTTCAATTGCAATTATTTTTCCGAAATCTTGATATATTTTTCAGATTAAAAATTGAAAATCTGCCTATATTTATTCTTCGAAAACTTTTGGGGTGATTTTACAATTTCTTCTTATTTTAGAAAAATAATAAAATATATATATATATATATATATTATATCAGATTGTATCTGATATGTTTTCCAGTATGTACATAAAAATCTTAATGATTCAAGGAAGTTTATAATTTTATGCAGCCCTACTGTAAATTAAAATTAAGGGGAGTTTTTTTGGAGTTTCAAAGAAATTAAAAATTTAAAAAAGTTGTTATGAATCTCAATATATTTTGGGATGTTAACACATCGTCAGGAGTAAGTCAGACCATGGCTTAAAATCCTGAAATATATTGAGATTCATAATAACTTTTTTTTCATTTCTCTGAAACTCCACAAAAACTACTCTTAATTATAATTTATATCAATTTAATTTTGGATTATGAAATGAACTATTTTTTCAAAAAAGTTTCATTTTATATATACCTATAAGGTAAATGTTTGGGTTAGTTTGTATATGATAATGTTGTTATCATTAATAAAAATGTCAAAGTTAAAATCCGTGCCTTGGCGCTAATGAATAAATTAAAAAGAATTATTACATACCGCTTGATTAATTGCCTCCTTATCCAGCCTGCCTCCTTAATATCCATTATTTTCTCTGTGTATTATATAAACCGCTTTAACAATTTCGAATAGAGGTTTCACGTTGCTAAATACATTTTATAAATGATTGTTGGTTTATTGAAATTGCCCTCGTAGTTCTTTCTCTTCAGATTGCAGATCCCGGCACAATTTGCCGTTTGTTTGGAATGTGGCGGGGGTTGGTCAAGCCCCTGGGGGAATGCAAACTTGCGTTCGCGGGGGTGTAAAGAGAAGGGAGGGTATTTGCCGGGGTTGGAAATGTGGGAAATGCCGGTCACGGGGCGCGGGAGGGCCGGAAAAAGTCAATCAACGAGGGTGATTTGTCTCTGTCAGCAACGTGGCTGCTGCTCTCTATCTCCATCCCTCCTCTTTTACTCTTGTAAACTCCCTTTCAACTGAAGGGTTGGAGGCGTTCGAAGACGCCCAGATGCTCATCTTCCTCTTTGAACTATATAAATGTTAACCAATTTAAGACAAAGTAAGTTCTTACTTCTGTTTTGGGTTATTTTCACAAAATAATAGAAGATAAATTTATTTAATAAATTCACTTTAGAAAATTTAACTTCATACTTTTATCATCGTTTGAATTAATTTTTTTACTTTACCATACAGGGTATGGTCAAGTATTGTAATCGTCAATGAAAAAAGTGGTTTTTTTTCCTTCTTTTTTTCAAAATATTTCAAAAACGGCTGAAATTATTTTGATTAAAAAAATAGAGCGAAACCATGGCATTTCGCTCTAGAAAAAAGCTCAAATAAGCAAACATCAAAAAAATTTATATTTTTCGAGATAATAATTTTTTTGTCAAAATGTCTGTTAGTCTGTGCGTTACCAAATTTTTGTGGACGAGTTAGCACAAAAACTAGTGTGAATATCGAAATCAAATTCCACACGTAGTTTTGGTCCATTGATTTTTCGTTTATTGGGCCACGCAGGTGGGGGCCTCCACTAACAAGAAATATTTACATAATCGGGTGAATTAATTACAGGATTATTTACATAATTATAGGAATATTAACATAATATATTTACAAAAAAAAAATTTCTTTTTTCTTTTTTTTCTTTTTTATATACAATTTCTATCGCATGGCGATTTCCCTATAAGTTCTCCTGTTGAAACTGTAAAAATTCATTAATGAACCCCTCATCGCCCTGAAGGTCATATCGTATAAAGTTCTCTGAGAAATTCCCAGGGCGACAAGGGGAGGCACCGCTTTATGCCACCACACTCCCTTCCACGAGAGTGTGATGGCTTCAACTCTCACAGAACCCGAGCCCACCCCAAACCTTGCCGCAATGTTGCTCACCAGACTGGAGTTGCCCTTATAATAATTGACTTTGTTTCTGTGGGCAACCCCCAGTCCGAGGAGCGCTGACACTATCTGAACATCCAGAACCCACACCGTCCCCGACCCGTCCTTCGCCACGATGTCTGGCTTCCTGTTCCCGGCCGAGCTCTGATATAAATATTCGAGCTCGACCCTCATTCCCTTTTTAATTAGTTCATCAGCCAGACGTCTCACCACCGAATCATGCCTCCTGAGCCTTCCATCGTGCGTCCTCCCACACGACTGGAGAATATGCCCTGTCGTCTCAGTTTTTCTACACCCGGCCCTACACATGGGTGGACCCTCCGGCCGCCTTCCCCTACTTGTTCTAACGGCCGAAGGAAGAGACCCCGACCTAAGTCTACATAGTTCAATAAAGATATTGTTCTTAATCGGGTCCGGGTGCATCATAAAATTATATGAGGGCTTTGCCCCCGCGCACATCTCCAGATCCCTCCCGTCGACGCTGCTATGTAAGCTCTCGCGCCAGTACTCACCAACCCCCTCCACCCCGCCGAACTTACGGAGGACCCGTTCTGCCCATGCCAATCTCCTGGTGCACGTGTGAGACTCAGCTGCCACCCTGGCAGCTGGGTAATCTGATGTTCGCATTTTGTTAAGCCTATTGTGCACCAGGAGAGGTATAAAAGAACCCAGGGATTGCAGCCCGAGCCCGCCATCCCTAATTTTGGAGTGAAAATAACCTAAAGGGGTGTCACGGGGGAGTTTTAAGATCGATCTTACAAAAGATCGAATCTTTCTGTCGGCCGCTGACAATTGACCGACTGAACTCCCTCCGAGAACGAGAGGGTGAATAGATGAGGGTATTATATGGTTTCGCAATATCTGGAGCTTCTGTGAGGCCTTTAGTGGAGCAGCCCTCACCCTCTCCAGCAGTGGTCCCACCGACCACCCCGAGGTGACAATGCCCGTGCTGTCGAGGCGGACTCCAAGATAGGGAAAGGAGTCGCCCACCCCCAAGGGAGTCAGGCGTCCACCATCCACCCTGAAGTCGAAGTCTGTACAGACACGGATTTTCCTGTCCTTCCCCGCGGGGACGAGCGAGAGCACAACAGACTTGGCGGCATTTATACGCATCCCCAGCGCAGCGGCAGCGGATTCAAAGGAGCGAAGCTGAGACCTCATTCCACGCCCCGACGACGTTACAAGAACGACGTCGTCCGCAAAGGAAAGAGACCCAATGCGTACCCCTCCGAGATCATAACCAATGTCCGGGGATAACTGGTCTAATACATGTTTTGCCGCCAAGTTAAAAAGAAAGGGAGAGAGAGGATCCCCCTGCCTCACGCCCCTTCCGGTCTTGATGGGGTCTGATTGCGAGCCCTCGTGGGAAATTGATGTAGTCCCCCCCATGTACCCCGACCTAATCACGGAGCTGATTAGATTTTGGTGCATATCGACCCAAAATAAAGGGGGTTAAAAATTAAAAATCTAGGCCATTTGAGCAAACTCAACCAAATTTTGTATACATAATCAGTGGGATCCCAGAAGTCTAAAAATGCAAAACTAACCTCCCTCCCCTACATGTTATAAATAATTTTATTAAATATTAAATATAAGTGAGGGGCCAGGTTGTATGGTAAAGTCAAGTCGATGGCCACATCAGAACAAGTCAGCTTATTTTTAGATAATTTGAACTTAATAAATCTGAGTTCAGAGAGAAATTGAAGAGAGAGTTAAGACTTTTTCAATACTATTTACACTTTCTCTATTAAACTATTCAAAATTTATTTTTTAATTAACCATCTAATTAGTATATCTCTATCTACGTGGTTTTATTTGTGTACCTATTCGTATTTATACTTAATGTTTATTTGTAAGTTAATTTTTATAAAATTTTCACCATTATTCAAACCATTGTGAAATGTAAAATATTGTACTTATAAAATCTGAGAACTGCAAAGTTTTCGATTTAATGAATTAAAAATAAAAACTATTTGGTTAAAATTTTCTAATTTTAAAATATAGTAATATTTGTAATGAACTATTAGTTGATTTTAAAATAAAATTGAAAAAACATTGTTTTTTGTTTTGCATAACAAAAAAATAAATAAATAAATAAATAAAGTCAAGGGAGTAAATTGAGGATCACCTGACAAGCAAGATGACCGCATTCGCTTCTGGTTATACCTACTACATTCACCTGAGTACTAGTGTGAATCCAACACATGAGCTGTAAGGCAGGCGAGGCGTAGTGATTCGCGCGAGTAATCAAGTGAATGTAGTATAATCCAAAGCGAATGTCGTAACATTGCTTGTCGTGTGTTCCTCAATTTACCTCCATGCCATACAATACATTTTTACTTTCACATTTATATTCATAAAATATAATGTGAAAGTATAGCCATTCCCTGTCTGGGTCCTGACTATTTGAGAGCTTGTATCTCAGAGATGAAAAAAGTTAATTTCATTTTGTAATTTCTAGGTGGAAGGTATCGATGCCTTAATAGTTGGAAACCGAATTTGGGACATAAAACAAGATATTGTGGTCCCCAGAGGCCAAAAAGGGGCCAAAAATCCATTGGTCAGTGCGTACGTATGTGCGTATGTACCTCCTGCGTTTCGCAACCATAAGTCTCAGAGCTATGATATTCAAAACATAAAATCGATATAGGCTAGAAAGAGTACAGTAAGCTTTTGGTTTAAATCGGAAAACTAGAAGTGGACATTTACATGAAAGATTTTTCGTTTTTTTTTTTTTTGATTTTCTCAAAAACGAAATAAAGGAAGGGAGTGTAAATTAGTAGTATCGCGATGATTTCAAATAAATGAAAATGTTAAAGTCGTGTGGTGAACACACCAGTATATTTCTAATATCAACGGAGAAAGAACGATTTGAAAGAGAAAAAACACATATTTACCTAAAATTTAATTTAATTTAACAAGAATAAGATTAAAAGTTAATTATTAATATATCAATAAAGTCTTTAATAGAATTAAAAGTGGCCTGTTTTATTTAATTGAAAAAAATTAAATGAATAAATTTATTAAAATAATTTTTCATTAAAGTTAAATGTTATTTTTGAAGAGTTATTTAATTTTAAAGTAATAGTTCTAAGTGTATAACTAACATAATACCAAACATACTCTATGCCCTATAGTGTTTTAGAATAAACGGGAGGGAAAGTACAGGGGTTTGTAAAGATTTACGCATATCGTGCGAGAAAAGTGTATGTTATATGTACTATAGTCAATTAGAAATCAGTTGGATTACCTACACCAAACATTCCTCGAAAATTGATTGTGGTATTACAGAAAATATGTTTTATGCATTTTTGAACCAGAAGTTCTAGAACTAAAGATCCCAAAATCTAATAAGTCCTTCGCGTTGGACATGCAAGTATTTTGGCATTGTATGAACTTTACACGACTTTTAGTTCTTTAATTAAAGTCGGCCAGACACAGAGGCAGAAATATCATGGTTGAAAATTGAAGGAGACAATAAAAGAATGTGTCTTCTGCTGGATTTATAAATTTTATTTATTTATAACGAGACTATAGTTTCGAGGGCTTTGCCCTTTTCATCAGTCTATTACAATGGATTCACAGGAATTAATTTATGAATGAAAATTTATAATTCCAGCAGAAGACACACTCTTTTATTGTCTCCTTCAATATATAAAAATTCTGCTACTCTCGGCAAAAACTTTCAATTTAATGGTTGAAAATGATTTTCCTTTATTTCAGAAATTTTATAAGCAATGAGCAAATAACTATATTAAAAAAAAAGAAATGAGCAAATTCAATACTAAGATATCCCTGCAGCTGACTGCCTGGTGTATTGAATGATTTGAACTCACTAAAGTTGAACAGAGAGAAAATAAGTTGCCTGCTTCGCCTTTATTGATACCTTTTATGCTTGTTTAAGTTGCAGGGTATGATTATATTGGTTAAATTTTAAAGCATGTCCGTCGATTCGAACTCGAGTTCCCGCCTTGGAAATCTGAAACGCAATACTCTTGAATAAACTAACCCTGTGATCCCTGTAATGAATGTTAAATTGATATAGGAGAAAGTTAAGTAAAAGTTTATTATAATTAAATGCTTTTTTAGGGCTCAAAAGTCTTAATTAAATCTAGCGATTTTCCAATTCAATGAGCAAGTAAAAAAGAATCCTGCCTACTAGTATTCCAATAGTTAAACTTTTAATGCCTAACAAATGCTAAATTAAAACATTAATTGATTTCGTTATTTTCCAATACTATTCCATATATTCAGTATTAAATCGTATTTTATATTTACTTATTGATTTTTATAACAAAAAGCAAAAAAAATCCGAATAGAATCAACTAATTCTGAATAAAACCAAAAAGCTTTATATTAATTGGAATGAAAAAACTACGCTAATAATATTAAAACGTATAGCTTTTATTAATTTTGTAAATAATTAAATAAAATTATACCCATTACCTGAGTCAATATTTAATAATCAAATTTGTTATTGAATAATGAATACCTATCAGCCGGTTACAACTTCGATATTTTCATTTATACTGGAAATCGTCCATTAAATTCAATAGAATTTATTTTTTATTTTTTATTAAATTGTAAATGGTAGATATGTTTTAATTTCGTATTGGTTTTCCATACAATTAAAAAAATGCTATGTTTCTCTATATTGGAAATTCGAAAATAATAATAATAATAATAATAATAATAATATTCATAAAAAAATCTATGAATTTTACAACAAAAACTGTATTTAACAAAAAAATTAAATATTTAATGTTAAATGTGTAAATCGTGTTATTATTAAAGGTTCTTTCTTTGAAAGGTGTTTCTTCCATGTTTTAATTAAATTAGCTGTTTTTTATTTGAATGATTTACTATTAGCTATACATAATATATTTAACGACGCTTTACTAATTTATGAAGATGCAATGTCCCCCTTGGCTCAGGATTTCGTTAATTTATCCACAAAATATAAACATTAATTTAGTGAATATTGATGAGGCATTCCATAAAAAAGAAGAAGATAATTTATATTATCTTTTTATTCATAAACCGACGTTTCGGAGGCTATTCCCTCCTTCTTCAGGGTTTTAAAAAGTCAGTGAAGGAAATCCAATCCAACATTCCCCTCTGTCTTCTCTTTCAGTGGCAGTAACAATATATTATTACTGACTTTTCAAAACCCTGAAGAAGGAGGGAATAGCCTCCGAAACGTAACCGTATTGTTATTATATTATTGGCACCCATTTTACTTATTCGACTAGATCTAGATAGTTAACTGTCTTTCTTGGAACTGCTAAAATAAACTTTGATTAGCTCACAGATTTGATTTGCATTTTTTGTATGATATTGATACAAGAAGTTACAACAAAAGTACAACCTCTCTAGTCGGGATGGGTTCTTGCATCGTCAAAAGAAGAAGAGATTACAGGAATTGGATCGGAGTTAAAGGTATCATTGGAATACGGGTGGATACAGGTCTTGGAAGAGTGAAGGTTATACTATGTAGTCGAATATACTGACGGGGGAAGCGAGTTCCAGTCTCTAGAAGTCATAGGGATAAGCGAATTGGCGTTTGCGATTTAGTGTAAAATATGATAATATGTACGGATGGAATGATATTCTTAATAGCTATTACTATATATATATATATATATATATATGTGTGTATAGAATTTTAATTGTCATGTATCTTAAAAAAGCAATGTGACTTTTTCAAAGTCGCAGGGGGAATAGAAAGCATTTTTATAGATATTTAACAGTTTTTATCAGCCACATATTTGCAAAACTTGACTAGAGCCAACAACATTATGAGCTCAAAAAACATGATTTAAACTGTATAATATTCAGTACAGCACATTGGGGTCAAATATACAAATCTAATATTACGACTCTTGTTGCTTAAAAGAATAAAATGAAAATGTTAAATTATAATAATATAATTATATAATGCTCAGATTCCCTTTCATATTATAATTTCAGTATCTCCACATTATTAAATATTAAATGGGCAATTTATTATATGTAATACTTTAATAAGTTCATATATATTGTTATATATTATATTACAGTTTTCATCTACACTGACATTCGTATCGTATTAATTTTAATTTAATTCATAAAAACGAAATGAAAAAGGGCGAAAAAAGTGGAAAACAGCAGGGAACAACTTGACTTGTTCTGCAGACAAATTGCACTACAGGGTCAACGAATGGGTTTTAAGAAAAAAAAGGAACCTCTCGAGTATTTTCGCCTTTGTTTTTGCAACCGTTAACTTAGAGGCCAAAGTGAAGAAAGAGAGGAACAGAAGGGCATTAATAAAACAAACAGCTCCACAGAAAGTGATTCGTAGTAATATAAATGTAGCATGATTATTTTTTTGTATTCTATTGGAGTAATTTGGTTCCCGTTTTTTTAATTTCTTGATCGTTAAATTAAAATGACAAATATTTACTTGAAAATTGGTTTCCAGTCGACAGACATTATCATCTTTCCCTCTGTTTTCTTGATGGGAAATTCTTATTTTACGACATAACAAAATTAATTCCGCCGCTCTTTTATATTGCTCTAATGAATTCCTTAAATATTAAGGAAATTCTTAATCGAATTTCATATTAATTATTTATTCTAAAAACGAAATTCAAGAAAATTTAAAGGTGCGAGATAGTAGTATTTCACAATATCCCCCTTTTAGGCTCACGAATCAAATTCACTAAAATGCACCCAAAACGACTAGAGATGAGTCCGCTGTAATTATTTCAAAAACATGATTGTCACCCATAGATCAACTAAACTTTGTTTCTATAATTTCACAGATATTATATTTCTTAGTTAATGGTCTAAAAATAAATTTTCCTGGTGGCTAAAAATGTATAGGTATATAGTTTTAAAAGAAATAGTATTTGAGAAGAAATAAACAATTATAAAATAGTAAATTTTTTGTATCAAGGAATTGTTATTTTTTTAACCATTCTTAATTGAAATTTGTATTAAATTCATTGCAATGAGGTGTTAAGAAATGAGAAAATTATTAAACTGTTAAACAAAATAAAAAATTCTCCCTCTTTAAATTTCAACCCAGATAAAATTCTTAGATATAAAAAAACGGAATACCTAATAATAAAAGAGCAGATTAAAACTGAAATTTGTGGTGTGCATCTAAAAGGTTAATATAAGTAAATTGAATTAGTTCTCAGTTATAATCTCTTAATTTATTTATTGCTAACAACATTCCGTGACGCAACTTTGAAAAAAATCCAAAAAAAAAAGGAAAAAATCTCATTCTTTGGCGATTTTTTGCTTATTACTCGGAAACTATCAACTTTTCGTAAACAACCTCAAAATGAAAGTAGGTACATAAAATTTCCTAAAAATTACATTATTTTCTTTTTTTTTTCCTCTGACGAACTGTTCGGACTCAAGTGCTAGTTGAAAATTGGCGTATTTTGTCTCTCTCTCCGCAAAACCCACCTTTTCCACTCCTAAACTTTAATCTATTATTAAAAGTTCGTCAGAGGAAAAAAAACAAAAAATGAAATTTGTAGGAAATTTTATGTAGTTTCATTTTAAAGAGAAGGTTATTTACGAAAAGTTGATAGTTTTCGAGTTATAAGCAAAAAATCGACAAAAAAAGAGATTTTTTATCTTTTTTTTTTTTTTGCAATTTTTCAATGTTGCGTCACGAAATTTTGATAGCAAACCTTAGATTCTGATTCAGGACCCCATATTACATACATAATGGAAGAAATCAAAACTTTCCTGGGAAAAAAACAATTTGACTCGACTGCCAATAAAGGTTTTTTGCTTGCTCGCAGGGAGCTCAGGGACTTCAATCTAGGTTGCATACTCTTCAGGCTCTCTAATAAAATATTATTATTCTAAAGAACTTATTAAGATAACTTTAAAAGATTTTGTTTTGTCGAGTGTAGTAGAGTTGTTGATTTATAAAGAGAAATCAATGAGGTTGTTCTCTGATTGATGCAAATAAACATTAATATATTTTGATTATACTTAGTTGATTATTTTTTTACTCAGTAAGCAAGCAGACTAAGATTAACTCAATGTTTTTTCTTAATCGTGTTTAGAAATCTCTGAAAAGTGAAAAAAAATCATTTTCAATCATGGTTTTTACTTATGGATCTGAATTCCATTATTCATAATAACTCAAGAAGAAATTCGTTAAAAGCTCGATCTGGAGAAAAAAGTTTAAATTTTTAAAAATATTAGCTGTTCAAAAATTTAGCTTTCTATAGCTTCAATGATAGCGGAAATTCAGAAAAAATCGAATCATTATATCGTGGACTAACAAACGAGTGTACCTAATGAGCTGAAATAAACTAGATTAATAAAGTGCACATTTGTGTCAAGTTTGAACTCTCTAGATAAAAAAGTGTGAGATTACTAAAATTTATAAAAAGCTTACAAACTCTTGAAAAAGTAATCAGTCTCGATTTTTTTCTAAATATTTTCATAAATAAAATAATACAGGGTTCGGACCCCGTTTGGGCCGGATCGAAATCTCATTAGCGATAAATGTTTTATCTTTCAGGGAAGGACTAATAGATGTGAAACTGAGAATTGAATGAAAGCCAGTCCATGGAAAATAAAAATATGATTCTCAATAAAATAATACTCTATTTATTGCAAATTTTTCTTTTTACAACTTTTGAACCGACGTTTCGAAGGAACTTCTCTCCTTCTTCAGGGTTAAAAGGATCAATGAAAGAAGCATGTAATAACCTTCCATTTTGTCCCCTTTTATTGAGAATCATTTTTTTATTTATCTTTGGACTGCCTTCCAATTCAATCTTCAGATTTATCTTCTTTTTCCATATAATTTTTTAATTACAATATATTGATTTTTTTTCTCATTAAAAATCACATTTATAATTTTAAAAAAGTGTTAAAGTAATATAATTCTTAAGAATCGCTTAATATTCATTTTACTCTGATCTTTTTTAAATGTGATTGCTAGTAAAATCGGTCTACTTTCAGTGATCTCGCTATTCATTTAACTCAGAAAAAAATTCCGTAATTAACAATCTCATTCTCCACCAGGGGTCTAAAATCTGTTGTTTTTTTTTATGTATAAAAATGTAAGAACAAATTGAAATGAAAAATGAGAGAAGCAACCCTCCAAACAGAAAAAATAACAGTATACTTATACTAAAAGAGCGAAAGAAAGAAAAATGGTTGGTTCGAGTAGCCATGAGGGGGAAGTGGTTCATCGTCATCCCCCAAAGTTAGATCCGGAATCCATCACCATAATACGTCCTTCCGTTGTGGGTAAGGGTGAGCATTTCGGAAGTCCGACATCGCGACGCGACGCTTTCATTTCTCGAGAGCCTTTGCTCATCGAGTTCTCGCAATCGGATTCTCTGCTATGCTCTACCAAAAGCAACTCTCTCTCTCTCTAATTATCCTCTCTGTTTAAGAGACCATGAAATCATTCACAAAAGCTTTCAAGGGCTCTAGTCTCCAGCCAGACCCAAGTCCAGTACTCTGTTATCTATATTTGGACAAAATACTTGCTATCTTCGTTACGGTAAGGGAATAACTATTCATAAAGAAAAATCAATGAGGTTATTCTCTGCTTGATGCAGAAAAACACACTCACATGTCGCTCAATATTTTCAATAACGTTTTATCTCAAAAATTTGCGATTTTAAAGCCTGGTTCACACGAGATATTTTCTCTTACTTGTTCCTTACTTGTTCCACCTACTTGCAATTTGAAGCTAGTTCAATCAGGCTGATTTTTCGCCTGTTGGGTTCACCCGGAGCTTTTTCAGAAAATTTTCAAGTTAGCTGGCTAGGTTGCGCGCTCATGCTTTGATCCAAACAGCTGGTCTATCATCTTTCAGTTTCAGCCAGATGCAAATAAAAATGGCTGGCAATAATATTATTGCAGAAATTATCAATTACAGACGAATTTGGGACGCATCTTCTCTTTATTCATTGAAGTAAAGAGTTGAACAGTGAGACACAAAATATCAGCTGTTCTGTGATATCAGCTGATGTATTTGGCCAATTCACATGTCACCGACATGATAAAATAATGCTATCCGATTGGCTGGCCACTGCCACCTTCATGTAGCTAAACTTTTTTTTAGAACATGACATATCTTTTGAATCAATCAAGCAAGCATGATATTAAGACAGTCATGAGTGACGTCATTTCGACCACCTCCATGCCTCCAAATTGACAGTTATCCAAGCAAGTTAGGAGCAAGTAGGAGAAAATTCTCCGTGTGAACCGCCCTTTAGTTATGCCTATTTTCAAAATGCCCTGAAAGAGTAGAACCTATCGATGGACTAGAATGAAAACCTCGTATCTCAAAAAAACGTAAATAACTTTTTTCTTTATTAGATGGATAAGCTCGTATCTCACAATACTTGAATGTCGAAAAAAAATAAACCACTAAATCAAGAGAGTTTTTGTTAGCCCAAGTTAGGCTAGCAAGGAAAACCACGTATATAAGTGGATAATAGCCAAGCCATAATGTGAAATACTTGTTAGTCAATGATACGAGGTTTATAGTAGGAACTAAAAATTAAGGTGGAATATCTTGCAACTTATGTTGCTTACAAGTTAGAAAACCTTGTAAGTCATAATTAAAAAACAAAATATAAACTTTTTAACATTTCATGGTATTGCATACTTGTTATAAATTATAACAAATTTAGGTGCTGACTTCTGAGTAAGTATCATTACTTTTAAATAACTGATACGTTTTTTGTTTCTCCTGTAAAGATTGTATTTTTTGATTTAGGTGATTATCATTCTATATCACTGCAATAATATCATATCTTTAAATCAATATTTGACCAGAAGTATTGTTTTTGAATTATAAAATATTTCTGTGTCGTTTAGTACCTACAAGAGTGTATTATTTCATCATAAAACAGTATTGAGCACCCAACTTTCTCTATGGTAAATTTTCTATAAACAATTAATGTTTTTAGAGAGATGCTGGCCTTCGAAATCGTTAAATAAAATTAACTGATAGCAATTAAGCGTTGAGGGAGTTCGGAGCCGCATAGTTTCTAAAGAATTCAATAATTGACTAAATAATATAATTATACACGAAAGAGTGATTTCCAATCATTGTAATGTTCGTTTTCATCATGAGTTCTTGGCATACTTCAATAACTATTTTCATCTCCTCTTTCCTTTTACTAAATAGGTAGTATATAATTTTGCGAATAAATTTAATTAAAATCTCATGTATATATTGAAATTCAATATTACCTGTTTCATTATAAAGATGTTTGAATTTGTTATATATAATATAAGACTTTATTTTATAACCGTTTCAGATTAATTTAGATTCTTGATAAAATATAAATGATATAAAGATATACAATAATAGAAGTCAAATAAATTATTTGATGACATTTATGTCCAGATTAGTATTGATGACATATTTATTTCTATAAGCATTAGGGCTTTGACAAAAAAATAATTTGCCTTCGATCTTATTTACCCGCCTTTTAAACCAAAAAAGGTGTCTGAATAAAAAGTGTATTTTAATATTAATCGATAGTTTAATTTTTTTCTTAATAAATGATGAAAATTAAAGAGGTCGATTGAGACACTTATGTTCAATTTAAAAATGAATATGAGACAGTTTTAAATAAATGAAATGGTTTGTTTCCCGACATACATATTTAAAAAATAAATAAGATATAAAATTAAAATCTTGTTTTTCCGTTGGGAAGTGAAACATAATGTTTAATAAATTTTCAAGAGTTCCGTTCAAAAGAAAAATGAAACTCTATGTATTAATATCGAAAAAAGACTTTAAGGTTTTAAGGTTTTAAGACTTTTAAGTTTATAGGGCCGTGGAGAGAAAATCCGAGCCCAAGAGAGGAAATTCTAATGGCCATAAGTTAAACAAATACATAATTATAATCAAAGCCAAAATAATGATTTTATTCGTCAAAATGAATCTTATTTTATAGGTATTAGAATTAACACTTATCAAACTACAATAAGTAGTAAAAAATAAATTCTCAGCACATTATTTTTAAAATTTCAACA
Source organism: Forficula auricularia (assembly GCA_024734495.1). Lineage (NCBI taxonomy): Eukaryota > Metazoa > Arthropoda > Insecta > Dermaptera > Forficulidae > Forficula > Forficula auricularia. Next base: position 1,371,189 of record JALMQS010000127.1, read on the forward strand.
GGACCCCTTAACAAAACCGGGCCCGGTGGAGGAGGGGTCCACCCCCTTTCGTCAGAGCTGTGTGTTTGTCTATCCGTCTGTAATAGCTTTTTAGCTCGAAAACTAAATAAAGAATTAAGGTTAAAGGGGGTTTTGCACTACAATATTCCACACTAAATAAGACCCAAATTTTTAATTAGAAGTTATATTTTTCTTTAATAAGGTTCTACACAATCCAAAGATAAATCCATTTAAGTAGTAAGATAATATGGGGTAGGGATTAATTTATTGGTATAAATGTATATTTTAAACTTACATGTAAAATTCAAATAGTGCAGAAAATCAAATCAACATACCTGAAACAAAACAAAGATATGCATATAAATTTACAAGTTTATTATTATCTATGGCATAATATACCAAATTGTTTTAGTACTACTATCATATGATATTTATAGTCAAGTATAGTCAATGAAAAAATATATTTATAAGCAATCAAAAATATAGATTTTTTTTATAATTTATTACGTATATACTATAGTACATCGTTTAAGCACAACATTTTGTGATCTTTATTTGATAAGCTGTTAGCAATCTTCGGTTTGAGATAGAAAGCCGAAATTTAACACAAAGGTGCAATATGAAATTTTGAAGTAAATCAAAATTCATGAGCTGCCCATTAAAAGATTATTATTTTTTTTTCTTTTGATATTTCGCAATTCTGAACCTAGATAGTTCAATATCTAATCAGTAATCACTTGGCAATAGAATTAAAATTATTTTGACAAATTGCCATTATCGTCCTATATTAAGTTACTAAAATTTAGACACACAGAGAGAGAGAAAATATTGTTTGGAAAATATTTTACTTCACATTTCTATACATAAAAAAAATAATTAAAAAAAAACATTAATTTTTAAATAAATTCAATAGCCTGGCTATGAGCTATGCTTACCTTTATTATAAAATAAATAATCTACTTTAGCTGCGTTTGGAAAAAATAAAGGGACACTAAGTTTTTTAGAAATGGCTTTCATTTTTTTCTTTTTTAAAAACATAACCCAGGTTATATTATTTTCAAAAAAATCTTGATTGTTAATAGGGACGTTTCGACCACTTTTATATAGTGTCATCATCAGCCTTAGAAGTTAGAACAATCTTAAAAATATTTAAATCAAATCGAATCCAAATTTTATATAGTATGAAGAAATTATCAATTATTATTTATGATTCATTAAAAAAAAAAATTTCATTTTCATTTTTTTCAAAATGAATCATAAATAATATTAATATTTTCTTCATACTACTTAAAATTTGGATTCAATTTGATTGAAATATTTTTAGGATAGTTTTAAGGCTGATGATGACACTAATATGTATAAAGTGGTCGAAACGTCCCTATTGATTTTATTTTAATATTATAATCTGGGTTATGTTTTTACAAAAGAAAAAATAAAAGCCATTTCTTTAGAATATATCTTCGAAATTTTATATAATAAATTAATAATAACAAATATTTAATTTGAAAAGATTTTCTTGCCGAGAGTAGCAGAGTTGTATATATCTATTTGTATCAAGCACTGAGGTCACCTTTTGAAAAACATTAAAATTTTTTTTAGATAAATAAAGTAAAAATAATAGAGTGAATTGTATATAAATAAATGCACGTGAGACTCTCTAGAATGCTTATTTATCCAAAAGAGTTCGAAGAATTTTGGCCGACTCAGTTATCACCTTAGCATTAAATGTTTATTTTCACTTTTCAGTCGGTGTCGAAATAACAACCAGGCAACTTCTACGGTCACTGGAAGCGAGCCAGACAAAGGTAGATAAATTTCATTTTGTATAATTAATTATTTATATATATATAATTTACTTTTTAAAATGTAAGAGAAATATAATTTCTTATAACTGTATATCATTCGCATCCATAATAAATATTAATTAAAACAGGAATAATTTCTAAAAATAAAATAAGAATTTATTATTAATTTTTGATTTTTCAATTGTTAAAAGGAGGGAAAAAGTTCAAGATTGTTGAGTAATTGAGGCCAAGAATGTATTGTAGATATAATAAAAAATATTAAGGATGTTTCGTCGCATAGTAAAATTGTCTTTTGACAAAGAGTGGTGATAAGATGGGTCACTGAGGAAGTCGAAATAAATCGTCCATTTAATAAAAACTCTGTTTTTTATTTATTGTCCAATTCCCTACTATAGGTACCTGTTTTAATTAATAATTTCTTATGCCAATTGTTAATTATTTAACCCAAAGTAGCCTAGTGAATGTTTATTATTTTTATTCATAATATTTACTATATTACTAATTAGCAAAAAATGAAAATGTGTGACATCACTTATCAGAGAATAAATTTATCAATCACATTCGAATAATTAATCCATTCCAATGCAAATTTATTAGACCAGAACAATTAATATATTTAAAATTGGGACAAAAAAAAATGTAAAAAATCTACAAGCAAGGTAATAATGACTTTTTCTGATTTAATGCATTTTTAAACGGAAAGTTCTGAATTTAGTAAGTACAAACTCTACATATAGTTGGTTGCAATGGAGATACAAACATGAACACAAAGACAGATTGGACAAAAAAAAATCTTGCCAAAATATTATTTTTCTCCACGTTTTAGAGTTTTATACAATCCTAAACACATAAGCCATAAATTAAAATTATTAATGTGAAATTTAAATGGCTTGGTGCGTACTGGATATGTTAATTTTCAAAGGAGGATGAATAAAATTCAATTGCTTCTTTCCAGTAATTTTTTTATTAATTCAAGTGGTTAATCCAGATATTTCGAGAGTACTACGGCATCTCTTACTCACTGGAAACTACGGAATCAGATTAACAGCGAGTTAGTGGGTTCACAAACCATTTATTGTCTGCTAATTACAGATGTTTAAAATGTAAGGTATTCACCCACCATCTCACCAATACACCGACCCCATCAGCTTGCACAAATCAACAAAAAAAGCTTGTCCATACACTATATACAACATGTATATATATACAATACTGTTATTCTGTTTCCTCAGTTTCCACCGAGGAGGAGATGACATAGTGATCTGGAAATATTTGGATTAACCACTTGAATTATTAAAAAATTACCTGAAAGAAGCAATTGAATTTTTATTCATATTCCTTTAAAAATTAATATTATTAATTGAATGTAATGGAAGGCATCCCAGAAGTAGTGAGGAAAGAAAAAATTAACACATAACAAATAAGGTGTAATTTATTGGAATCCTTCCTCCTTTCCTTTCAAACCGACGTTTCGGACGTTTCTGGGCTGCCTTCCATTACATTCAATTAAAGTTTCTACCAGTCCGTTTCTCTCCAGAGAAAATTTCGTTGCAAATTAATATTATTGTTTGCACTGAATACGGCATTTAATTAAAAATTTTTAAAGAGAAATTAATAATAATTTCTTAAGATGTTACATTTCTATCGAATGTAAGACACTCACGATTTTTTTCTTTTCAAATTTGAAAATATAAATATAATTCGTTAGAGAACTTTTTCTTTGGAGACGGACTGATAGAATTATAACTCAGGATTGGATGGAGTCAGTGCAGAAATAAATTAGAGACTACTCTCAATAAAAGAATATTTATTAGAAATGTTTTCCGTTTATAATATTTTGAGTTTCGGAGGATCTTCCTTCCTTCTTCAGGGTTCAAAGGGTCAATGAAGGAAGCATACTATTGTATTCTTCCTTCCTCCGCTTTTACTGCTTCAGGAGGCAAGAGGGAGAAATACCATATGCTTCCTTCATTGACCCTTTTAAAACCTGAAGAAGGAGGGAAGATCCTCCGAAACGTCGGTTTCAAAATATTATAAAGTAAAAACATTTCCAATAAATACTTTTTTATTGGAAATAGTATCTTATTTATTTCTGGACTCCCTCCATCCAATTGTGAGCTATATAAATATAAATTTTCATCAAAAGAGAGGGAATCAAATCCGATAACATGCAAAAGTTTTCTACATTCTAACATTTTAAAATAAATCCAATTTAGATGAGAAATTTCGATCCTCTAGTTTAATTTAGAAACCAATCTACTAGTAGTTGATAGCGAGAGAGAGAGACAACCGGCAGTGTTTTTAGATTCCCTTCAGATAAAGTTTGGTAATAAAGAATTTACACCTACAGGTGTAAGCGGGAGTAGACACGGTGTCAAACATTAATAGTACATGGGCTGTGCACGGGACACTAAATCTGGACATAGAGGATTGCATTCGGGATGGGAAACGATGGTTTTATATATCGCATGCAGGGATGCCAACACTGATAGCATTTGGCCATAAATCGAGCGGATTCGCGATTCTACTATATCATTTCGCGAGGAGTGGCTGCTTTACGGACGCCGATGAATTAAAATGATAAGGGGAAAAAATATAAATGGATAAGTATACAATCCATGTCCATTTAAATATATATATATATAGGGGGAAGTTTAACTTTTGGCAACGTGGTGACTAAACAAAAAAAAAATGGTAAATAAAAAAGTGCAGCCAGACAGCGTAAAGTGACACCCCGCGGTAAATCCAGCCCCAACGCGCTAACAGATTTTTTTATCTTGTATTTCTGGATAGCTAATGCACGAGAGTGAGATGGAAAAAATATATGATTCCACGTGGCAGCGTCCCGGGATCAATTTAACCGCCCCCTTTTGGGGTTACACGAATAAAAAACCTTTTCAATTAACTAGGTATTGTTTTCGAAATATTAACAACTTTTCCTTTAATATGTTATTTAAAAGAATAATTAACGATTTGTTGTTATTTGTTGTCCGACAGGTTATTATTAAATAAGTCTTCTGTACTAATGAAGCATTAAGTAGAGGATGAATTATTGAAAGAGGATGGAGTTATAGACGATTAAAGAAACAAACGGCGTTGGCTTAAAAAGCCTTTAATTATATTTTCTATGTTCATATTCTCTGGTTAAATAAACAAAGTAGAGAGATTAATAATTATTAATATATCCAGGGGCGTGGGGCCACGGGGGGAGGGGGGTCAGAACCTCCCCACCCCCAGGGCAGGGCTCAGTGAGTAACGGCAACGACAAACCGTTTCTTATGGAAAACTAACCATAATTAAATATATTTGATTTGTTCTTATTTAATTTCTTGAAGTACCTATTTGTTAAGATAAAAAAATTCCCACTAAATATTTTGATTTGTAGATTGACCTCCTCAGCCCCCATTAGCCAATGAGTCGGGCCGTATACCGAGAGTCTCGTAAAAAACTTCCTAAAAACGCCAAAGCCACTTCTATTACTTATAAAATAAAAGATTAAAAGGGTAAGCGAAGAAGTTGAAGAACTTAATAATTATTATTCTTAGGAAAGTATTGCCTCCCTTCCACACACACACACATAAACTTATGTCTAGAGATATTCGCGACATTAAAAGCTATTTAATATTCTATTGTATGATAATTTACTCATCTCAATTTGAAAAGTCAGAACTAAGTTGCCTTTCAATGGGTCTATTAAGGGAATGTATGAGAAATAGGGATGAGAGTGAAAACTCGCCAAGAATATTGAAACTTGTTACAGAAAGATTATGCTACCTTAAAAATAGATAGATTTTCATTGTAATAAGATTATAATAAATCATTTAATTTAATTATAGATTAAAATATTAAAAAATAAATTGCTGTTCATTTCATCGATGTCTTAGTAAACGAATTTCTTCATAACAAGAATCTCATACTGTACTAATACTAAATGGAAACCAACTCAAAGCTGATGACTAAGGTCCAGTTGTATGTCAGTTGGTAAAGTCTTTTGTAAAAGTTGACAAAGGGTAAACGTTAGAGGAGGATGGCCAATCAGATGACACGCACTTTCATCTGATTGGTCATCCCGCCAGCCACCAAGGGCGGATCCAGGAATTTTTTATGGGGGGGCGGGGGGGTGAATGTATATAAGGTGCCCGATTTATATAAGATCTACTTTTATCTCGGATCGAATTGTCCAAGCGCGGGGGGGGGGGGGGTCAGAGACGCCCCCCCACACATATATAGAACTTTATTTTAAATTTTTAAATTTTTTTTTGCCAGGCACGGGCCTCTATGGGGGCGGTCGCCCCCTCTGCCCCCCATGGATCCGCCCCTTGCCAGCCACAAGGTGAATTCTAACGTTTTACCCTTTGTCAACTTTTACAAAGACTTTACCAACCGTCTTATAACTGGCCCTAAGAGATTCAACCCATTTGTATTAAATTTCAGGTCATTAGCTCCACTTGTAACAATTATTTTTTTTTCTCCATTTTGGAAATGAAAAAGTTTTGGCTCCAGAACGAGCGTTCTACTAGTTTTTTTTTTAAATTATCTTAATCCAGATACTGATTAAAAAACAAAAACATGCTTGAATATTATTTTTTCTTTATGGCCTCGTGATAATTTCCATTGTACCCAGCTTACCATGAGTATAACAAAACAGAAAAGAATTAATTAATAAATTATAATATATCACATAATAAAAATGATTTTTCTCATGTTTTAGATATATTAAACCTCTATAAATTAAAACAAAGTTTCAAGAGAATTTAGGCAGGCTTTGTTTGTTTGGTTTGATATTTAAGAAACAAGAAGGTAATGTTATTCATTTTACTAATTTTTAAAGATTTAGCTGTCTGTTCTCAAGGTAAAAACATTTTTAAATAATTAGTAAGTAAAATTTCAAAATATTTTGTGAACCTATCTTGAAATTTTACTTATTTTATTTCAAAATATTTTGTGAACATATCTTGAAATTTTACTTACTCATTATTTGTACATTTTATTTTACTCTCAGCATCAGGCGCGCGGTATAGTAACCCATAAATTTACTTCCCCCCCCCGATTGGGTCCCTTCACTAATTATTTGATTTGTAGGTATATTGGTAAACATGAATAAAAGTCACTTAGAGAAAGTTATTTTGGTTGTTATAAAATAATTCCCTGGATGGCAGATGACAAAACTACGGAACACTTGATATATGTAAATAGCTTCACTCATCACACATTTTGTTTATATCAGAAAAATTACCTCTGATAAAATTCCACTATA